>JBAIAA010000593.1:600000-967661 GCA_037893245.1 Crossaster papposus
TATTACTGCTTTGGGTTTTTATTGTTTGCATGGGAAAGAATCTATCAACTGCACAATGGAGAGACTCGTATAGTGCATCTGCCTTACGCTGGGTATTTTCAGCTTTGAGAACATTAGACCAGTCTTGTTCTTGAATCCACCTACCAAACACTCTTAACTCTGAATCTTTCATAGGACGGAATGTCCTTTTGCTTCCCTGATTTTTTATAGCACGCACATCAGGTCTCCACAGGATACATGATCACTCTTTCCCAATGCTGACAATGGAACTGGGTCTCTATAGTGAACATTGAAATTGGTCATGATAAGATCTAATGTTGCAAGTGCACGTGTGGGAAATTTAACCAACTGTTTTAGATTACAATGTTTGAGAATGTTATTTACCGGCATTCTGTTGAAATCCCCCATAATAGCGAAACCAATGTCCGGATATTTAGTGTGAAGAAGGTCCATGGATTCCAATAGATGCTGTGTGAGAAGATCTTGGAGGGAAGAATCTGGTGGAATATAGACGCCACATACAGCGATGATCGATGTATCTCTAGGTAGCCTCTTAGGTTGTAGCAGAGACCATACACACTCCAGCTCGTTGGGGACTGAGATTTCTGGAATCCCACTTGCAGTGATATGTGACTTGACATAAACTGCAACTCCTCCACCTTTTGCATGACTACGAGACTTTGAAAAAATCTCATAGCCGTCAATGGAGAGCATATAGTCAGGCATATCAGGTCGAAACCAAGATTCAGTTATCACTCCCACATCTACAGATTCTTGATGTAAAAGCAGCTCAAAGTCATCAAACTTGTTCACAAGAGATTGAGCGTTGCAAAGCACGAATGTAGGAAAATCTCTCTTTGGACGTTCTTGAAGTGATGTTGAAGTGATGGTTTTAATCTCAGTGAGATTTGACAAAGTTATCCCTCTTCTAATGTTCGTGGGGTTCTGTAAGTGGGGTCTATAAGCCTCCACAACTTGTATTCTCCTATACAGGCTCCTTCCTCCACGACACCCCCTCTTATTTCTTTTTCGGCACGCCCTTAAATCAATGAGTGTACTTTGTAAATGGGAGTCTGGTTGGAACAAGCAGATGTTACTGTTCAAGCTCTTAAGAAAGCTACTGGAGTACGTATGTCTGTTAATTGTAGGCATGTCTCTTGAGTTGAGACAGCAACCACAGCGTGTCAAATCTCAGTTAAGTTTAGTAACGCTCACAGTATATATGCATTCAGAAAGCTGACGAATGACATGGCTTTAGCAGTGGCGGCGTCCTCAAAACAGTCCAGCACCTGATGAACTCCAGGCATATGATGATGACTCCAAAAAATGGCTGGAAAATACTGAACTTCCAGTGTAACTTTGTCCCAAGACCAACAATAATTGTTGGAGATGTCGGTACCAGACTAAAAACTCCCATCAAATACTGGTTAGAGGTAGTCTAGTGTCACTCTTCCAAATATGGGAATAATGCTCTGCAAAGACCACCACAAAACTGTGGTGAAAACTCTCTTTTAATACAAAGTCCACGGAAAATACTGGAGTGTAGGTGATCACGAGTACTCACATACTATGCAGTTCACGAATTTAAGACAAATACCAACTCACTAACAGCAAAACTGAGACAATCTAACGGAAAAACAACAGAGCAGAGAAACAAAATGATGCAGCCTCATGAAGGGCGCCCTCATGTGGACTTTAACTGTCTCTTCAACAAGGTAGGAATGTCAACTTGGATAAATCAGACACAGTTTGTATGTCATTCAGTCTTGCATCTCTACACGAGATTGCCAGTTGATCACAACTTTGGACACTGTGACATCATTGGACATCAATCAGTGTTGTGTTGTGTAAGCCGTGTACAATCCTGGGTGAGCTGAAATGGTTTGGGATTGGAATCATTTGCCTTTGAGCATTAAACTGAGGTCTAGCTGTGACGACTGATCTTAGCCAAGCAAATTATTCTAATATCAACCCCAGCCAGTTTCTAAAACATGCAGGATTTTACACAGCCTACATATAACCAGTGTCACAGACCATACCTCACTGCACATCATGACGATGCCTACACTGTTCCTGCCGCACCAGCACAGACCATACCTTACTGCACATCATAAAGAAGCCTACACTGTTCCTGCTGCACCAGCACAGACCATACCTCACTGCACCAGCACAGACCATACCTCACTGCACATCATGACGATGACTACACTGTTCCTGCTGCACCAGCACAGACCATACCTTACTGCACATCATAAAGATGACTACACTGTTCCTGCTGCACCAGCACGTACAGACCATACCTTACTGCACATCATGACGATGACTACACTGTTCCTGCCGCACCAGCACAGACCATACCTTACTGCACATCATAAAGAAGCCTACACTGTTCCTGCTGCACCAGCACAGACCATACCTTACTGCACATCATAAAGATGACTACACTGTTCCTGCTGCACCAGTACAGACCATACCTCACTGCACATCATAAAGATGACTACACTGTTCCTGCTGCACCAGCATAGACCATACCTTACTGCACATCATGACGATGACTACACTGTTCCTGCTGCACCAGTACAGACCATACCTCACTGCACATCATAAAGAAGGCTACACTGTTTCTGCTGCACCAGCACAGACCATACCTCACTGCACATCATAAAGATGACTACACTGTTCCTGCTGCACCAGCATAGACCATACTTTACTGCACATCATGACGATGACTACACTGTTCCTGCTGCACCAGCACAAACCATACCTCACTGCACATCATGAAGATGACTACACTGTTCCTGCTGCACCAGCACAGACCATACCTCACTGCACATCATGAAGATGACTACACAAAAGTACTGTTCCTGCTGCACCAGCACAGACCATACCTCACTGCACATCATGAAGATGACTACACTGTTCCTGCTGCACCAGCACAGACCATACCTCACTGCACATCATGAAGATGACTACACTGTTCCTGCTGCACCAGCACAGACCATACCTCACTGCACATCATGAAGATGACTACACTGTTCCTGCTGCACCAGCACAGACCATACCTCACTGCACATCATGACGATGCCTACACTGTTCCTGCTGCACCAGCAGAGACCATACCTCACTGCACATCGTGAAGATGACTATACACTGTTCCTGCTACACCAGCACAGACCATACCTCACTGCACACCGTGAAGATGCCTACACTGTTCTCGCTGCACCAGTACAGACCATACTTTACTGCACATCATGACGATGCCTACACTGTTCCTGCTGCACCAGCACAGACCATACCTTACTGCACATTATGACGATGTCTACACTGTTCCTGCTGCACCAGCACAGACCATACCTTACTGCACATTATGACGATGCCTACACTGTTCCTGCTGCACCAGCACAGACCATACCTTACTGCACATTATGACGATGCCTACACTGTTCCTGCTGCACCAGCACAGACCATACCTTACTGCACATTATGACGATGCCTACACTGTTCCTGCTGCACCAGCACATGTAATAGGAAACAATGTAGTGCGTTGTGTTCCATGCGCCACTCGACTGGCACACGCACTACATTATTCTGTGGTCTACTCTCGCTCGTTGCTGATATTTTTCACATTGTTATTCCACCCAGGGTGAGACGTTCGATTATCCAGAGCGAGTTCCATTCCGTTTGACACACAACATGGAGAGTGCCATGGGACCCATGGGGAAAGAAGGGATCTTTAGACGAGCGTCAGAGGTCACCATGAAGGTCATGAGAGATCAGAGAGAACCGCTCATGAGGTATGTACTATTTGATTGTCACTTAACCCCCTCTGCCCATTGATCCACCCTTGCCCTGCCCCTTGCCCTGCCTCTTGCCTCTTCTCGTAGTCCATGAGCCAGCTAAATTATCGGTACCATTTTGAGGGACAAATTCCAATATGATTTTTGCAATAGAAAGAAATATGAAATGTACAGCAAAATATGATAGACCTTCTAAAACGGTAGCTTATGACAAGTTTGTGAAAGATTTTTCACGTAAATATTTAAGTTCTGACATCCTCTTACTTTTACGCAACATACGGCTGTTTGAGGAATCTGTCAAATGTTGCACAGTATAGTTTCATGTGTTGAAGAAACTAAACTAGCCAATAGTAAACAGCCGTAGTTCTACATGTGCCGTGTCCGTGACATTTTTACGTTGAGCAGATAATAAAGGTTGAGATGAAATACTACTGAAATGCAAATGAAATGAACTATGCTTCATGTATTTTCTGCATTTGTTACACAACAAATGCACACCTTCTGATAAACACGTGATTTGGTAATAAGTTGTTCCCTTGTACTTGTATACCTCCTCTGCTCTGTACAACAACCTGCCAAACCATCATCACTCTCAACTTTGGACAGTATACAGGCCCGTACGCCCACTGCTCTGCCACTTGCTCCACCCACTGCTCTGCCACTTGCTCCACCCACTGCTCTGCCACTTGCTCCACCCACTTGCTCCACCCACTGCTCTGCCACTTGCTCCACCCACTGCTCTGCCTCTTGCTTTGCCTCTTGCTCTGCCTTATAATAAAAGTCATCAGAATCACCACATCATGCAGTGAATTGTTTTCTAACCAAATTGACATATATTGACTGTCATCAGTGAGACAATTGAGACGTTTGCCATTGCCTGAAACCTGAAGATTTCAATAGGGGACGTCAGTGTAGCATGACTCCCAATATTTCTTGCCCTCATCTACTTTCTTAATTGTTCACTTTTCAGTGTTTTGAAGACGTTCATCTACGATCCACTGGTTGAATGGAGTAAGCCCGCCAAAGAAACGCGCACGTCACACCTGAGCGAGTCGGGAGAGATTAATAATGAGAAGGTAAAGAGGCGAATTTCATAAGATTTTCAAATAGAAATGCTTTGAAAATAAGTCATTTATTATATTTTACTATTGAGAAATTATGCTGCATTTTTTTCTGTTATTAATTCCGGGGTTAAGAAATGAAATTATGACCACATTTACAAACACAGAAGTAACTTTATGATAGTTCAAACTGCAATCTCATTAGAAAAGTAACTATAATCAATCACAGATGACTTTATTCTAGAATATCCCGTCATGTTAATAAAATGAATCAACTAGAAAGTCAATAGTATTTCACATCATTTTGTGCTTAATGCATTTTCATATTCAGCATAAAAATTGATGCTGAAAATTCAGAAGTGATATTGGGGGTGGGGGGAATGAAAAATCTACAAAATACTAGTGTGTTTTTAGGTTAGTCAGTTGTCACTGAAATATTAAGCAATTTGCATGTAACCCCAAGTTTAATTTGAATAAGATCTGTTACACTGACTTGCTCACACATACAGCTTGGCACCGTTGAGCTTTGAATTCCCCAGACCAAAAACACTGTTGCTATATCACGTGATTCGTGGCAAGCCTTACGCTAGCAACCCTCAGCTCAGGAATGGTTTGGTGTCTTTGTGCCATTCTCACCCATTGTGAACAATGTATTGGTGCTGAACGTCTGTTATGTAAATATGCAAGAGCTTGCCCCGAATCATGTGATATGGCAACAGTGTCTTTGGTCTGGAGAATTTAAAGTTCAACAGTGCAAAGCTGAGTGAGCAAGTCAGTGTACCAGATGTTATTCAAATTTAACTCTGGGTCTCGCGCAAATGGCTTATATTTGTGTTCGTTCCCTGTCAATCCCGTCTTATTCCAAGGCCTTGACTCACGTCAAAGACATTGAGCAACGCCTGCAGGGAATCTTGAAGAACAAGAACAAGACGCGAGGGCTGCCTCTATCCATCGAGGGTCACGTCCATTACCTGCTACAAGAAGCTACGTCGGAAGCCAACCTAGCACAGATGTACTTTGGTTGGGCTGCCTTCATGTGAAGAAATTCGCGGCTGTTTTATGCCATGTTACTCAATTTATTCATATATAAGCGGTGGCACTATATATAAGCCAAATCGGGAACAAATGTCTGGCTACGTGCTCACCTCAACCCCATCCCTCCCAAACCCCACGAGGATGAGAAACAATATATTCCTTATTTGGTAAAAAGCTTACATGGATGACAGATCGTACTGGTCACCCCTTGTTTATTATCTGGCTTGTCGTTCAGAAGAAATAAAAAAAAAAAAATGTAGGTGATTTGCAACGATCAGTTAATTAACTGAAAATTACCTACAATTTGTTTTTATATACATTGGTTTTCCTATAATCACAGCTTTAGCAACTGTTTCATTTTTTGAGCGACACTTTGTAGTTGGAAAAGTTATCAGTAAAGATACTAAAAAACATGTTTTTTAACCACTTGGCGCCGGGCTACCCGAAATCGGGCATTTTTCCCGATACCACGCAGCCGGGTGCCCAGTTTCGGGCATCGAAAATTATATAAATTTTATAGTGCTGGAGGATTGTCTAGACTCGGTAACAAAGAGCGGATTACGCAAGACCAAACAATGGGGCCGTTTATTTCCGGGCGCAATTCAATGGAGTCACTGGAGCGTGCAGGTCAGGCTAAACTAGCCCGGCTCCGTGTCACGCGCTCGGTATTTCCGCCCGGCGCGAAATGGTTAAGAGCCAAAGGTTGCAAACTGATAAGTCTTGGTTGCAAGACGTCCTAATCGCGGTATGCAGCGTTCGTAGGCCGCCGATGCGAGTGCCCTCTACCGTAGACCCCGCCATGACCTTCAAATAGAACTACTTGGCTAACTAACGTAATCGCATGCGTGTGTGTAATTGCAGGACGTAACATGGTCAAATTCCTGTTACTTCACGTAATTTCACACGCGCGTGCAACACAATTCTGCTTTTCGAGCGATTGTCGGTTAGCCAAGACGTCCTATTTGAAGGTCATGGCGTTAGAGGATGCCCGCATAGGCAGCCTACGATACCGCAATTAGACGTCTTGCAACCAAATGTGTAATTTTCCCAATTCTTTTTATATATATTTTGTACCTTTATATAAGCATTCAGCCATTAAGCTGATTTTTTTTTTTTGGTGATTGTTAATTAGTGTATACACAAGAAAATTTGAAAATAAAAAACTTTACATTAAACTGAATTATATCTTCTTATTATTAATTGTGATTGAGGTCTACAGTTAAAACTCTGTTTTTACAAACCTAATACTACTAGAGTTTGCACAAGTCCTGTATATTGGACATGGTAAGGTTTTTGTTTTGCTAACATTAGACTTTTTGGAAAACATTTAAATTGTAAGGGGCTAGCCTTGCATTTTTATTCAAAAATGCAAGTTAGTTTTGAGGAAACATTTTATAAATTATAAGGGGTTAACTTTGGATTTTTTAATTTTTTTTTACCAAAATAAATTACAAATAATACAATTGACTGCATGTGATATCTAAAATCAATGAGAAATTTATTATTATCAGAAAAACACAAGATGAAACTAAATAAGGTCATTCCCCCCCCCCCCCCCCCCCCAGAGTTTATAACTAAAACACCCCATTTCTTTTTCTAGAAGTAATTTGCAATGTTCACATGTGGCGTCAGTGATGACAGCAAAACTAATTTCAATTGTTTTGTGTTATTTGTTTTAAAAAATATTTTAATATAATGCCATATTCCTCACATTTGAATACATTAACCACTCATATATATACATACAGTGTACATGGACAAATAAAGACCAACCTGAAGTCTGGTGGCGAGACAACAGTGGGTAATACCGACTGCTCTCTCCTGGCACCAGACTACTCCAGATTGAAAATCTGAAAAAATAGACTTATACAAAAAATTTCATTTGTTATTCACCTTTTTGTAAATTTGAATGCTTCAGATTTCAACCGATGCCTCTTCTTTCGTAAGAGCAGCAGCTTAACGTGTTACTGCATACATCGGTTGTTACCACACAAAAAACGTCCCTCAATTCTTTTTACCTCGTTTCCCATCTTAAAAAGCAATACAACAAAATCTAAATGAATGTTCACAATAAAAAACAATTGATGTAATTGTCAGTTACAAACTTGTAATAATGCATGTTAATAAAAGGTACTTAATACTGTGACAAATCTACTGATATATAGATGCGAGGGTGCATATCGATACTCCTGATGTTATGATCACTCATGACAGCACCAAGATAACCAATTCCCTGCAGTATCCACCCCACCCTCAATCCCAGTCCATAGCAGCTGGGATGCCATTATATGATTACCACACATTTGTTATGGGCTCATTAGTGAAGGGTTCTGGCAAAATGATACAGAACTGGGCAGAGGTTGAAATGAGGGTTTTCGGATATTAGAAAAGAGTATAAAATTCTCCTTACAATACTGTATGTTGGGTTTCGATCGGACATTCCGTGAACAAGTTATGGCTGTTTAAAGGTAGTCTACACCATTTGCGGATATAAAAACAAAAATACTTCCGAATTATTAGAAAATATACTATTTAAAAGTATATGATTGTAGGCATCCGGCAAAAGGATTGCGCTAGATCTCCTGTAATTGTTCTTAAAAATTGAATTTTATAAAAACAAATTGGCGATCGTGAAAAAACCCAAGAACAACATTTAACCACTGCCTGACGTCGGTAGAAAATGAAAGCCGTTTTTCTTGCTTTTCTCAGTATCCATGATTGTAAAACTTTTGACAGGTCAGTTAAACAATATTTACTATAAAATACAACCCCCCAAATCCACCCATTCATGATAATAATTGCCAATGGTGTATCCTACCTTTAAAGTTCACATTTATTAATTTGTCGCAAAAGTAAAATGTTGAGAAAAAGGACTTTGAAATTTTGAGTTTTGTACATGATATAAAGGGAAATTTCAATTGTTTTCCCTATAAAAAACACTTTCATTCCACTATTTCCATACTACATGTATTTCTTAATCAAATATAGTTATTAGGCATAGCAAAGATTACAAATATCAATAAATCTGAAGAAAAATAAATCACCCATTATTTATTATTTTGCAGTTTTCTCCACTATGCCCTGTGCCCAGTTCCGCCTCGCATATTAAAGCACATTGAGTTGCAAGTCTGGGGAGAAAAACAATCCACAAATGAACCAAACAAACTTGATCGACGTGGGTTCAGGCTGATTGTATATAGAAGCACACCCACGCATTTCAGGCCTTGCTCGCGGCATGTTTATGCGTCATCCGTTTTGAATCTCAGAAAAAACTTTGCGTGTATATGCATATATACGTCCTCCGGTGCGAACTGGTTAAAAACCTTCTTTTAGGAGAGACGAAAAAGAAAGAAAAAGTAAATAATATTTTTTTACAAAAAAATAAGCAATCCCAAACTATTTGGGATTTAAACTCATGACCTACATATAATGATCGCAATGTGCTAACCACTACACTACTGCAGTACTCACAAGCCAGTGGTGTTATAATAAGGGAATAAATGTGTGTTTGAGAGGTTTTAATCACTCTTGGAGTCTGGGTGCTGATAATTACCCGAGCCGAAGGAGAGGTTAATTATCAGCACCCAGACTCCAAGCGGTATTAAACAGAGTGATTAATGCCGATCGAACACACATTTATTCCCATTCATAAATACCTTCTTTTTTTTAATTCAGCCAAAAAAGCCCCCAAAAAGCCCCGAAAATCCCGGAAAATTGTCGCAAGTAAATTTCAGTGTTTCGCCATTCTGTGTGTCAAATGACATATTTCCGCCTTTGTCGCTCTACACAATACATGCAATAAAGCATATTTACTATGAACCAGACTATTACTGGTTTAATACCGGCCACATGACAGGCTCTCGACCAATAGGAATGCCTAAACTGTCCCAGGTATTTATGAATAAATGTTTATATTCACCGCGGCTTGAAATCACACAGTCTATGGTAACGGCTGAAGCCACTTCCAATAGACCTGTGTGCAATTTTAAGCCATGGCCATGTAATTTTAACTACATTTTGTGTACTACTGTCGTTCTACATATAGTCACTAATATGGTATGTTAAAACAAATGTCACAGCTGGGATTTATCCTGGAAATATACAAACACATACCAGTAGAAAACAAATGTTTTATCTCGACTAATTCTATTCAAAATTGTTCATAACTGTCGGAGCTTGCAGAATTTCTCTCTTTAAGTAAATTCTTGTATTTCTGCAATAAATTTTAATAACAAAGCTTTAATTTGAAATCACGTCACGGTTTCAAAAAAATCATAAAATTGCATTGCACATTTAAAAACACCAACAATTTAGATCACTTAAGTCGCCAATGCCTGTATAAAAAAAATCCTTTAACCCAAAAAATCAATTACATGTACTAATGCAATTAATGCCTTAAGTGGCTCTCACACCAGCCTTACGGGGTCGTTGCGACGTTGTCAACGCTTCCTTGAGCATCCGTTTGGATCCTTAAGCGTCCGGGAGGGGTCATAATTTCTTACGAGAGTGTAAGAAAATTACGGCAGTGCTACGGAAATCTAGACCGCAACTCTTCCTCAACGCCACCATAAGACTCCGTAAGGTCATCTTAACCATCCGCAAGGATTCGTAACAATTCTCCCTCTCCCGGTACACTACGGCTGCATCACGATTCCTGAAGGAAGCAAGGAAGCCCAAGGTCCCTACGTTTTTACTTAGGTTTCCTTACGATTCCTTACGGAAGCGTTGTGGTGTGTTAGATATTAACAAGAATGTTCCTTACGGAAGCTCAGCGTTTCCTTGCGATCTTTTACGGCGGCGTTGCCTTGTCACAACGGTCCTTACAATTCGTTTCGATACCTTGCAGTACCTGCGGAGGACCTACACAAACCCTGTGATTCACCGGAAACGACATTCCGATCGCTGCTTTTGACGAGTAAACTGCAAGCATACGTAGAGGCACCGTATCTGCGCCGTGTATATCCGCAACGAAGCCGAAGCAGTCCGTACTAAATCGCTGTGAATCGAGGATATCCTCGAAGAAACCCGCACGCAACCGGTACGCAATCGCGGGGGTCCGTAGGAAATCGGCTGTTAACTGTGAGGCTACCTTTACGCAGCCGTAAGTTGTAAGAACCCTTTGTACCGACGTAACCACAAAATTATCTCCCGAGTGTTCACGATTTTGCTCAAAAAATCTCAACGCTGCCGTAGAAAGAACATCCGTGGACTTCCGTCAAAAACATTTGTTGGTGTGAGGGGGCCTTTACTCAGGAATTTGGTGTTTTTTTTTATATAATACAAAGATAACCAAGGTTCTTATTTAAAGTAAAACCCAAACATAACTGATGCTAGTATTTACATTGCTACATCACTATCGCTGTTGAATAAATATCATTAAATATATATGTAAAAACAAAATCCCAACAATTATTCAGACTCAAAACAAATCCTCTAAAATCAACATTTGGATAATTTATCCAAGTAACCTCAATTCTGCAAAATCATTCAGCATTAGTTTGGGCCTTATGACCTGGATCCTGCATTATCCTTTATAACAAATTATGCCAATATTACCCGATTCGGTCCAGTAGTTTTAAGTTGGGATAAACAGAAGCCCCAAAGCATTGAAAAGGCCTGTCCAATTTACCAATGACTTCTAGAAAAAGGTCTCTATTAACCAGTTCGCGTCGGGATTATTTTAACATCACCGAGCCGACGCGCGGGATTATTTTTAACGAAACTCGATCCGAAGCAGGTTCAGGCCGCCAGTCCCGGGAAGCACACCCACGCATTTCCAGCCTTGCTCGCTGCTGACAGACATTTCCGGCCTTGCTTGTGGCGTGTTTATGCGTCATCCGTTTTAAATCTGGGGAAAACTTTGCGTTTATATTCGTCATCCGGCGCAAACTGGTTAAAAATGAAAACATCTGGACTGACATTATATTAAAATATCTTTGTATAAGTTTTCATCTACAAAAATTCCCTGTTCATAAAAAAAAATTCCTAGATGACTCCTTTAAAAAAAAAGAAAAAAAGAATGTTCACATCAATGTCAAAACAATCCTTAAATTTGCAGTAGATTAAAACATTGCAGCCATCATCTCTAATTATACTGCAATATGGAGATAAAAAACAATTATAATTGTACCTCCCACATTTACAAAATACTATGGTTTTCTACAAGCTTCCATATTAAAGTTTGTTTTCTGTACACTGTCTTATTATTTTGTATTGCCCAATGGCAGAAGGCACATAGGGAAATGATGCTGCAGAGTCATAGAAAGTAAATCACCTTTGACCGAAACCCCCCCCCCCCCCCACCACAAACTAGATTCTTCAGCCTTCTGTTGATTCTTCAGGCCGTTAATTGTTCCGAGAACAAGCTTGCACAATTGGCAAAGCTCGGAATTCCCTCTTGTAGTTGCTTTGTAAAATAAAATAAAAAAATTAAACCATGAATACAAATCTTCATTTCAAAGCTTATTTTTTTTTTCCTACAAATTTGGGGATTCTTTCACCAAATTTCCTCAGTTCTGACCATTTCTTACAATTTGCGAGTCAGGCTGCTATCACAATGACAGTTTGAGAAGCACTCTTACAAGTTTCTTTTACTGGAATTCGCCTATTAACAAAATGAAAGGCCATTTTTGCAGTGATGCCCGCCCTGTGTGCACTGCTGCATGCATACTTAAAGATAAGGCATGTATTTTGGTAGCCCTACCGGTCGAAGGAGCCCGGAGTGCGTGCACATTTTAACCTGAGCGCGACTTTTCCAAGCCCAGTGCTACTGCCGAAAATAGCCGCCATCGATTTAGTTTACAGCTGTTGGTATTTTATGTTGTCTGCAAGGTTCTCATTTTCAGTGAATTGCCCTCATCTTTACTTCCCGATGTCTCATGACCTTACAACTCCACCTCATCGCTAGCTTCCAGCTCGTTGACAGTCAGAGTTTGCATGTCGCTCTGCATAAGACTCTGCCCTCGTAGAAACCTGGCCAGCGGGGTACCGAGGAACGACCGCCGATCGCCACCAATCAAGCTCAGGTCGCTGATGGAGAAGGGAAACGCGGATGTCAACAAGCCTTGATTTCGGGCGTTCTCCTCGTAGGTGAAGTACAACCGACTCTCTCGTTTGTGGCGCCGCACTACGTCATTCATCTTCCGGGCTCGCAGCTGCTCCAGTTTTTCGTTGAGCTGCAGTATCTCGTCGACGACTTGGCAATGTTGCTTGTAGATGAGAGGGTTGCCTCCGCCCACAATGTGAGCACTGGGCAGCCAACGCAGGTAACATTGAGTCCAGAACTTGATGAAAGGTGGTCCCGTCTGGAGGACAATCATGTTAGGATCCACTTTGGATGAGCGACCGTTCCCCGTTGAGTTAGCCCCGTTGATGTTGAGGTTCTTATCTCGCAAGTGGACGGGCGTTGAGCGTGACAAATCCTCCTGGGATTTGCTGCCGTACTTAGCATCCAGCAAGGTCTGTTGGGCAGTCCGGGCTCTGTAGCGGTACATGGATGGATTGCAGCCTTCCGAGTAGTCCACCTCGCTCTGATTGGAAGATTTAAATCCCGGCACCCTATCAGTCAAGATCTGCTTGGCGATGTACATGGGATTGTTGAAGAGTGCTTGGTCTTCCCGGCTGTACTGCAGGGTCCAGGACCAGACTGTGGCTAGCCTGAGGGGCGTGTCCTCTTCTTGGACACACAGCCGATAGCGTTCCTGCTCTCGGTTGAAGAGGAAAGTGCCAAAGATTCCAGCGAAGGTGCTGTCCCAGAGAGTGATGAGGTAGGTGTCCGTGAACTCGAAGGCCGAGGGGAATTGCTGCATCATCTGGTTGACGCAGTCCAAGAAGAGCAGGAATGATGGAGCCTAGAAGGGGACAGAAAAGAACAATCCATTAAAAGTCTTCTGTTTGTCAAGCTTCTGAGAGGTGGTCAAACCGCCGCTGGAATCCAGAGCCGCATTTTTAAAAGCTTATCAAGAGTGATGTACTCAGCAAAACTCAACCGAAAGGCAATGACAAAGAAGAACATACAGGGTGGTCCTAAAAAATAGAACGGCCTATTTTCAGTACCCACCGCCCAGAAAAACTAGTCTAAATAGATGGAGAATCTTTACAGATTTAAAATGATACCAAGATCGCCAGATTCAGTCCAGTAGTTTTTATTCTCGTGGCCTTTTTCTGAAACCAAGTTGGGGGTCAGTTGATCAACAGAAGCGCGACATCAATGAGAAGGACTGTGCAATTCACCCCCGACTTTGTTCTAGAAAAAGGTCCCTAGAACTACCAGACTGAATCGGGTGATCTTTGCATAAGTTTTTGTATATTTCATCTAGAAAGATTCTCCATCCATCAAAGTAGTTTTCTGGTTGGAGGCTATTGAAATTAGGCTGTTCCTATTTTTTTTGGACCACCCTGTGCAGTGCATAACTATACACTCATATTTGGCCATAGTTTGATTCTGTAGCAATATACATGTAGATGTATATACTTAGCAAGATATGGGACTGAGGGACTCTCCCAATAGTCCCCCATACCTATACACTCTCTAGACTATTGTTACCTAACACACACAACCTGAGAAACCACAATAAACACCACAAAAAAAAAAGGGGGGGGGGTGTTCTCTTTTTCCCATTTCTTCCTTTATATTGCAATATAGATCTGTACTTTTGAAGTAAAGTTCTTGCTTCATTTGGTGCCAGTTTCACTGGATTAGTTTTCCTGCATGACTGCACAGGGGACAATTAAGAGGGTCGGGTAAAATCTGAGTTGTGCCAACTGGTCCGGACTGGATAAGAAAGAGACAATTTAAAAGAACACAACCATGTCTTAATTGCCCTATTAATTTAATTTAAAGGTAGTATACACCATTTGCAGATATCGAAAATATTTACTACCGAATTATTAAGAAGTATCTTACTCATTTGAAAGTAAATAATGATTCTAGGCATCGAGCAAAATGATTGTGCTAGAAATGCTGTAATTATTCCGAAAAATATAATTTTATAAAAAACAATTAGCGATCGCCGGACGGCGATCGCGAAAAAACAAAGATAACTGCCCAATGCCGGTTGAAAACAAACGCTGTTTTTCGTGCTTTTCGCGGCATCCATGATTGTAAAACTTCGGACAGGTCAGTTAAATGATATTTACTATAAAGTACAACCCCCCAAATCTACCAATTAATGATAATTCAAGCAATTACTAATGGTGTATTCTACCTTTAAGTATACAATCTAATAAAAACAAAAAATTGTCTCTTTGTTAGGCAATGGTTGTGTTTTTTTAAATTGTCTTTTTCTTCTCCAGTCCTGACTAGTTGGCGCAACTCAGATTTCAACAGGCCCCCTTATTTGTCGCCTGTGCAGTCAGGCATGAAACCTAATCCAGCAAAAAAGTCACCAAAAAAAGCAGGAAGAGTTACTTTCAAAGTACATATTAAAATATCTTATCTATCTTTATTTCTAAGCTCAGTATCTCCATGAAACTGATCCATGATTGAATATTCCAGTCATACTCATCGATCCATCATGTTAGCAGGGAAGTTTCCCTTTTCGGTTTGTATGAAAAAATTGTAATACATGGGTCTCTTGACCCTGCGACATGCCACCACACATAAGTCGCTTCGCCGTAAAAAAAACAATTGATTTTTCATCATTTGTTAAAAAAAATTCATATTACATGTATTCCTAGTTCAAAGCATGCGGAATAGCATAGTATTGTGCCGCTTAAACCTTGGTTGAACCGGTGACACAGCTTTTTGCCCCCCAAAAGTGCTGCCCCACAAGTATATCATTACTTTGTGTACATAAAGGGGCTATTCAAGTCTGGGTTTAGAAGACCTACACAAGCAATTAATCATGCTATTGTTGCCTTGCCCCATTCAACAGCACCAGCTGGGATCGAGGTACAGCGAGGTATTAACTTCTGGAATGCTCTGAGTGACTCGATCAAAGCATCTTCAACTCTATATCTACATTTGTTAAAAAGTTAAAAATTAAATTGCTCAATGTGTATTTATAATATTTTAACCTTACAACTAGGTGTTTGGGAATTGGATAGATTCAGAGTTATCGTCGTTGTAACGTTACTCCTGCTTGTTATGTTCTTAATTGTCTGTGTGTTTTGTTTATATTTGTCTTGTGCATTGTAGTTGTCTGTCTTAAGGTTAGGGAACAAAAGCTTTTGCTTCATCCTATACCTAACGTTGTTGTTTAATTATGTAATCTTATAAATTACACCTAGTAGAATAATATTCTATTTTGGTAGATATGTACTTAAGAAACTAGTGTAAGAATCACTATGTACAAAACAACGTTGAATAAATGTGAATTGAATTGAATTGATATATTCAGACACTATGGGAAAGTACTGTGTTGACATAAAGCCATAAAACCGAACAGCATTGGGGTTATACAAATACAACCGACTTTGAAAAAAGTACGGACGCACGTTCGTGTAAAAACAAAATGGCTGCACGTCGCAAGGTTAAATTAACTAAGTACACCCCAGCATAACCTGCTATATCCCAGGATTAACTAAGTACACCCCAGCATAACCTGCTATATCCCAGGATGAACATGCACCATGTGATGGGTCACATTCTTCCTGCACACCATTTTGTTCTCTCCAAAATTGAATGTCTTGACTGAGAGAGGGTTTTTAAGTTCGGTATCTAGAAGTCATCTCACCTCATCACCATCTTTTTTCGGTGTCAGGTGTCCACATCTCTTCTGGAAGGGGTGGCCGGCAACGACCCACTCTCTCTGGAACGAGACTCTGGAATCCCAGCTGAGTACGGAAATATGGATCCAGGATGATCTGGACTAAGGACGCGACGATGCAGGACGTGTCAAGGCCCTCCGGTTCTGAAATGAAATGAAGATACAGACATTCAAAAAAACAACTAGTAAACCATTTTTGATAGGGTATGGTTTTTTCCCTCTAAATTTGAATTTGCTGGTGAGCCGTGGAGATTGTTTTAATACTACTACTATACTACTGAATTGTATATAGCGCAAGTATCTACCAGAACTGGTACTCAAGGTGCTGTGTCATTATTATCCCTGCTCATTGGGCCCACAAAACATTCCAAATACCATCTCAGTGCCCTGGGGAGTATACAGCTCAATGCTGCCATTTCAGCGCAAAGCAGTTTATAATAACCATCTCTGCCCTCACAGCTAACTATTTAGTCCTGGGTGGAGAAAAGCAATGAGTGACAAAGTGCCTTGCCCAGGGGCACACACACCATACATGTAGTCCCAGAACACATGTAGTCCCAGAACACATGTAGTCCCAGAACACATGTAGTCCCAGAACACATGTAGTCCCAGAACGGACTCAAGCCCACAACACGCAAAGGAAGTACACACATTTACATAAAAAAAAAAAAAATACTACTGAATTATTATGAAATGCCTTACTAGACTGCAAGTACACTGAACAAAAATATAAACTCGCTATGCGACACTTTGGAACGTTTATGAGCCTTGGGGGTTGCAAAATATATTAAATCATACAAAATTCATTTTGTTGTTCAATATGCTACAGATTACTGTCCGTTAGAACACTGGTAATCATGGACATGCATGTGGACACAATGGGGGTCAGGTTGATACAAATCACCACTCAATATTTTGTGTGTCCATCATTTGCGTCCCGTAGAGTGACAGATTTTTTTTCGCATCGAGTTGAAAGGTGAACGATTGTGGCCTGTGGAATGTTATTCCACTCCTCCTCGAGGGCTACACAGAGCTGAGGGATGTTATCCGGTACTGGAACACGATCGTGGACACGTCGGTCGAGAACATCCCATGGGTACTCTATGGGTGACATGTCCGGTGAATATGCTGACATGTCCGGTGAATATGCAGGCAAGTCAAGAACTGGAATGTGTTCTGCTTCCAGGAGCTGCATATAGATTTTGGCAACATGAGGTCGGGCATTGTCTTGCTGGAAGGTGACGGCATGTTGGCGGGCAAACGGCACAACAATTGGTATGCAAATCTCATCCCAATATCTTTGCCCATTCAAATTTCCCTCAATGAAGTGCAAGAAAGTTCTTTGCCCACTCGTTATGCCTGCCCACACCACCACCTCCATAGGCAATTCTGCGAATAACATTTGCGTCGGAAAACAGTTCACTCGCACGTCGCAATACACGCTGTCTTCCATCTGCGCGATACAACTGAAACCGTGATTCGTCCATGAACATCACTCTTCCCCAGCATGCCAAGGGCCATCGAATGTGTTCATTTGTCCATGCAAGTCTGTTCGACGCCGAACAGCGGTAAGATCCAGGCCACAATTAGGATGACGAGCGTGTAGGTTTGCTTCACTCATACGGTTCCGGACAGTTTGTGGTGTGATGCGTCTGTTGTGCTGGCCAACTGTTTCATCTGCTGTGCGTGTTGCTGGTCTGAGATGATCACGCAGGGGAAGAAGCCAGATGTAAAAATCTTGTGCTCGGGTGGACGACAGGGGTGAGGTCAATTTTGCTGTACTTCCGGTCTGTCTGAAATGAACTCTCAAACGACCGATCGTCCGATAGTGAACATTAAGCTGTGCAGCAACCGCTCTAGTGGACATCATCCAGCATGCCAATGGCACGTTCCCACATCATATGAAGCACGATATGTGGCAGAGAAAACCTCCCCTCTTTTGTGTTGGCCATTGTGTTCCCGGAATCTCAAGAATTCCTTTTAGGTTTCAAGGGGGATGGGTTAGGTTACAATAGTGTTGAGTGCGTATAAAGTATAGGGATACGAGGGGGGTACCCCTCTGCCACATATCGTGCTGGGTATATCCCGCATGATTTGCGACATCTGTGGCATGGCGACTTCTGATGAAATTTGACATTTTGATGTGGCCTTTTATTGTCCCCGGTATAAGGAGTGTCTGAGTACTGGTCACTGTTAGAGCAGCGTATGGACATGCCACATCTGTGTTGTGGGTGGAACCACCGCATCACTGAGCAATTCCTCAATGGCAGAGATGGACACGAATGTTGTTTACAAATCAAGACAAATAACCATTTTTGGGGCGTTTATATTTTGGTGGCATTTATATTTTTGTTTAGTGTAAATACCGGTAGTAGTCTCAAGCATCCTGTGAAATCGTGACACCTGATAGGATGTGGTTTTCAAAGAAAGCGGATTTTTGTATACATTTCCAACGATTTTCGAAAATTACCCCTAATTTAACAAATTGAGCTCAAGTCCACATTTTAATTTGCAATACAGTTACACAACCCAGCCAACTAGTCTGATTTCCTGACCAGAAAATTTCCGGATGTCTATTAATTGCTCTGTCTAGCCTGAGAGAATTCCAGGAAGCTGCCTTGCATAGTGCATAAAGTGGGCCATGTTTCAACAACACCCCCCCCCCCCCCCCCCCATCAGTACAATAATAATAATAATTAATAATACAAAATATTTATACTGCGCTATACCAAACTCACAGCGCCTGACATCAACCAAAGAATGAAATATATTTTTTTTTTACAGAAACGAGTTTGAGAACACCGATGCAAACAATGCGAATGCTCACTAACAACTAAATCAATAAGACGCACAAACAGAACAAATGAAGCAAAGCCGAAGGTAAAGTGGGACAAACATTTGTTTCCATGGCAGCAGTCATACCAGTGCCTTAATATGGTACCCCACTGAAGAACATTGGCTGACATGTCCAAGGACACAGTTCAAATAGCTTTTCTTTTTGTAGATCACAGGTCCTCATATTTTTAAACTTATGTAAATTCCATCTTTTATATTTCTTTCTCTCATTCAACATCCAACAGCGATTTTGCACCAATTACAGGATGGATAAGTTAGAGGAGACAATGTGAAGAAGTTATAGTTTAAGAGGTGGGAGGAAAACCCCAAAAGAATATTCAGGAGGAAAACCCCAAAGGAATCAGGCAGGGCGGAAAACCAAATCCACAGATTGGCCTAGGCAGGATTCGAACCCGTGTCACAGTGGGGGAAGGCGAGGAAACAAACGCTGCGCCAACCTAAATCCCCTTAAACATTTCGGCTGAATATTTGGAGATTCTAACACTATCGTTTTGTGACCTCGTGTATGGGACACTGCGTCAAATAGTACTCTTTAGTGCCTTGGCACTAAAAAGGTTTTCTTTTTTTGGCCACTTCTGTTGATAGTCGCTCTATGACCCCTCATAGTTCAAGTTCAACCTCAGGATTCCCAATTCAATTTGCGCCTCCACTATCCAGTCAGTTAATCTTCAGCACAGTGCAGGATGTACGCTTCATCAGATGGATGAGTCATAAACCTGCACACAGGCCTTCTGCTGTCCTCATGTCAACCTCCGACTGCAGGATAATCCACTTCACTGCTATCTCTCTATATATGTTTGCTTCCAGACTAGTGCGGGACACCGCCTGTCAACATGGACTATTTTTGAATGCGGTTGCACTTTACAAGACCAGGGGAATATTTTTGTTTTTACATAATGTATTTAACCTTTAACTCTAACAGTTCTAAATCCCCCAATTTTCCATAGGATTTTCTATACACCCTAGGAGGTTACAGTTTATACGCCTCGGATTTTTTCACAAGTTTTTCTTCTAGTGGCTCGATATGGATATAACTACATAATGTCCCGTTCTCACTTGAATGATTTCCTACGCAAATGGCGTGCGACTACCAAATCGCACAGGGCATACGGGAGTCGCACGGCATGATTCGCACAGGTTGTAGAGATGTTGTGTGTAATTTGGACAGTTCGCTCTGGTCGCATAGAGGTCGCACAGGAGTCTAAAGTAAGTCACGCCGGAGACTAAAGAGAGTCGCACGGGTTGACTGTGCAACTCACAGCAAAAAAAAGTAGGGGGGGGGGGGGTGAAACCCAATTATATTTTTGCCATGTTAATTTATTTAACTTGCAATTTGACGGTCAGTAGGAATTCAACACAATACGGTGACTTATACACCCAAACTGTTGTGTTCTGATTATGGTACTATGCCTGACCCCATGTAATGCATAATCAGTTACTAGTGCAGTACTCACTCAAACAAATTCCAACAAAACATGCAGTTGGATTTTGAAGGTTGGGATGGTTAGGGGTTAATGTATGTCCAGGAATCGCCCAATTGGGCTACAAAATGTGTTTTTGAACGAAATTAAGTTAAAGGTAGAATACACCAAATATTTACTAGCGAATTATTAAGAAATATCTTACTCATTTGAAAGTAAATAATGATTCTAGGCATCCAGCAAAATGATTGCGCTAGATATTCTGTAATTATTCTAAAAAATAGAATTTTAAAAAGACAAAGACAAAAACAATAATAACATAAGAATAACTGCCCAACTCGGTTGAAAACAAACGCTGTTTTTCGTAATTTTTTTGGCATTGTAAAACTTCGGACAGGTCAGTTAAACAATATTTACTATAACATACAACCCACCAAATACACATATTTATGATAATTCAAGCAATGACCAATGGAGTATCATACTTTTAATCGGAAAGATCATTTAAAAGTAGGATATAAACTAGTGGTGGGAGAAATTGGAGATTTCAAAATCCGGTTATCCTAATTTTGTTCGAACCGAATACCGATTATTTGATTTCCCCGAAAGTTCACAAGTTTCATCCAGCTCACAATCATACCAGCAAAAAGTGATGAGTGAGGTGACACAGGAAATGCCCTCTCAATGACTGGTTATAGTTGGGAGGATTCAGTGACCGCTGGGTCTTTACAAAAACACCCCAGAATGGGAACTCACAAATAAGTCAAATGGGCAGGCTAATAATGAAACAAGTAGTACAATCGGAGACATGGAGCAAATTGGAAGATGTTTTTTCTTCAGCCTGTGTCACACAAAAATGGAAGACTAAACGTTTTTGGTTTGGTTTCGAATATTCGGTTTTCTAAATCGAAACCGAATGATGGAATTAAAACCGAATATTAAACAATTTGGTTTTAAATCCTAGCACTAATATTAACATTCACACAGCCATCCTCTAAAAACTAGAAATTGTTGAGGTATTATTGTGTAGAACGAGTTTCGGGGTCCACTTTTGCGCTGTTTGGGTTAGTCATGATTCCAGCCGAAAGTGTTTGCCTTTTGCGGACATATAGGAAACCACATTTGTGCATTGGTGCTGAGTGCAATTTATGGGAAACACGCAACGTGTATCGAACATTGAATGAAAAAGACAGGAAAAAAGTATGCGTACTTCGTCGTGTCCGATGTAAACAACCGGGGTTTTTTCGTCTTTTTTCGGAAATGATGATACATTAGGTTGGTTTCCTTTCAACCATATGTTTGAAATAGGATAACTAAACAATCCAAAATCTTATATTTTGGGAGATTTCAGGACATAGTGCCCCTTTAATACAAGATAAGATACAGGATTTAGGCACAAGGGTGGCTTCGTGCCCCTGATTTTTAGAAAAAGAGTCAAATTTATGGTGTTTATTACACACAAAATGTTGCTCTACAGCCGAGAACCGGTCACAAACAAATGCACACCATGGGATATTTTGGCTGGTAATTACATATTATGTACAAATTAAGGGCACATTTGGGCCTGTCGCCAAAGATTATCAAAAAACGAAAGACGAAAAGCTGCAACCGACCTTTTAACACAACCGTCTGTTCGTTTTGATAGATGGTTGTTGCCGCGGTGACAGCAGCTGACATACACATATGCTGATCAAAAATGACAGAAATAAACAAAAAAAGGAAGATGAGTCAGTGACAAGGCAATTGCTGATTACAGTTAGTTTCCCGGAACAAGACTGAGTAATTTTTTTAAAGTGTATCATACAGTGGCAGCACCACACTCGTAAAAAAAAAGAAATTTGCATTATTTTCAAGCAAAGGTTTAGGTTATTTTTCGAGTGTTTCTACTATTAAATAACACCATACACACAACATTAAAACAGTGGCTTTCCTTCTTTTCTTTTCTTTGGTACTTTTTGTATTTCTTTTTTTTCTTTTCTCTTTTACATTGATATATATAATTGTGTATCATCAGCATATATATGATAAGAAATTTGGTGGTGCCGTGCTATATCACCAACAGGAAGGGTGTAAACAGTGTAGCCTAGTGGACCAAAGACAGAGCCCTGTGGTAAGCCATAATCAGCAATAGATGGAGCTGACAATTCACCAGCAATGTCAACCTGACTGGTCCAACCCTTAAGATATGAATGGAACCAGTCAAGTGCAACCCCTCTTATGCCAATTCTGGATGACAAACGCGAAAGTAATATACTATGATCAATTGTATCAAATGCAGCTGAAAGATCTAATAATACTAGGAGGGTAACTTGATTTGAATTAAGGGAAAACATGATATCATTTTTTACTTTTATTAGGGCAGATTCAGTACTATGTTTGGGTTTATAAGCTGACTGGTAGGGGTCCATTTAATCAAAGGACGTCGCCAGCTTGTTTATAATTCCGTTTCTAATCACCCAAAATATTTTACCTCAGAAACACATTTTCATACACCTAAACAAAATGCATACCTGCATATACTTACCAAATATGCTTCACGTCATTATGACTGCCGATCATTTTTAGAATGCTATCTGATTTGTTTACTTACGTGTTGTCAAGTTGTTTACTTACGCAAACTGCACGTGGGGCGATGTGTCACACACAAGTTCGCTTCCCAAAATGGCGGCCGATCTGCTCCAGACGTACTACCATCAGCCAATGGACGTTTAGTACACAGTAAACTGTCTTGCCTAGAGCGCCGCTGCGCGGCGGGCGCTCTAGGGTCTTTGATGTACATGTACAACAGTTATACATATTTTATTCGTAGCTACTCATCATGGACGAAGCGGACACTACAACTGCAGCTGAGGGCTGGCAACCGCCACTTTTTAGCACATCAACGTGGCTTTTGATCATCACAGCCTGTGTTCTTCTATTTGTGTAGGTTGATAGACATGAAGGATTAAGAAGAGTATTTTGAAAGCACATCTTATTCCTCCATGGCTCACTTCATCATTTTGGACTGCACCATGCATGCTATTCTGACGGGAGTATACGACATGAGTAGTACTACATACATGTAGTAATTAACAAGAAAAATTGTAACAAATCGGGCCGAAAATGGCATGGCGGCTTTTATCAATCAATTTCTCTTGCTCGAAATAACAACAGCGAGTGCCCAGTGGCAGTGTATAACCCTGCCATGTTTATTACTACCCTTAACTTAACCAGTTCGTGCCAGATGACGTATATAAATGCAAAGTTTTCCCAAAATTCAGAACGAATGACGCATAAACACGCCAAGTTCAAGTTTGGAAATGTCTGTCACAGCAGCGAACAAGGCCGGAAATGCGTGGGTGTGCTCTTCGGCGCTATCGGCCTGAACCCGCTTCGGATCGTGTTTCGTTAAAAATAATGCTGCCACTCGGCTCAGTGATGTTAAAATAATTTCGGCGCGAACTGGTTAAACGACTAATTTCCATAAAGCAGTTAGGCAGTTAGCCGCATTATTACATTGTATCCTTTGAAACGTCGTAGCATCAAGTGGAGTGTCGTGGCCGAGCGGTTAAGAGCTGGGTTTTCTGTTCCGCAGAGCGTGAGTTCGAGTCCCGGTGTCGACACGTGTGTCCTAAGGCAATTAAACCACTATTGCTTCGTCCTTCGGATGGGACGTAAAGCCGTAGGTCCCATGTGTGTGTATAATGTATATATTGAACCTGGACATGCACATAAAAGAACCCAGTCACACTTATCGCTAAAGAGAAGGGGTTTGCCCCGGTGTTTCTGGCATTTCGTTTATCCTCCTACTGGTTTCTTCAGGCTTACGAGCTTACAGTGCCTTGGGCGTTTTTAAGGAATCCTCGGTTTCATTGCCAAAAAAAATAATAATAATAATAACAACTAAAGAGCTCAACATGTTTTTTTTCTTTACAGCTACGATTACTGGAAACATCATTATCTGACAAGATTGGGTTTTCTCCAAATAAACACCAAACCAATTATCGGTAACACCCTTGACTTCTTTTTCAGCAAAGATGTAAGTAAAAGAGACATGTTAAAAGGTGTACGTACGTATGATTCAGTTTGAATCGATGCACTTCCAACATCAAATAATCTATAGAATATAATCACGAGCTTCTGTGATAAGCGAGCAGATTTTGGTGATAAGTATGCAAAACAAGACTGCATTTTGTGCATTCAGCCGGCGCTTTCAATTGCGATATTGTGTCTTTCGTTACCCGTTGTTATGTTACAAAAACACGACGGCCAAAGTGGCCAATTGGCAGCTTTGTCCACATTTCTGCTCTAAATAATGTCAATCCACTATAAAGTATAATTGGCTGGCACACTGGGTTGCATTAAATTAACATTGTCTAGATATATCAGACGTTATGCCATATGTTTGATACTCGGACTAATGACAACAAAACTGGTTTACATTCTCTAGGTGTTTAAGAAAAATGTTACTCGTGCACTGAACGAGGAAATTCACTCGCAATATTTTGCAGTTTCATGCGATTTGCCACCGTTTAACAAATTTTCTGTCCAAAAAGTTATTCTAATGTGTTTGACTTGTTAAAGGCTAAAGGTTCCCTATCTCCTTGAATAGCCCAATCCGGGCTACAAAATGCGTTTTGAACGAAATGAATCGGAAAGAGCATAAAGTAGGAAATAAACATCCACACCCTTCTTTTTAAACTGGGCGTTTAGTGTTATTATTCTTGTGTAGAACGAATTTCTGGTGTCACTTTTCTGACCCCCCAAACCTCGAGCTGTTTTGGTGTTTAGTCGCAATTCCATGACAACGTATGTATAGCTGTGGCGATGCTGCTATCTCGTAGACATTTACTACAGTGGCATGGGGCCTCAGGTTCCACGTGCGTGATATTGGTCGTGTATTTAATGCATTGTTTGCACTGTCTTTCGTAATACTCGTTGCTATGTTACAAAAACATAACAGCCAAATTTTGTTCATTCAGCAGGCGATTTTCATCGTGAAACATCGGTATAACGATTTTCAGCCACTGGTCCATCTAGTGCCCATTTGTTAAGATGTGTGGCCTTTTCATTAACCTTTTTCAATGTGGCCTACTTCAAGTGCGCCTTCTTGGTTGTAATCGAAGGCTTTATTTAAGTGTATTAGGACTCAATAGCGCTGGTTATATATACCCAGTGAATTTCTAAAACTATTAGTGCATATTTTTAAAAACAATGTTTGGTATGTTTAGACACTAGTACAACCTTCGTCTGCCATTTTAAATAATGACCTTTCTTGAGTTCCTTGGGTTTTTTTTCTCAATCTTGTCGCCCATGTCATTGGTTCTCATAGCTTTTATGTCGGCTGGCGCCCTACTGTAATCACTGCCGATGTGGATATGATCAGAACGTTGTGCATCAAGGACTTTAACAGTTTCACCAATCGGAAGGTACGTACTGTATGATATTGCGTACCAAAAATTGATACTGGTTTTCAACATATTTGACTGGAACATTCCTTACATGGAAAATAGTCTGTTTTCATACTCATTCAAGAGTTGTGCCCATTTTAAGGCTGGTTTATACTTGGTTGTATACTTGGGTGGTTGGATTAAGACTGTTTTTCATGTAGGGGAATTGTCCATCACATATGTAACCAGGGGCTGATTTTTACGAAACGCTAAGACGCGTCTTAGGAAGAGTAACTCCTCCCAACTCGCGACTCGTCCTAGAAATGATTTCACCAAAGTTAAGACGCGATCAACACGTCCTAACTTCCATAGCAACGCGGCTAAACTCTTCTTAACTTAGGATCGGTCCGAGGGTTGTCTTATCTTATCTCAATAATACGTGCGTTAATCTGTATATTGTCTGAAAACCATTGCATTACTTATCTTCTCGTTACTGACAAATGTCAGCCTAAACTTTTAGTTTCGAAGAAGAAACGCATTTGATTTATATTTTGCTATGTGTGTATAGTTTTAAAAACTAATTATTTATAATAGTCGACTCTGTCGTATATAGAACATGCAGAACTACCGTACGTGATTGTACTGCGCAGATTAGCAAAAGTTTGTGTTCTCGCCCGCGCGCACGCTGAAAGTTGGTTTGCGTGTTTCTTTTCAGCGACTGTTTCTTCTAGCGGTAAAAACAAACATGATACAGCCATCAAATTGGTAGTTGCGATGCGTCTTTCATAAGATAGTAAAAGCGATTTTAGGACACGTCTTAGCCAAGATCGGTCTTTGATTTGGGACTCGTCCTAAGTCCTAAGATGAGTCGTAAGTTAAGACGAGTTTCGTGAAATCGGCCTCTGGCACCACGAGTTATTGGCCAAAACGTCAATTTTTCAAGTGGGAAGTCGGTTTCGAGTAGTTAACGCTTTTACATACAAAAAAACCTTCTTTATCATATCCCAAAATTGTATAGCTCAATTAAATCTCAACAGTGTTTTTTTTTAGGCTTAATACTCAGTCGTAGTATAGTTGGCAAGGTTCACAGACTTTGAACTCCGTTTTCTAAAAACAAGGGAGCATGACTTCAGCTATTTTAAAAGAGAATAGCGGCGGCTAGGAATAAACTATAGCAACACACAATACATCATTTGGAAGCTTAGGACTTCTTCTTTCTAGAAATGTAATCAAGTCAACTTTACACTCATTTCGTGGTGCCAGGTCACATATGTGACGGCAAGTATTGTCAAGCACCTGGAAATTGCACCTGATTGCTCAGTTTTGGGGGACCACACTAGTTTATACATGTAATCGGAGGGTGCTATTGGTGTAGCTAAAGAGGAAGCACTATATGGTGCTCACACCTGATACAAAATTTGTCTGGCTGTACCAGCATTGTAATGACTCAAAATCAATGACTCGTCCCTGGACTCGAGTCGCATTTTTTGGTGACTCGACTCAACCCAAGTCCCGATGGGTAAATGACTTGACTCAAGTCACTGCGGGTAAATGACTCGACTCAAGTCACTGCAGGCAAATGACTCGTCTCAAGTCACTGCAGGCAAATGACTCGTCTCAAGTCACTGCAGGCAAATGACTTGACTCAAGTCCCGATGGGCAAATGACTCGACTCGGGCACCTTTACATGCCATCTACTCGACTATGTTTTAGTTGTGTACTTTCCATTCAGCACCCCAGCTGTGAGTAAGGATGATTAGCCTCTCCAATTATTTATATCGTGTGTCGGCTGCGCTGTATTGCAACATTTCTAACAACAAGCACGCGTTTGGAACATTTTCCACACTGTGCGATGCATGCTCAATTGCGTAGCATACACAGTTGGAGTTTTCCAACAAAGATGACCGACTTTCGAGTTATCTATTGATTATTTTGTTTGCACCTCACAGAAGCAGCCCCTTGATAACAAGCCATTTCACAAGGCATTGACTGTCCTAAGAGATGACCATTGGAAGGACGTACGTGGAATCCTCAGTCCAACGTTCAGCGGCTCAAAGATGAAGCTGGTGAGTTGTCGGGTTCGAAGTTGAGGATTTCTGGACATTGACATACTTTTTAGCCGCGTCGACCAATACACATTGAACTAGACCAATACACAACAATGCGCCTTCGGCCTGACGCTCAACTCGCAGGAAACTGAAAACAGCCCCTTTCCCTCCAATGCAAAAGACATTTTCACCTTGAGATTAAGCCTCGCACTTTTCGTAAGTACACGCTACTGGTAAATACAGTGCCATTTACAAAGGTATAGTTATTTTTAAAATGAGCCCAGTCTTGTTAGATCTGAATAAATGTCGGATTGATAATAATGATGTTATTTTTATAAGAAATAACTTTGTATTTTTTTTTTTTTGGTATCTCATTCACAAGACCGTTAATAACTTTCACATCGATGGGAACATAGCAGTAAAGGCAAATCTCTGTTTTGGAGTGAAAGACAGAAACAGCACGGGACTCCTATACACAGCAAGAATCAGTATTACAGGATTGTATGGGCTCCGTGCGGCAACAAAAGAGGGCGCTTTTTCACCTAGCAACGACGTCCCATGGGAGGGTTGCATGCAATTTTGCTGGTTTCACACACGCCCGCCCTCGGGGGGGGGGAGGGGGGGGGGGGGTGGGCTGGGTAGTCCGTTTAAAGACCCTGTTAACCACTTCGTGCCGAGATTATTTGTATATTGACCGGGCGCAGACGTGGGATTTGTTTTTTCACAAACCTCAATTTGAAACGGGTTCAGGCCGGCATCTTTGGGTAGTACAACCTGATATTTTTGTCCTTGCTCGCTGTGAGCCGGTCGCTGACAGATATTTCCAGCTTTACTTGTGACGGTTTATCTGTCATCCGTTTTGAATTCCAGAAAAACTTGGCGTGTATACACCTTGCACCGTAACCTGACACGAACTGGTTTATAAGGTTGTGCTTCTGAATGATAGACCTGGGAATTAGTCACTTCACCCAAATAAACTGCAGTCTGCCAAGATGGCATCGATAGTGACTCCCCAGCTATCCGTTTCTTAACATTGAGGGGGTGCTTGTTGTGCACGACCCCCATTATTGGTATGCTGTTTTGTTTCTCTGTAGTTGGAGCTCCATTCCTGGTTCCTGTCCTAAACTATTTTAACATGACTACCTTCAAACGGTCAACAATGAGTTTCTTTGAGAACATCATGGACCAGGCAGTGGAACTGCGGAGTAGTGGAGCAGAGCGGGTATGTATTTATTTATTGACGATTGATTGATTGATTTACTTATTTATTTATTTATCTATGTCGGATTAGAGCTGAATAAATGAACAAACAAACGAAGAAAAACTGGTTATCCAATGATAAGTCACTTCACTAGCTAAATTGAAATAAGCAGCGACAGAGGCATTCATATGTTTATGTTGTTTACTGTTCCCATGTGACCAGACCTTTGGTCAACTCAAATCGAGTTTCGGATCGAGTTTCGTTAAAAATAATCCCGCCCGTCGGCTCGGCGATGTTAAAATAATCCCGGGGCGAACTGGTTAAGTGGTCCGCTTGAAACAGTGCACTATGTGCACTATACACCGACTTACCCTATAGTTTTTCCTCTTTAAAAAAAACCCAAAACACTTTTGCACTACTTGGCAAATTGCAAGCTTACACTTTTTGGTATTCCACAAAACCAAACACCTTTACACAGTAAATTACTTAACACAATGAGCCAGTTTAGTATTCCAACTTTCGAGAAAAACATTTCATTGTATCCTTTCAAAAGCATAGCGGGTACCAGCAAATTGAAAGAGAATGTCGTGTTCTGAAGTACCATATTTCAAAAAATGTTTGGACAGCAAAGTCGTTCAGGTGTCGTGTGCGTTTGTATTGACCGGCAATCGTGGTCGTGGGACAAAAGAATTGGGAGGCAAACAATGAGTCCACGATCTCAACTCGTGTACAAATCCTATGGCGATCATCCGAAAACGTTAGAGTATAAACAAAAGAGGGAAGACGGTCGGACAATGCCCCGTCCACGATCATTGCCGGTCAAAACATAACTGTGTGTGTGTGTTCTTGTCTTGCATTACGATCGAGGATCGAAACACAAAAGAGAACAAAGGGAACAAAGGATCCTCGATCGACGGTTTGCTTGTCCGAATTCTGTCCTCGATCGACGGTGCAATGGCAAAGCAATGGGGATTGGGTTAAGTAAAGGAAGAAAGGAAAACACAATATCGATCCTCGGTCGTTATGTGGTTCACGACTGTGAGTTAGTCTTGCATACGCACTGTGGACCTCCGAACAATATAGGTCCACACGATGCGGGAAGAGGTTACGGTGTGTGGACTTGCACACGTCCACAATCCGTTTTTCAGTTTCCGAAAAAGAGCGCTAGAGGAAAAACGGGTTAGGGTTATATATAGAAAAGATAGAAGGGACAGCTGAGAGGCCCATAATCCTAATTTGAGGGTAAATTTGTTTTGGGGAAGCGAGAAAAATGAGTATTTAGTCAAAGTTTGTTAACTACACGAATACAAAGGAATGTCCACAGTGCGTATGTAAGGTAAAGCTTAATGTGTGTGTGTGTGTCTAAACTTTTGTTTGAACCAAAGTTTCTATTGTCTTTTTATCAAATCTTGTTGCGCAGTTGAAATATCAAATTGGCGAATTGTTGATGATGATTGGCAGGGTTGTAGTCGAGTCCCTGCAAGTCTGTTCACAAGTCCTTTCGTGAAGCCAGTCACAAGTCCCTTCATAAAGGCAGTCACAAGTAACTGGATAAACAATGACAAAGGACTGCTTTTGTTAAAGCTGATTTGAATAGCTTGTGATTTGAATTGGAACTGAAGGACTTGCGATGGACTTGCGATGGACATGACTACATCCCTGATGATTGGCATATATATTCTGTTACAGAGGATAGATTTCCTGCAGCTGATGCTAGACGCCCACGTGAAATCGGTCTTGACGGCCGAAGACAAGGTACAGGCGACCGAGGAAGAGAGATTGGAAGAGGAACACCGCAAGCACATGAGCAAGAAATCCCTGACTATGGATGAACTCAAGTCACAGGTCAGCACACATGAATGATAAAAACCATAGGCAATTTTAAGATCTGTCACGTATCTACCAAGACTGTTACTCAAGGCGCTGTGTCATTATTATCCCTGCCCACGAAACAGTCCAAATACCATCTTAGCTCCCTGGGGAGTGTACAGCTCTATTCTGCCATTTTGGCACAAAGCAACAACCATCTCCACCCTCAGAGGTACCCATTTACTCCTTGTAAAGAAGGCCACTGCGCCACAGCACTCTACATATTAATTTTGTGTGTTCGCTCAAGCTCTGTCGTCCATAATACGGTGAACTGGGATGCCAGAAGGCTTTAAAAATGTGTTATTTTTCCAATATTGCTGTCATAAATCCAAAATGGATTGTCTATTTATACGGACGAAACTATCATAATAAAGCCTAGATACCTTTGCACAGTTGTCATTTCACAATATTTGTTTTAAAAATCGTCACCCAATACTACAAAATACTCTTTGGCTAAACTGCAGTACTCTTACTACACTACCTATGAGAATAAAGTAGTAATACGCTGCGCAATTTCCCGGAGTATTGAACTTTTGCAAAATCGTGACGCGAAAACTTGCCCTGACGTCACAAATTCGCGCCGAGTAGGAACTGATCTTTAAACAACTGACAGAGGAATATAGCGCAGGCTTCTTTTTAAAAACTTATATTCATAAATACCTGGGACAGTTTAGGCATTCCTATTGGTCGAGAGCCCGTCACGTGGCCGGTATTAAACGAACGATAAAGACATGGCTGGAAGTGTTTAAACCCAGTTGGCAACAAAAGTGGCCTCCACACATGGACAACATTATTCCTATCTCGGCGTTGCGCAACATTTCGTATTTGGAGTGACGTCACATTTTCGATAAATATTTATTTTAATCAAAGAAGTTAAATTGTTGCCCCAAAAGTGGGTGGGTTATAAAGCTCAGGAAAATTTGGGGTAAAGAGAATAATTATGTCCAAACCCTTTTTTAAATGAGTTGTAATTTAAATCCATAAAAGATGGATTAATAAATATAATCTTCTTGGCAAAGCCTGAAAAGTTGATGTAAAAATATCGTCTGCTTTCTCGGCGCTATTTTTGTTGTGATGTCATAATTTCTAGAGTTATTTACTTTTGGGAAAGAAGATAAATAGTTTCCCCCCCAAAAAGGTGGGTTTCGGAGATCAGGAAATCTGGGATGAGAAAATAATTATATTTAAAACTATTTTTAAATAAATTGTAATTTTAAACCATTGAAAAAAAAGCAATAAATGCAAACCTCTTGACCGAGCCTGAAAAGTTCATGTGAAAATAGAGTACAGCTCGACACTCTGGGAACGAGGTTGCCAATGCAGTAATGGCCATTTAGTCTGGTTCATAGTAAATACGCTTTATTGCATGTATTGTTTAGAGCGACAGAGGCGGAAACATGTCATTTGACAGTGGCCCGTGAACATGGAAAAACACACAGAATGGCGAAACACCGAAATTTACTTGAGACAATTTTCCGTGATTTTGGGGGTTTTTTGGCTGAATTTTACAAAAAAAGGTATTTATGAATGGGAATAAATGTGTGTTCGGTCGGTATTAATCACTCTGTTTAATACCGCTTGGAGTCTGGGTGCTGATAATTACCCTCGCCTTCGGCTCGGGTAATTATCAGCACCCAGACTCCAAGCGGTATTAAACAGAGTGATTAAAACCTCTCGAACACACATTTATTCCCTTAACAAACATGAAACGGTTATGAATCTGAAAGTGAGAGACCTTTCCAGCATAATTGTTTGCACACCCACCTCAGTGACAACATGATATTAATTATACACACTCCTTTCAAATAAACTGCACGTATGCGCATCAAGATTTGACGATTTTTGTTTTCAGAGAAAAAATGTTTATCGTATGCATGCTATCATACAATAGTGGGTATCAGCAAATTGAAAGAGATAGTTGTTTCTGAAATAACATTTTTCAAAACATGTTTGGACAACAAAGTATTTTGAGGTGTTTTATTTGTTATTTCGATTGCAATTTTTTTAAAAGAATTTAGATTTGCTTTACGTCTCTCATAAAGTCTTGTGTGCAATATCTGCCCAGTTTTTCGCGAAAGAAACAATCCTCAAATCCTTTGCACATGTGCAGTTGGAATACCAAACTGGCTTATTATTTTGTCGTCACGTACAGGGATTGTTATTCTTTCTCGCTGGCTTTGAGACCTCCAGCACCACAATGGGCTTCGCCTCCTATCTCCTCGCAATCAACCCGGAGATTCAGGACATGTTGTTGAACGAGATTGACACCCTGACCCCCGGACGTGACGATGTCACCTGAGAATATCAGCAAGATGACCTATCTGGATCAGGTCATATGTGAGACGCTGCGAATGTATCCTCCAGCCATCTTGTGCGTATATTATTATTAATAATTATTTCTGGTAATAAATTAAACCAAGGTTCCCTGGAAAGCCCCCTGGGCACTGTAGCTCGCAAGCCTGAAGAAACCTTCAGAAGCCTGAAGAACAACATAAGAACCACTGCCCGATGCCGGTTGAAAACGAACGCCGTTTTTTTTGCTTTTCTCAGCATCTATGATTGTTAAACTTTGGACAGGCCAGTTAAACGATATTTACTATAAAATACAACATCCAAATCCACCCATTTATGGTAATTCAAGCAATTACCAATGGTGTATCCTACCTTTATTTCATACTTCACGCGAATGCGAAAGCGAAGCGAAGCGACAAGCGAAGCGAATGGACAAACGAAGCGAATGGACATCACAAAACACTTTTGCGAATTTGAAGCACAGCAACGTGCCCCAACGTAACAAATTCATGTTCGTCGCATTCATGCCAAGTTTAAATTGGCCTTTATGTAGTCTTGACTCAAGACTAGGTTTGTCGTTTGTTCCGATCTCGCTGAACTTTAAAACAGGCCAGTGTCGCAATAGAACAGCAAAATCAAGCGGTGTATACAGGGTGTATCAAAAAAAAGGAAACCCAACTTAAAATAGTTACTGTGGCAAAACTATACATTTTACAGCAGAAACCATGGTATCATCTAAAAGTAGACGACAAATGCTTTCCGACGATACTTCATTAATGAATTTTCGGTTACGCATCGCTGAGCAGCAGTGTGTTGGAATTTGGGTCAATTTTTGGAGGTGGCTCACTTTCCAAGTCAATGAAATCAACATGGCTCCTTTCATAATTGATTTGGGTGTAACTGGAAATGTCTTAGTTGATTATGCAACCACTTGTGGATAAGCCTAAGAGCTCTGACAGGCCTTCAGACAGTGTGTGTACCTGAGATCACAATGGTTCAGCTTACACCAGAACAGAGAATCTTTGTGGTGAAGACTTACCACGAAACCAGAAGTTTTCAGGCCACTCGGAATGCGTTCGCAGAAACTTTCCCTGATCGAGAACCACCCACAAAGAAAACCATCTGGTCAAACGTAAAAAAGTATCAAGACTACGGAACGAGCACTCAGGGAGGCGGAGGACCGCAAGAACTGAAGAAAACATTGCAGCCGTACGACAGCAATTGGCCGAACATCCCGCGCAAACAAGTGCCAGACGGAATGGAGTTGGACTGGCCCCTGCGACCTTTAATCGAATTACCCGCCTCGACCTTCATCATCATCCCTACCACATCCACATCCGTCATGAGCTGCTGCCAGCGGACCTTGAGCGAAGACGAGCTTTTTGCGAATGGTTTCTTGAACGGTGTGCCAGGAACCCCAGATTTCTTCGCTACTTCGTGATAGGAGATGAATCAGGCTTTGCGATGAATGGTGAGGTGAATGCCCACAACACCGTCCGATATGCCCCTGCAAGACAGCCACCTGCTTTCAACTTTGAAACAAGGATGAGCAGAGAGAAACTGACGGTCTGGCTCGGACTGTGTGGAAATGGCAGGATCCTTGGTCCATTTTTCTTTCAGCGGAACGTCAATGGCCAGGCCTACCTCTGAATGATTGACGAAGAGGTTGTACCTCAGATGGAACTCCACTTTGACAGACAAAATGAAAATGGAAGGTTCCGTTACGTGTGGTGGGCTCAAGATGGTGCCCCAGCTCATCGCCTCATTGCAGTTCGCGAACGCCTCAGAGAGCTCTTCAATGAGCGCGTTATTGCACTCTATCACCCAGTGGAATGGCCCCCCAGGTCTCCCGACCTGACGCCTTGTGACTTTTTTCTGTGGGGGTATTTGAAGGATAAAGTGTTTGTAACTCCTCCACGCAACCTGCAGGACTTGCAACAGAGAATAGAGCACGAGGTTGAAGTTTTGCGACAGATTACATCAGTACCATCCGACCAGCCGTGAACGACATGAGACGTCGATGCCAACTGTGTCCTGAGAGGGGAGGGGGGCATGTGGAGGGCATTGGACAGTGAAAAAAGTGAAATGTGTTTGGAAATTTCTTGAATCAAATTTCAGAGAAAAAAACACGAGTCAGTGTTAATTTTGTTGCATATCAGAGTGAGCCCCCTCAAAAAATTGACCCAAATTCCAACACACACTGCTGCTCAGCGATGCGTAACCGAAAATTTATGAATAAAGTATCGTCAGAAAGCATTTGTCATCTAATTTTAGATGATACCATGGTTTCTGCTGTAAAATGTATAGTTTTGCCACAGTGACTATTTTAAGTTGGGTTTCCTTTTTTTTTATACACCCTGTATAGGGGAGTTTTAGTAGTGTGTATCACAGTTTGTTTCCAACAGTTGCATTGTAATTTTAAATGTATTATTTTGCCGCAGTGCACAAACTAAATTTTGCTATTTTGGTGGGATGGTTTCAAATCAACAGCACTTCGCGTGAGGCCAATCATGACTACCAGTACGAAGGCTACACCTTTCCTGAAGGCATGGAGATCTTCTTCTCAATATGGCGAATCCATCACGACACGGAGCTGTGGGAGGACCCGGACAAGTATGTGCATGCAATCACTATATCCCTAGACTTGGCCAAAAACCAGTGCATTCGACAGTGCCCCCGCTAACGACACGATTTATATTCCCATCAGCTTTCTCAATCACGCAATGGTCTTTGCTAATTGAATAAATGGGAGTGACATTTTCATTCAAATTTGACCGTTCGAATAGGCATAGCGTCTTCACGTAGTCAACTAGCCATTCAGCGGTCGCGCTGGGCTGCGCTGCATATCTAACTAGCGCTGCTTTACAAAGGAATTTTGTGCGTGCGCGTAATTCGTGTTTAATAATCGCAGTTTTGCAAATGCTGATTGGCTCCCTAGGAAAGCCTGCGGAGAAATAAAGAAAAAGTTCAAACCGCCAGAAGCATTTTGCAAAGACGTATGCGCGCAGGGAGTTGGACTATTAAATCGTGTCGTTAGCGGGCGCACTGCGTGAAAATAATATGCGACTTACACGATCAAACGCATTTGTCTTTTGCATGCAATCACTATATCCCTAGTTTTGTAGCACACAAGGCTATGGGGGACGTGGCAACCGAATCTGCATTCTGTGCAAGACGATGTAAACATTTGGTCGAACAAAACTTTGGACACACAAGACACCTAAAGTCACTACGCTGTCCAAACATTTGATTGATTTTTGTTTTCATTCAAAATCGACATTCTCTGTATAATATTTGCTGGTATTGTACCCGCTATGCTTTTGCATACATTCGATAAAATGTTTCCCCCAAAAAAAAAATCGTAAAATCTTGTAAAATACCGAACTGGCTTATGAAAATGACTGTGATTAAGGGTATAATTACTTATATCATCACCACCACTTGAAACCTGTGAGATCTTGGATCGAGCTTGGGTGGGAAGACACAATTCTTTTTTGGATTACTGAGGTCAAAGGTCATGTAGTAGGTTATTATAGGTCATTGTTAACATATATTATGCTTCAAGTTTTTTTCCACAGGATTTGATAGATTTTAATGTAACTTGGACGGAGTGATCCTTCAGTGGGGGTTCATCATCACAATTTCAAAAGAGGTCAAATTAGGTCATCTAGCTAGGAATCATTTAAGGTCGTTTAAAAAGCACCAAATTTTGACCTTTTTTAAGAACACAAAACATATAGGGATCGATCGCGTGAAAAAGCGACACTTGCCATCTGCTGATAACTTCTGTTCAAATAGTGTAAAAGAAGCTTGGCAGAATATTACTATCTCAAAAATAGGATTTTGATCGCGACGTTAACAAAATTGTGCTTTTACAGGTTCACACCGGAGCAACGTGAGAAGCGCCACCCGTGCGCTTGGATTCCGTTCGGTGTTGGCCCACGCAACTGTGTTGGAATGCGCTTTGCACTGCTTCAGGTACGTCGTTACGCTACAATGTGATTTGTAATAATTCATATTCAAATGAGATTTGAAGGTTTGGTAGAACGCAAGAGGTCGTGGAATTCAGTCGAACCCGGACGAGTGGGGGGGGGGGGGGGGGGGGGTGGACGGGCTACGCCACTGATGTGTGTAGAGGACATATTCAAAAACATTCAATCCTACTTGTAGCCTATGGTGCAGAAACCCTTGTTCGCAAATGTCAGCTTTTTAAGCTGTTGTTCAAACTAACACAACGACCGTGTTCCCGATTATTAACTTCCTCGTCTTTTAAACCTTTCCTAATAGGCCTACATTCAAATTCATGTACGCATGCACATAAATAGGCCAAAAGGTTTTGTCATTTTCTCTCAATTTCTCTTTAGGATTTGTCCCATTTGTCTTTTATAAAAGTCACTGAAATCGTCATAGGTAATACTTTCTTGTCTAAGTGGTTTTTAACGGGGAACAAAATAAAAAGGATTACGTCCCATGCGCACAAAGCCTAGGGAAATCAGCAGGGCTCCTTTCCGCACGAGTGCCAAGAAATAACCGTGTACTTCGGGGTACCATCCACGTTGCACTATTTGCCAAAATCGCAGCGTGATTTTTGCCTTTAAGAAACTGGTCTATTCCAGTTTACACCCGTGCCTAAATTGGTATTTTTAATTCCTTATGTTGAACAGACTAAAATGGGATTGGTTCGCATGCTGCAGAACTTCCGCCTGGAGACTTGTGCAGAGACTGAGGTATGTTGAATAAGTGTTGCGGGGCATAATATAGACAATAGCCCCAAGGCGTAATGACGTAATAATACGCTTTCCTATGTAAGCAAAGTCAGGTTGTCACCAAATTATTGTCCCTACCTGGCTCTCACAAGAAATTGCAAAACAAATCTTGAGAATTTTCGCAGCGAATACCGCGTGACGTCAAATTCGCTTCGCATTGGCATTCACTTTTGCCTACAAGATATTTTCTAATAATTTGGTAGTAAAATTGTTCGATATCTACCTTTAAAGTGCATTTGGCTCATTTGCATTAGCTTTAGGCATGTGGTATTGCCCATACTAATTTTAGACCTGGTGTGCACTATACTGTGCGCAAGCGTTCGAACGACGCACGTTGCGCACTACTATTATTAGCCTGTTCAATTCAGTGCGTTATATGTTAATAGTACATGTAGATGTAATCCGCTGGCTGAGAATGCACCCTTAACGCAGATTGTGGTCTCAATTCAAATTGCGACTTGAAATCAACATGTTATAACATCTTTTTTTTTCCCAGAATATGCAGCATTAACAGAGCTAATATTTCACCAGGTTGTTTTTTAAGCACCTTTCTATATAATTTGAGCACTTTTGTTGCTTCAAACGATAAAAATGCACAACTGACAAATGGCATATTATCCCTTTAAGGTTACTGGTGCGTGCGCGTTGCTCTAATTAGTTATCTCATAAAGTTTCACACATAATATTTAAAACACAAAAACACAAGTAGTGGTGAGCATTAGGGTAACTGACAATTATTTCGATTTTTAAATTTTTTTGTTATTAGATTCCTCTAGTTCTCGGCAAGTTTGGATTCCTGACTCCACCCAACGGTTTCAAGCTGTCGGCTGTTCCTCGATCCTAAGGGCCTTACCAAGAAGGCTATACTCTCAACAATGGATGATTATTTTGGACAGTTGGAGTTCTTACATGATCACACATACATGTATGTGTAATTCCCAAGGTCACCAACCGTATTTGAATAAACATTTTATAGGCATTTCATATTTTAGCATCGTGGCTGAGCACTCATAAAAATGAAACTAGCTAATTAAATTATGCCATTGTACATAAGTGTTTGTGGGTGTATTATGTTCCAGATCGATTTTTGAAGTGGCCTTTCTTGTAGTGTATCCAGCTTCTTGTGCGTGCCCCCCCCCCCAAAAAAAAAAATCTTGTGTGTATATGCACACATCAGGCGGTACCACTGACCTGCAGTGAACATAGAACAAGGGTTAAGGAGAACAGACAAGGGACGGTACATTTGTGCCAAGAATGGACGAATCTACAAGTTCCGAGTCTATTCTCCGACTGAAACTAATTCTTAAAACACCATTATAGTTTATGCAAATAAGATGACAATCTTCCATTTGTTTTTAATAAGTGTAGATTCGTACAATCTATTCAACTGTTTGCCTTAATTACGTGCTTGTATCTTTAGCAGAATATTATCAAGTATGTTGACATTTCTTCTTTTAGGCTGATTTCCTCAGTTTCAGTTTGATTCAACTTCTGTTTCCAAATTATCAGGCATGTAAAATCTCGGAAGACACTTGATACTGTAGTGGTTCGCCACATTTTTTTTCAGGAGCTGGGTGGTGCCTGAATGTATATTGATGAAAAAGAGCAATGGCAACTCGTATACATTAAAGAACTAAACAGAATTATAAAGAACGGCTTCCTCAACGAACTCGCCAATAGCGTAGTAGTTGGTAGAGAGGAGAGCTGTGGTTCAACTTTGACTATTGTTAACATTGGGTTTTTTTCTTGCACAAATTTTTGTATGGGTTATTTTAACCGGGTTAGATATACAAGAACCGCTACACTGGTTAGTTTTTAGTTAGTTTAAGCTTTTTTAAGTGTTGATTTTAATCTTTTTTTCTGCACTTGCTGTGTACACAAATTATAGGAGATTGATTTAGCAGCTGCTTAGGCAATTTTAGCTTTTTTATAATGTGTTGACAGTCAACGAAAATTCAGCTTTTATACATTTCTATCTATCTATCTATGCAATCTATTTTATACATTTATTAATGAAATTATGAATTTGGCTATAATATAAGTACATGTAATTGGTATTGTCGATAATTGTTCTTCCATGTAAATTTACATCTGGTCATTGTGGTTTGTAATCTGAGGAAATTTGGCTGTAATGTAAATTAAATAAAAAACATCCAGTTGAATATATTTTGAGAAACCAATATCGAGTTACCATAGACCTTGTTTTGATTTTTCCTTATTTCAAAATACTGGCGTACATTCACCGAGTTCCCTCTAAAAATGTCAGAATTGATAAACAATACATACAAAGGAAACAGTTGACTTGCACTTTTGTTGTTATCCTTAAATTTCCAAGACGCAATTATATGAACGATTTCTGATAAAAAGCCGTGTGTGTGTGTTGACGACCATGATCGTTAAAGGCAGACATATGGGGAAAATCCATTGTGTCGTTTGTATTGCCAGCGACACGCCAATTAATCACATCAGTCGCCAATACAACTGCTAAAAAATGAAATAAATCTCGGCCTTAAAGGCCCTGTCACACTTTTGCGTATCCTCTTTCCTTATGAGTTGCGCATTGACATTTCTTTCATACGCACAATATGCACCTCATATGCATCTCAATCGTTTTGTGTAAGTATTATGTACGTAGACATGCGCACAGTACGGCCCAGTACGCCGGATAGTTTTGGGCATGCACAAAACTACGCTGCGTACGCTGTTACGCAGGTGATAAGTTATAAATACGCAGCGCATCGGTCGAGCGCGGTACAAATACGCTATGTGTTCGTGAGGGAAAAGCGGTTCATACGCGGTAATACGCTGACCTCCCGGCACGCACCCCGTCAGCATATGAGCTGCGTACATTGGACGTATACATAGCGTACTTGCAGCGCAGATACAACGCGCGAATGCCGACGTATTGCACGAATTAGTACCGTTGGTCCTGCGACCGGGCAGCGCAATGTACTTATTTGTAACTTTTAAGAAACGCAAAGACAGCGTACAGATAGCATACTTGCCGTATATCCAGGGTATACACGAGATTTGGTATAAATATGATGGCTCCTCTACACTCCAGTGTGAACAGACCTCCTAACAGATCCAGGCCGGCACCGGCGAGAACACATGATTGCTGTCATCCATCACCAGCATGACATCATGAACCTGCAGCTCCATCTCCTTCGTCAAAGAAGAGAGAGAAGAATAAGAAGAAGAGCGCGAAAAATGGCTGCCGGCGGTCACACAGGATTATTTTACGGTGGCTCCATTTCTGAATTTCTTCCTTTGGACCTTGTCTAGCACTGTGCCAAATGTCATGCTTCTATGACAAAACCCACAATTGTTTGATATATTGCACGTATCCGCCCCACTATAACTGCTTTGTGCTGAAATGGCAGCATTTAGCTGTACATGTATACTCCCCAGGGAGCTTGTATTTGGAATGTTTAATTGGCCCAATGAGCAGGATAATAATGATGTAGCGCCTCAGGCCACAAACTTAAGGCTGAGTCCAAGTTTATACTTAGCTAGGGCTTGAAACTACACATCCACCCACAATGGAAGCAGCTGCTACTACCAATAGTCACTAGTAATAATGTGCATCAGATTGGGTTGACTACGCCAAACTGACCCGAGACATAAATAATATAAACCGAATCCGAACTGAAACCAATCTGAACTCTCCAACCCAACTCGACAAAAATTCAGAAAAAAAAACCCCGCAAATCCTAACCGCCCAACAAAAATTGTGTCCGTTTGGTGCCTCAACTTATACCAGTATCGTATGAATATCATTGAATTAAGCAAAGTCCTTCTGTTTAACTTACTATCCCGTGGTATGTAAAATATTACAATGTATCTTTTTGCGCACGAGTTTCCGGTCTACAGTTCTTTTTTATTTGGCTGTATCCTGAAGCTGTTAAAAAAGTTAATACACCAAGTAAATTCCCTGTTTCGGTTGTTTTAAATTTATTAAATTTTTTTTCCTTCACAATATAGCTTTAATCGACCCGCGACCCGACCCGACCGACCTAAAAATCACAAACGCAAAACCGAAACGACTTAAATGATGGAAAAACTTACCCGACCTGACCCAAAGTCAGTTTCAAGTCGGGTCGTTTTCGGGTCTGTTTTGCATAACACTAGTCACTAGTGTTACTTCCAGTACATAGCACAGTGATTTAAACCTTTATATTAACCCCAACAGTCCTTAATCCTCCAAAATTAATACGATTTGGCACGAACCTTGGGGCGTTAGGGTTTGACAACGAAATCTATTTAGAAGATGAAATTGACTAGGTACATTATAATACATTTCTCACATTTGAACAAAGAAATGGACTAGAGTGGGGCTTGAACCTGTGACCTCCAGATTGCCATTCTGATGCTCAAGCAACTGAACTATCCAGCCCTATGTTGGCGGTTCCCCAAATTTGAATTTAGTCCAGCTATCAACCTACCGTTCGGCCACAGCACCGTTGACGTGAATCAGAGCCTTGGTCAGCTGACCTAGACCCATGAATGAACGAAGAAAGCCGGCGTGATGGGGTGGCTCATCTGGCTCCAGTTGAATGGCTCGCTCATAGCAGGCAGATGCATCATGTAAATTACCTGAAAGAAAAGTTAAAAAGAAAGGTCACTCATTTAGGAATGCCCAACTATTCTTTTTAACCTGTCGAAGGACGTGTATACACGCAAAGTATACCAGAATTCAAAACAAATGATGGATAAATAGCAGGAATTTAAAGAAAAAATCGAAAAGTAGGAGCAAGGTAGAAAAAAAGTAGGAATACTTTAAACCTTCTGATGTTCATACAAATGTGCTTCCAGTTTAAGAAAGAATCATCTCCAAAACTGCCTCACCGGTCGGAGAGCCCCAGCATAATCCTCTGTAGACACAGCAACGGTTCCTGAATACTGCATGAACGACGATTGAGTCATACTGAGACGGGCGTCTCAGGTAGCTAGGAGCTACAATTGTTTTCTTAAGGTTCTTCAGATTTCTGAGCTTACAGTCCGGTTCATCCAAGGCAATGTACAGCTTCTGCAAAAAAAGGCAAAAAAAGACAACAGGTCTCATGATTCGCAATAAAAAAATTGGATCAAAGTTGGGATCAGATCCACAATTGTCAGCAAATAATCTCTATCTATAGGCTGTGAGCGTGGAGACACAATGTATGCATGTATTAGTTTGTATGCGTATAGCGTGAAGTACGAGCGGCAAATTTTATTATAAATGTGCACAAAGCCATAGCTTCTTTGCGCGAGTTTCAGAAGCAGTCAGCGAACCATTCGGACATCTCTCCCGATGTTCTCCCCCATTCTTCATTTCTTGCAAGTGAGAGGTTACTTTTAAACGAAGCCCTTTGTTATATTGTATGTTATTTGTCAAAGATTTGTTATAAATCTTCTCAATGCTAGTGGCAACAAAGCTATTGAATTTCATCTTTACCTAAAATCAGAAAGATTGGGATAGTCTTCCTTTTCAAAACAACCACTTTTCTGAATTCTTAATAATATACAATAAAAGAATATTCACGGATGATTTTTAATTCTGTACTTGATTTAATTTTAAGAATTTGATTGAGCATTTGATTGCATGAGACAAAGTTCACAAACAACGGGACACATTTCTCGACAGGAAAGTGTTCTAAAAAATGCAAACCCATTTCTTGTTTAGTGTTACCTGTAGGAATCCTAGTTGTTGCTGTAAGTTGTGTCTGTTTTTACTGATGAATGCCTCACAGTGCATGAGGGATCGTGCATAGGCTTTGCATTGGAACGAGGCCCTGGCCAGTACATCCTGTGGGATCTGCTCTAGAAAACCGTGGATCAACTGATAGTCTGCATCCTCGTCAATATGCAAATCTGAAGGCAACAAGTAATATTCAACAGAAATAAGTAAATGTGGGTTTTTTCCTGGGATAAAGTTCATGAAGTGACTTGATACCTACCAGGGATGAAATTGCCAATTAAGGAACAAAATTGATGAAATGTCTCAACGATGCATATCTTTTTTTATGTACCCCAATGAAATCCATGAACTATCCATGAACTACCAGAAAAATGTATCTTTATGTTAATTACAACAAAAGTATTGTGTTAACCTTAGAAGAGTATTTTAGGAGCTAATTGTCCATGGGTGGCTTGTGCGTAGAAACGCTTGCCTCTCACCAATGTGGCCCCGGTTCAATACCCGTCCCGGACCATATGCGAGTACGGCTATGCGTTGGTTTTTTTCTGTGTCACGAGGGTTTTTCTCCGGGTCCTCCGGTTTTCCTCCCTCTGGAGGATCCAATCCCTACTTGGTTGATCAAAGAGTGTGTTGATGCCGTGCTGCCTGCCCTAACCACTATGGTCAACATATCTCTGAAAAATGGTGCTGTCCCCGACGTGTGGAAGGTTGCCACTGTTACACCGTTGATGAAAAAGGCAGGTCTGGAACCTACGTATTCCAACTACAGGCCAATCAGCAACATGGCCTTTGTCTCCAAACTGGTTGAACGCGCAGTGGCCGAGCAGATTGTCACTCATTGTTCCACACACGCCCTCTTTCCTGATTGCCAATCTGCTTATAGGCGACACTACTCTACGGAGACTGCTCTGATGAAAATCCACAGCGACATAATGCTCAATATGGATAGGCAACGATGCACTCTCCTAATTCTTTTGGACCTAAGCGCGGCGTTTGACACTGTCAATCATCATAAACTCATCAATACTCTTCAGTCCAAGTTTGGAATCGATGGCACTGTTCTCAGATGGGTGACCAGTTACCTGTCTAATAGGAAACAACATGTGCGAATTGATGCCACCTCATCTGAAGATCGGCCCTTGGAATGTGGTGTTCCTCAGGGTAGTTGCTTGGGGCCTATATTGTTCACTTGCTACATATCACATCTGTTTACCATCGTCTCTAAGCATTCACCTATTGCCCACAGCTATGCCGACGATACTCAGCTCTATCTATCTTTCACTGCTGGTTCTTCCTCGTCAGAGGAGCGAGCCGTCAGTGCCATGCAGTCACTCATCTTGGACATCAGATCATGGATGATTAGGTATAACCTAATGATAAATTATTCCAAAACCGAATTCCTCATCATAGGCACTCGTCAACAACTTGCAAAAGCTAGGGTTCAAGCCATTAGAGTTGGCAATGTAGACATTGAGCCATGTGTCAATGCTAGGAATTTAGGGGTGTATTTGGATTGTAACATGTCCATGGACATTCATATTGGTAAACTTTGTTCGAAAGCCTATTATGGCCTCTACAACATCCGCCAAATTCGGAAATACTTAGATGTTGACACCACTAAGACCCTCATTAATGCATTTGTAATTAGCCATATTGACTATTGTAACTTTCTCTTGGTTGGTCTGCCTGACTACCAGTTGGCCAGAGTCCAGAGAATTATGAACGGTGCAGCCCGTCTCATTTTCTGTCTGCCCAAATTCTGCCATATCAGTGACACTCTCAGGTCTCTTCACTGGCTGCCAGTGAAAGAAAGAATCGAGTTCAAGCTCATACTTCAGGTATTTAAGTGTTTAAAGGGTCTTGCCCCTAATTATTTGATAGATATGATTACTGTGAGATCTAGTGTTTACAATCTTCGTTCACAGACTCGTAATGTTCTACATGTCCCTCGTATTCATCACAATACTCTTGGTGAGAGGGCATTCGTGTATAAGGGCCCATGGCTGTGGAATCGCCTCCCGGCTGAGCTGACTTTGGTGGAATGTGTCTCTGTAGATGTCTTTAAAGGGAAACTCAAAGCTCATTTGTTCAGACAGGCATATCCTGTCTGATTTTCTTGTTTCGTATGCTTACCTTGATTTTGTGCAGCGCTTTTGAATGTGTTTACAAAATTAGCGCTATATAAATGTATATATTATTATTATTATTATTATTATATATGAGTCAATGTGGCTGGCTGCCAGAGACGCCTTTACGTGCCAGCGACTCAACCTCGTTGTAGCCGCGTCCTTCGCAATTCAGCAACCCAGCTGCGAGTAAGGATGACTGGCCTCCTTATTATTATTATTATTATTATTATTATTATTATTAATTGTTATGCTTATATTTACAATGAGCACCTTCGGGGGACATTTTAGCGTATTTTTTAGATGGTTGGGAGACATTGGACTTAGGGAGACATTTTAGTGTCTCCCTAATTCCCCAGCTACCTTAAAACATGATATTTTTTTTTTTTTTATATTTTTGATTGATTTAGTGGGGTCCAAAATGCTTAGGATTTTGGAGGATTTGGGATGGTTAGGGTTTAATAAATTAAATATTAACTTTTGCAATATTTACAATGTTTTCAACAAAAACTAATTCTAGAAACAAACGGAAACGCATGCATTGCAATTATTATTAAGTTCCAATCTGGTTTTAGTTTCTAACCTCTTCTTTATCCTCCTGCCTACCGTCCAGTAATGCATGTAAGAGGATGATAGGCAAAAGAAACAGCGCCGTCTGGATGTCATGCTTGATGATCACGCTGCAAGACTTGAAGATCTGTGAGGCTTGTGGAGATCATACCTAGAAAGATGTAAAAAGAGATAAAAGTAGCTCATTTTATAAATATTAAACACAAAAGTACTTGTACCCAGTGCTTACCCTTGAGACCCATCGAGACCACAGCAAAATAAGTTGCGCCACAGAATTTACGTTGCACCACCAAAATCTAGTCTTCATTCCAAACGTAAATGATGCTTTACAACACTTTTGTGAATTAACTCAAATCTGTTCCATCTCCATCGATATTTGTTTTTAAAAGCCTTGGTCTCGGACATAAGCGTCTCAACTACAACACTGTCCAAAGATAATCTCAGCATTCTGGGGAAAATACGTATGCAAAACAGCTAGAATCAATCACAATAACCATCTCTGCTCTCCCATGTACCCATTTTACTCCTGGGTGGGCAGCAGCAATGAGTGGCAAAGTGCCTTGCCCAAGGACACACGCGGTTCTTTCCTTACCTCCCACCACTGTGACCCAGGTTAGAATTTGGCATGGGCCAGTCCTTCATATTTAGGGAGCGCGATCGCACTCCTCCGCGCTCCCTATATGTTCTAAAGAGAGCAAAACACAGCGATCCTTAAAAATTCCACAGGAGAAGTAATTTGTGACCGGCTCTACAAAAAGGTGTGTTATGTTGCGTAAAATGAAATTGAGTTATATACATGGTTAGAATTAAAGCCCACAACGTAAGCTTTCTTTTAGTATATAATAGAGACCCATAGCCCCGTCCATTGTGGAGGAACGAAGTGTTTACATATTGATTACTTGCTCGGAGTTCAAATTACACAACTGAGAAAACAGGCTTTGAAATAGCCGGCTCTGTTGTACTACAACAGAACGATGCACAAAAAAATTGTTGGTTTTTTTTCTACCTTATTCATCAAAATCAACATTTCTTTGAATGAAACCTTAAACTCTAAGTATTGAAGATTTCATTCATGACAACAAATAAACAACACATTTTGATGAAATGTTTACCCTCTCATTGTTGAGCGGGCCATTACATGACAGTGAATAGTGCGACTCAAGACATCTTCTTGTAGAGCCGGTCACATTTCTTCAGTTTACTTTGTAACGCAAACCGGAACGACGTCCGTTGATTTTGTGTCATGGAAAAACCTATATACAGTACTAAGTTACTGGGTTTTTTATGTACGCTTGCGGTATACTCACGCAGTATGTGTGCCACGCCGGCGACCATGCGTGCCAATGCACGAGCTAGCTATAGCTAGCCCGCCATTAACATCGCGAATAAACACAAATACAAATACAGTAATGAAAATGTACATGTATTATCTTTATAATGTTTTTTTTTAGCTGTTTCGGACATACACATGTAGGCCGAAACAGCTCTTGTTTTCGTACTTTTTTCTTTTTTTTTCTTCATTTTGTCTCCGAAGAAGATCTTGTTACGATCGAAATATTAGGCCCTCTTAACTTATTTGACTTTTTATTTAAGGAGAGCGAATAGCAGGATTCAAATAAACATCAGGATTTAAGGAAAGCGATTTTAAGCTCTCCTCGTGTTTATTAAAATGAAAGACTGATGGGTCAATATGTGGATTGGGTTTTCAGTCCCTGCCTGATTCCGTGGGTTTTCCCCAGTATATTCTTCTTGGTTTTCCTCCTAAAACTGTACCTTCTTCTCATTGTCTTCTCTCTATACAGGTTTCTTCAGGCTTACGCTTTTGAGGGATTCTTGGTTATTAATAATAATAATAAATTCAATGCTCCAGATCACAAGGTCACAGCATTTTACAGAGCACTCAAAAAATGTCAAATGTTTAAATGAAATTTGTTTTTTTGAAATCCACAATTTCTGTATATCAGTGTTACCTTGGTAACAAGGTATCCAGTCCAAGCACAGACCCAGTCCTTGTACGTCTTGCCTTTCTTGCTCCGATAGATGGGCTTAGGGATGTTAGTCCATGAAGGAGAAGAGGCGGGGACATACTTAGCATCAAGGAGGGGGAGTAAGATTTCCTTAATGTGGCCGGAGAAACGCCTCCAAAGCTGACGGCCAGATCTACAGGTCGGGAAAAGTTAATACGACAAAATTCAAATTTGACCTGCATCTGATTTACCATTACAGCTGCTATAATAATGAGATTGTAAAGTGAACTTATCCACCATGTCAGATAACCAAGGAGCTGCATCATTATTACTCTAATCATTGGGGCAATGAAACATTCCAAATACAATCTCAGCTCCCTGAGAAGTATACAGCTTGATGCTGCCAGTTTGGCGCAATGCAGCTAAATCAACCACAATAACCATCTCTGCACTCATAGATACCCATTTACTCCTGGGTGGAGAGAAGCAAACAGTGAATAAGTACCTCGCCCAAGGGCACACACATTATAAACCCAGGCTGGACATAAACCCAGGCTGGACTCAAACCCGCAAACTGCAGAATTCCCCAGACCACAAATTCAATGCTCCAGACCACGAGAGCACGGCATGGCACTCCACCAGATATAACTTTAACAGGCGGATGATTGTCAACATAGACAATCAATGAAAGGAAATAAACATAAAGTTAACAATCTTTCTATAAAAGAAAGGCTCCAGATATATTTGTATTCTTATCACTTTATATACTTTAATCACAAATTATAATCGAAAATTCTATCAAATGAATAACAAAATTAAAAGAGTTACTTACGATTCTTTTGGTGATTCCTTGCAATCGTAGATCTGAAGCAGCTCCTGTATGGCATAGGCAGAGCAGTCCTGAAAACGAGTATCGGCTGCAGCTAAGAAGGCTCTCGCTAGCTCACTGATCAGATCAAAGGCAAAGTTGGCGTCATCAACGCCAGTCTGAAAGGTCAAAGGAAGGAATGAAAGTTTATAGTGTAGACAGTAAGTATTGGCCACAGCTAAGAAGGCTCTTGCTAGCTCACTGATCAGATTGAATGCAAAGTTAGCGGCGTCAACGCCAGTCTGGAAGGTCAAACGAAAGACTGACAGTTTATAGTGTGTACAGTGAGTATTGGCCGCAGCTAAGAAGGCTCTCGCTAATTCACTGATCAGATTGAAGGCAAAGTTAGCATCGTCAACGCCAGTCTGAAAGGTCAAAGAAAAGATCGACAGTTTATAGTGTAGACAGCGAGTATTGGCCGCAGCTAAGAAGGCTTTTGCTAGCTCACTGATCAGATCAAAAGCAAAGTTGGTGCCGTCAACGCCAGTCTGAAAGGTCAAAGGAAAGACTGACAGTTTATAATGAAGACAGCGAGTATCGGCTGCAGCTAAGAAGGCTCTTGCTAGCTCACTGATCAGATCAAAAGCAAAGTTGGCATTATAAACGCCAGTCAGAGTCTAAAAAAGTCAAAAGAAAGACTGACAGTTTATAGTCTAGACAGCGAGTTTTGTTCACCCGATTTATACCAAAGTTGATGGCAATACTTACATGGAACTTGGACATATCTTCTGTCTTGTTGTTAGTAATAATCTCCAGCCTCCCGGGATCAATGGCACCCAACTCTCCCAGACACTCACCAAACAGACTCTGTGCTTTTGTGTCAGAGTCACGACAACCACTCAATAACTATACCCAAAAAACAAAACAAAAATGATATGATACAAGCATGAGATTTGGCACACAGAGTATGTCATGAGAACGATATTTTGCTTTAGGGCCATCTCAGATTCGTCCTTTGAAGAAATAAATGTAGAACAAGCCATGTTCCAATTTTTCCAAGAACAAATCTGCAACGGCCCTTCAGTCTAATATCTTTCTTATGACATACTCCAAATTCCATCAAAGACACAATCCTATATCACCAATATGTTGTAATAATAAATACATTTGTTACATTATATAGAAGAGAAACATGGATTTTCGAATTGAAATATATGGTAGTATTAATGTTAAAAATTATGTTCATAGTGTTTTTAACACTATTTGCATTGCGGCGAGTGAGGGCGCAAGATAAGATACTATCAGTGTTAAGTCTGGTTGAGGCAAGGATGAACGGTAAGGTGTAGCCGGTAGGTACAAGTGAAACAATAGGTGTACTTCAATTAATCCGGGCCCAGTCTCGAGGGGACAACACCTGTTATTTACATTTTTTTTTTCTTCTCCCCTTCTGTTACCACCCTACCGCCTTACCACCCGATGTTGGTTTGTTCGGGCTCCGGTTTCTTCTCTCGAATCTCCCCATATCTAAGACTCTAGTATAGATTCTGGGGCCCGAACAAAGCAGCAGTGCAATTAGGGTACTATTAGCTGCCAAACTTTAATTTAATTTTCGCTAGTGCTGCCCCTCAACCAGTATTGATAATGCACAGAGCCAGTCTGCTCCCAAAGCGAATCTGTTTGTGCCCAATGCAAGAAACTTATTTTCAGAGAAAAAGTTATGAAAGGTTTTAGTTGCATTAAAACATACGAGTTGAAAATGTATTAAGAGGAGAAAAAAAGTCTACGTCGTTTTTCAAACCCAAGCTTAGATTTTGTCTCCGTCTCCATCACCGGCTCCATCACCATTGACGAACTGCATAAACGAAGCCACAGACGATGATGAAGCTGGGGTTTGGAAAACTGCCATAATTTGTTGAAAAGCACGGGTAATGCAAGTTTTTGGTTTGTAGTAAAAGTGAATACTTCAAAGTGAATTTATTTGAAGGTTTGCAGTCGAACCAAGTACTAAGTTTCTTGTGAGTCTGGGGGGTCCTTTGTCAAACTTCAGACTGTTCAAGAGGAAAGGGGAAGTTACAAATCTTCAAAGGGAAAATGCAAGATCTGAGACTGTTTTATTTGTTTTGTTTCTGTTGATTCTACAGGGAGAGTTTTAACCAGCATTTTCACGAGTTGTACTTCATGCCCGACCTGGCAGAACTCAACGAGGTCAACTCTGTCTTGAAGGAACATCGGGAGGATCCTTCCAGTCAGCCGGATCTTAAAACTCAACTCAGGCAGTCTATCAAGGGAGTGACTCATGAGAGTCTGGATGTCAGACTTCACGCGCTGTCAAAACTCCGGGACCTGCTGCGAAAGAACCAGGTCAGAATAAGCCACTGCGATATTCCTTTTGCGCCTGTGCACAACAAGATTCAACAATTTGTTCTCTCAGGAAAAACGTGGCAGATAAATGCAGACAAGGCTGTGAAATTTTTTGTGCAATCGATAAGGAAGACGGTGCATACGTTTGACCTATCTGGACTTTTTTCTTAATTTGATTATAACCTTCAAATTTTGTAAATTGAAATGAAAAATAATATTTTTATGAAAGCTTTTATTTTAACCTTTAATTAAAAAAAACAGCGTTAAAACAAATTATGTCACGTTGAAGCTGAGGTTGAGGTGCTTGGAAGTTTGGTTTCTCGTAAACTCTTGTACGTTCTCTGGGTCAACTTACACGCTCTATAGGCAATGCGGTCAATATTACCTCTCTTTTTGACTTTTTAAAAATCACCAGATACATTTTTTCTTCGCCCCTTTTCTGTAGTCGTGATGGGTAACGAGATAGTAGATCCTACTATTACTGAACTGGTCTCCGTGGTAAGTCTTATCTTTCGCCTAATTAGTACCCTAATTGCACTGCTGCTTTGTTCGGGCCCCAGAATCTATACTAGAGTCTTAGATATGGGGAGATTCTTCGCTCCGAACCAGGACCACGAAGCCTCACCTATTCCCACAATATCTCGCCCCAAATACCACCCATACCTCACCCATACCTCACCCATACCTCACCCATACCTCACCGCCCGTACCGCGTCGCCCGTACCGCGTCGCCCGTACCGCGTCGCCCGTACCGCGTCGCCCGTACCGCGTCGCCCGTACCGCGTCGCCCGTACCGCGTCGCCCGTACCGCGTCGCCCGTACCGCGTCGCCCGTACCGCGTCGCCCGTACCGCGTCGCCCGTACCGCGTCGCCCGTACCACGACGCCCGTACCACGACGCCCGTACCACGACGCAACGCGTCACACGCACGACGCCGCCCGCATGACGCCGTCCGCACAACGCCTCTCGCACGACGCCACCCGCAGGACGCCACCTGCGCAACGCCCCACGCAGAACACCACACGCACAACGCCGCCATCCATCCGGTAAAGCGAAGAACTCCCCGCCTAACTGATGGCGTTTTGCCGTAAACGCTGACGTATTATTCGACAGACGCGGTGGAAATGCGTGCAATGAAAACCAACTTGAATTTGAAAGTCGCCCCTTGTCTACGGGGGCGGCGTAGCCATTCAGACTATCGATGCTAACCAGATCGGCGGAGGCAGGTTCTGAAGGACCAGCCCCCGAGTTAGAATATCCGACATTTGCGAGTAGCGCGTTGCAGTTTGACACTGTATGTGGCCAGAGGGCGGATAGCCCTACATACCGAGGCATCAAAAGCCGAGAGTTATTAGGGCGCGGAATACTACCTAATGAGCGACAGATCGAACCATCCGGCGCAATTGCGACCTTCAAGATATCTTAAACATAAATGTACATTTGCCATGCTCCACGGTGCCAAGGATCGTCAATGACGGGTATATTATTATGGGGTCTCGTGTCGTCACTCCTCGCTTAGAACTCCGCCTTCGCTTTCGGGAACATCCCGATAGACTTGCAGACGCCAAACGAGCACCGGAAGAAAAATAGCGCGGAACTGGGAACTACGTCCTGAATGAACCTGCAAGACCGCCCCATACCTTTAACGGTGTTATCTAATTGATAAACTAATATTGCAGATGAGCTTCACAAGTCCGCAAATATGCGCAGAACAACAAAAAGGAGAAATGCTGCGTGTGGGACTTTTCTCGACGCCGAATTGCATGCATAAAGCGTCTCGTTTCCTCAAATGTCCCCCTGTGGGTCAATGCCTACCGCAACTGCGTATAGTTAATATCTATTTTATTGTAATTATTGCCATTACCACTTGACTCAGGCACTTTTTCAAACACAACAGTTAACAATACGAAGAAAAGGTTGTTTCATTCTCGAGCAGGAAGACCATGTGACGTTAAATTACTATAGGGATACAGGGCTACTGGCCCACAATGCCCATGTATGTTTGATTGGATTCATCTATACGTTGGAAACGGGCAGTTTTGCAGAACGGCTGCACCGATGGACAGTTGCTGACCCGTCGACACGCAATTTTCGCCAAGTTTAGCGGCGACCGTGGAAACAACAACATCGCTCTTCACCATGGAAACGGTTCTTAGAATCTGTGAAGAAAAAATGTGACTTCGACCAATCATTAAACCTCATTTAGGAAACAGAAAGCAAAAATAAAGAACACCGTTAAAAATCGTGTATAAATTAGGCCAAACTGGCTATGGCAACTACTTTACGTGCCGCTATCTCTTTTTCTTATAATTCTTTTGAGGTCTTTAGGCAAAAGTTCCGATCCCAATTATAAGACTTCTAAGAAGTGGAGTAAAGATGACCACAACAATAAAAAATAGACAAGGATTGGCCGAAACTTGTTTATGTTATTAAGGACGCCCTGCTGGTACAAACAAATACCATTTAAACATTTTAGGAAAATATCCTTTAATCCATAGTTTGTTTGTTTTTTTTGTTTTTTTTCTCCTTTTCTTTTCGCAGAGGCTCGTCCTCTAATCTTAATCGGTTAGTTACATATCTAACACGCGTGGCCCGACCACTGCAGAACTTCTATTGTCACTCAAGCAGAGGTCCGCCCTCTGAACTTAATCAGTTACATTCAATTGTAACACGCCGGGCCTATCCACTGCGGAACTTCCATTTGTCTCAAATGCAGAGGCCCGTCCTCTGATCTTAATCATTTAAATTCAAAATTTAACACGCCGGGCCTATCCACTGCGAAACTTCTTTTGTCTCACATGCAAGGGCCCATCCTCTGATCTTAATTAGTCACATTCAAATTTAAAACGCAGGGCCTATCTACTGCGAAACTTCTTGTGTCTCTCATGCAGAGGCCCGTCCTCTGAACTTAATCAGTTAAATTCAAAACTGTAAACGCAGGGCCTATCCACTACGAAACTTCTTGTGTCTCTCATGCAGAGGCCCGTCCTCTGAACTTAATCAGTTAAATTCAAAACTGTAAACGCAGGGCCTATCCACTGCGAAACTTCTTGTGTCTCTCATGCAGAGGCCCGACCTCTGAACTTAATCAGTTAAATTCAAAACTGTAAACGCAGGGCCTATCCACTGCGAAACTTCTTGTGTTTCTCATGCAAAGGCCCGTCCTCTGAACTTAATCAGTTAAATTCAAAACTGTAAACGCAGGGCCTATCCACTGCGAAACTTCTTGTGTCTCTCATGCAGAGGCCCGTCCTCTGAACTTAATCAGTTAAACTCAAAACTGTAAACGCAGGGCCTATCCACTACGAAACTTCTTGTGTCTCTCATGCAGAGGCCCGTCCTCCGAACTTAATCAGTTAAATTCAAAACTGTAAACGCAGGGCCTATCCACTGCGAAACTTCTTGTGTCTCTCATGCAGAGGCCCGTCCTCTGAACTTAATCAGTTAAATTCAAAACTGTAAACGCAGGGCCTATCCACTGCGAAACTTCTTGTGTCTCTCATGTAAGGGCCCATCCTCTGAACTTAATCAGTCCCATTCAAATTTAAAACGCAGGGCCTATCTACTGCGAAACTTCCATTTGTCTCAAATGCAGAGGCCCGTCCTCTGATCTTAATCAGTTAAATTCAAAATTTAACACGCAGATCCTATCCACTGCGAAACTTCCTCATTTTCTCTCATGCAGAGGCCCGTCCTTTGATCTTAATCAGTTAAATTCGAAATTTAACACACAGGGCCTATCCACTGCGAAACCTCTTTTGTCTCTCATGCAAGGGCCCGTTCTCTGATTTTAATCAGTTACATTCAACTTTAAAACACAGGGCCTATCTACTGCAGAACTTCTGTTGTCTCCCATCCAAAGGTCCACCCTCTGATCTTAATCAGGTACATTCGAATCTAACACGCAGGACCTAAGTACTGCCCAACTTCTTTTGCATGTCATGCAAAGGCCCACCAGTCTGATCTTAATCAGATACATTCGAATCTAACACGCAGGGCCTATCCACTGCGGCAACTACTTTTGTCTCTCAAGCAGAGGCCCGTCCTCTGATTTTAACCAGCTACACGGAAACTTAAGGGTAGGATACACCATTTACTCCGAAATATTAAGAAATATCTTACTCATCTGAAAGTAAATAAAGATTCTAGGCATCCAGCAAAATGATTGCGCTAGATATCCCGAAATTATTCTGAAAATTAAAATTCTATAAAGAAAAATATGCGACCGCCGGATGGCGATCGCGAAACAACACAAATAACATAAGAATAACCGCCCAACGCCGGTTGAAAACAAACGCTGTATTTCGTGCTTTTCTCGGCATTTATGACTGTAAAACTTCGAACAGGCCAGTTAAATTATATTTACTATAAAATACAACCGTCTAAATTCGCCCATTCATGATAATTTAAGCATATAACCATGGTGTATACTACCCTTAACACGCAGGGCCTAATCCACTGCGGAACTTCTAATTGTCTCAAACGCAGAGGCTCGACCTCTGACCTTATTCAGTTACATTCAAATATAACACGCAGGGCCCTTCCACGCGGAATTGTTACTGTCTCTCACGCGGAGGCCCCACCTCTGATCTAAAAATAAACATGTTAGATTAAAAATTCAACACACAAGGCCTATCCACTGCGTAACTCCTATTTTCTCTTAACCTCGGATGATAGGCCTATCTAGGTAAGATAAACATTCATCACCCAGGGCCCGTCCCCTGCGTAACTGTTATACTCTCTTAAACTCTGATCTTAACAAAGCTATATTTAAATTCAACACGCAGGGCCTGTCCACTGCGGAATTTATATTCTCTCTTATCCTATGATCTTAACATGGTTAGATTTAAAGTCAACACACCGGGCCCGTGCACTGCGGAACTTATACTACCTTATCCTATGATCTTAACATTGTTAGATTTAAATTCAGGGCCCATCCGGTGCGTAACTTATATTCTCTCTTATATCCTTTGATCTTAACATTGCTGGATTAAATTTAACACGGGGCCCATCCACTGCTTAACTTCTATTTTCTCTGATCCATTGATCTTAACAGTGTTAGATCTAAATTCAAAACGCAGGGCCTGTGCCCTGCGAAATTTATATTCTCTCTTATCCTTTTATCTTAACATTGTTAGATTTAAGTTCAACACACAGCACCTGTCCACTGCCCAACTTATATTCTCTCTTATAGTCTGATCTTAACAATGTCAGACTCAAATTCAACACACAAGGCGCGTCTGCTGCGCAACTTATAACTATTTCCCATCCACTGAACTTAACTATACACTAGATTAAAATCCAAAATGCAGGGCCCGTCCGCTGCTTAACTTATTATAATAATAATACTAATATCTTGGATTTATATAGCGCTTTTCACGCCCGAAGGGCAACTCAAAGCGCGTCCAACATTATTACCCCTGATCGCTGGGCAATTTTCAATCCTTAAACCCTCTCGACTCCCTGGGGAGTATACAGCCTGTGCTGCAATATATGCGCTACTAGGCTAAATCAATCACAATAACCATCTCTGTCCTCACAGGTACACATTGTACCCCTGGGTGGAGAGAAGCAATTATAGTTAAGTGTCTTGTTCATGGGACACAAGTGTCACGACTGGGACTCGAACACACACTCTGCTCAACAGAAACACCAGAGCGGGAGAAAAGCCTATTCACTAAATGTTCATCTCGCTATAGCCCGAGCCGTCTGTTGTAGTGCCATGCCATTTTGTGAACTTAGATGCCCCTCCGTCTTCAGCTTTGTCTCTTTTTTTTCCCCTGGTATTCCTTCCATAACCGTCTTTGTCAATATACAGTATTAGTCAGGTGACTGTGATAAAACCCAAATAAGAACATTGTTACAATTTAAATTTTTTTTTTTTTTTTTTTTACCACTAACCTTAAATTACTTTGACCTCAACAACTCACCTTTGACACAAACACCAAGGCTACAACACATACATGCCACATTAGATTGAAATCGGGACTCCAAGTTTTCAAATGAAAAAGGGTTTTAAACTCCGGCCCATTCTAAAACTTGACCCCAGATGGCCTTCGACCTCAGAAGTTGAATTTGAAAACCACTCTCGTATAGTGAGATAGCAGTATTTCATCTCCGACCGAAACGAGATTGTAAATGAAAAGCAAGGCAATGACAGCCATAACTTATCGGGGTTGTATTATATATAACAGCGGTGACCAAACAGCAGCGGCCAAACTCTCAATAGATCAAATAATCAAATCAGCCCTGGACCTCAAAGAAGTTAATTGCCCACAATAATTGTTATCTTTTATCGAAGATCCATAATAAGGCTAACAAATCCGGTACTAAGACGAATATTTCTATAGGGTGCTCACAAACTACACGGTTCATATCATATACTGATTCGGGTACCCCGAGATGATCAAGAACCCTTTTAAATTGTACAATTTTTGCGGATTCCATATACATGTACTTGACTTAAATGGAGAACTACCTTGTAATTAGAACGTATGCCCAGAGCGGGCCTGATCGCTTTTAGTATGCAAAATACGGGATCTTAGCACTGTCCTGGAACGGACCATGGCGATTACGCATGCCGGCTTTTCCGTGTCTTAGGTCACAATAATATTGTGCGGAATGACCTGAAACAAACATGCCCCTTGGTTGTTTCTCCCAGGTTAAACCCCTATAAGCAAGGCTTGAATAAGTTTCTGCTTAAATAGCGCTTAAATTGGCTTCCTCCCCAAAATTTGAAAAAGGTTGCATCGCATTATTATATACAAACATATTTTACACACAGGTTAAATTTTACATTTATGATTGAAACGGATCTGCCACCGTCGAAGGAGGCACTTATAGTCAGTGAAGACATGCTGACATAACCGGCAGTGTTCTTGGACTCTAATAAAACCAAAAGCTTCAATTTCAATCCGGATTTTTTTGGTTTTTTTTTGGGTTTTTTAATTTTGAACGACGATTGCTTGCAACAAAAGGGCTGAAAATACTAGTATCGTCTTATTTTTTAGAGAGACTTATCAAGTTTTCATCAACAGAGTTGAGCAGCATACTGAGCCGGCTTGGCGACAAGATATGTGATTTAGTTACCTATCTTCAAAATGTGTGGTTCTTTTTTAGTTACCTAAAACAATTAGGAACACTCAAAATGTCGTCTAATCCGAAAGCAGGCTCACAAAAATAATGCCGCGCAAAAAGCACATAAATGCATCATTAAAAGTGTACTGACCTCAAAGGTTAAAACGATCTAACACCCCGACCAAACCTGCGTTGCTGTACTAAACTCAAAGGCGAAACACATGTCAGAACCACTGCCCCATACCAGAGCAGAGCAAAGGCGCCCAACCAGAACATGTGGCCCTCTGACTATCTAAAACAAACATCACCTGCAAAACGTGATCATAAAGCACAGTAATATAACAATAGGTACGAGTATGCATTATAATTATATTGAAATTATAATATATATTTTTGTTAATATCCCGAAACAGTCAGAGTCACCATGTTGGCAGACAATGTATCCATTGAATCCTATTTAGAGAAATTCTATAAGTCCATGCCTGAAAAGAACATTGTCTCGGCCAGTCGTATTTCCAACGGTCGCATTGCTGTATACTTGAGTTCCAGGGAGGAGGTAGCCGACGCCATTGCCCGTGGGTTAACGTACAACGACTCCTTCCTGGAACTTACCCCTCTAATTCAACCTACTACTCGCCTTACGCTATCTAATGTATACCCCGAGATTCCAAATTATGTTCTTCTCCACAATATTTCTAGCTTCTGTAAAGTAGTGTCCGCTGTTAAACCCATACCCCTTGGAAACAAAAACAAACAGCTGTCCCATATAATGTCCTTCCGCCGACAGGTTCAGATCATCCTTAAGCCCAATATCACCCTCCCAGACCATATCAATTTTTCTCATTCTGGTGTGAATTATCGTGTGTTTCTGTCGATTGAGTCAGTTCGGTGCTTCAACTGTGGGGAGTTTGGCCACATCAGTCGCTTCTGCAAGAAACCCCCCACCCAGGCTAATGTTAATGAACCCGTCAACCACCTCAACCCTCCTCCAGTCTTCATGCACAACAAATCAGACCCCAAGCACCCTCCAAAGAACAAACCCAACCCTCCTGTCCTTCCAGCAGAAACTAAAGGTGCCCCCCCTCCAAAACCCAAGCCCCGAACTCTGATACGGGGAGACGCTGTAGCGGGACCATCGGTGCCCCGTGCCGATCCAGTTGGGCCAGCGGCCGGTGCAGGTAAGCCGAGCACAATCTCGGCTGCCGTTACTGCCGCTCGAGCCGAGGCTTCATCGTTGCCCTCTCAGAAACCATCCGATACTCCCCACAGCGACTCCTCGATGGACACCAACCAATCCATCTGGGGTACCCCACCTCCCCCTACTAGGCTTTTTTCTGACATCGTGTCAAAGCGAAAACTATCCCCTCCAATTTCCAACGATGACAGTCCCCATCTCACTCCCTTGAAATCCCCACAACCCCTACGCAAACTTCGCAGGAAAAATGCGTCACCAAACAAACCGGACACCCCAACCCTCTCTCAGGTCCTGGATATGTCCCCCTCCATGTCCACTCCCGATGATGCTACCCTCACTCCAATGCCCGAGTCGACAAATCTTTCTACCGACAATTCCACCCCTAGTCACCTTACGCCCACCCTCATTCCACCCACACCTATCCCGGCTCCCCCCACCCCCTTTGCTACCACCCCTTTGTCCGTTGCCACTACCCCAACCCCCATGCCCTCCCTTGTAATCCCATCTACACAATCAACTCCTAACTCCACAGTTGAAGCGACCGATACTGACTCCTCTGTATGGGAAGATTCCCAAAACCCGTCAGACGGCGAATTTTCACAGACTTTGTTCCCCTCCTGTCCTGGTCCCCTCAACCAATCCCAACTTATCAAATTTCTCTCCGCGGTCAAATCCCAAAGAAAGCCAAAGATTATTGCCCGGAAATTCACTACCAATACAGCTGGTTTGATTCGACAACTCAAACCCCTGACAAATAGTCCCCTGATTCAGAACAATCTGCAGCACAGGATTCGCAAACTAATACAAAAACTAGACTCTTAATTTTCTCTGTTATGATGTTGAGATTATACACCCTTTCTGCCCTTATAATGGCGCTGTCACTAATTACTCTCAACACTGGAGGCTGTTACAAAATAACCAATAATGTCGCCTTCGCACGCTATTTTTCGAACCTTACTCAAAAGTGTGATGTTATTCTTTTACAAGAAACTTACTCTCTCAGTGAACAATGCTTGTGCTGGAAAAGTTGGTCTAATTATACTCCCCTTTGTGCTCCCAGTACTACACCTGGCTCGGGAGTTACTATCCTAATCAATAAAAACGTCGATCTGGTTGCCTCCAGTGTTGTCGCTTCTGGTCACCTCCTCTTTGCCCAAATTAAGCACCAGAACACATTGTACAATATTTATAATTTACTTGTCCCTCAAACTGACAACATTGCCGTCAAAACCCTTGAAATACTTAAAAATCACTGTGACCAGCACATTAGTGATGGCGCCATTACTATTGTTGGAGGTGACTTTAATTGTACTTGCGATCCCTCCATGGACCGCGCAGATAGGCCGACCGAACATCGTCCCCGGGTCTCAACGGCTCTTAAAAACGTTCTCACTCAGTCCAATTTGTGTGATGTCTGGCGCAGACTAAATCCGCGTGTTAGACGCTATACCTGGATGAGGAAAAATCCATTTGCTACTAACAAAATGTCCCAGGTCAGACTTGATCGTTTTTACGCTCCTCCCAATTTGGTGGCAGCTATTCACTCTTGTCAAATTATCCCTTGCTCTTTGTCCGACCACTCTGCCGTTCATCTTTGCATCAAACCGCCGTCCTCTCAGCACAGAGGCAGTGCTTACTGGCATTTTAATAATTATCTTCTTGTTGATCAAAATTATCGTGAAATTATACATCTCTTCTGGTCTAATTGGCAAACTGAAAAATGTCTTTTTAATGACATATGCAAGTGGTGGGACCTCGGCAAGGCCCAAATTAAAACCCTTACCCAAAAATACAGTTCCACACTCGCCAGAGAAAAACGAGCTGTCTTTCTTAGTATAAACTCCCAAATTGAGGAGCTTCAGTCTGCTCCAGACATCACACCAGAGGCCCAACAGGTTCTCAAAGAACAACGAATGGAATTAAATGTTCTTTTAAAATATCAGGCTCAGGGCGCCCTCGTCCGATCTCGTTTTCAACATCTGAACGAAGTTGACACCAGCTCTTCCTATTTTTTCAATCTTGAAAAATCCCACTCTTTTTCTAAAACCCTTTGTGGTATTCGTCTTCCTGACGGCGAAATCTCTGACAACCCAGAAGAAATTAAAACTCACTGCCGTAATTTTTACGCTAATCTTTACAGTCGCGTTCCCACAGACGAGGACGCCCTAGAGCCTTTATTATCCGATTTATCTCAGCTTGATCCTCTGGACGCAGAGGATCTTGATGGTCCTCTTCGCCCGGAGGAGCTTGATTGTGTTGTCAATCAGCTTGGCAAAAATAAAACGCCTGGTTTTGACGGACTGACCTCGGAATTTTTTGCATCATTTTGGTCGTTACTTAAGAGCGATCTTTTTGATGTTCTAAGTTCTGCTGTTATTTCTGGTTCCCTCCCCCGTTCTTTTCTGAAAGCTGTGATCACCCTCATTCCTAAAAAAGGAGATCTTTCTGAAATTTCTAACTGGCGTCCTGTCTCCCTTCTCAATACTGGTTACAAAAATTTTGCCAAGCTCCTTGCAAATAGACTGAAACAATCCATTGGTAATGTTATCCAAGAAGATCAATCTTATTGTGTGCCTGATCGCACTATTTATGATAATTTAAACTTGATTCGTGATGTTATTAATTTTTGTAATGTTAATGATTTACCTTTGGGTGTGGTCAACCTTGATCAGCGCAAAGCTTTTGACAATGTTGACCACGACTATCTTTTTAATGTTATGAGAGCCATGGGATTCGGGGACAAATTCATTTCTTATCTTCATCTCTTGTATAGCGGCGCCGAGAGTCATATTAAGGTGTGCGGTTCTTTGACCGCACCCTTCTCTTTCGAGAAAGGCATCCGACAAGGCTGTCCACTCTCGGGGCTTTTGTACACTATTGCCATTGAACCCTTTCTTAATACTCTTCGGAAAGAATTGCAAGGGCAGGGGTTTCCTTTGCCCAACACTGACAATTATTGTTCGGTCTCGGCCTATGCTGACGATATCACTGTTTTTATCACCTCCGACCTTGGGTTTAATACTATTCAAAGGGTGTATAGTCTTTTCAGCGGATCCTCTGCTGCACGGCTAAATTACGAAAAATCCAAGGGGTTATGGGTCGGGTCGTGGACCGGACGAACCGACAAGCCGCTGGACTTCCAGTGGAATAAATCAAGGTTTAGCTTTCCTTGGAGTTCACCTTGGGAATAACAATAACTATAATCAACAAAACTGGAACAACTGCAAAGACAAACTTGTCAAAACACTTGCCTGCTGGAAACATCTCTCCTTCACTCTGTCCCTCAAGGGGAAAATTCTAATAGCCAATCAGTTAGCTGCCACTAAAATCTTCCACTGTCTTGCCGTCCTCCCATGCCCTGATAAAAACCTACGTGAACTCCAAGGCTTGCTTGTCGATTACGTCTGGTCCAACAAACGACACCTACTAAAAAAGCGGACACTCTTTCAGAGCTGCGACAAAGGTGGGCTAGGTCTAGCTTGTCTCCAGGCACGCAGCCTCACTTTCAGATTTAAACTTCTTCGGAGGTATCTCCTTTTCAACTCTCACCCCTGTTTTACGTTAATGGACTATAATTTGTCTAAATACAAACGTCTCAATCTCGGTTACCAACTTTTTCTTTTGAATCTCGACTCTAAATTTTTCACTAGTCTCCCCCTTTTCTACAGTGAAACGCTGCGCGCCTGGATGGCAATCGGAGCTCGAATGGAAACACCCACTAATTCAGTCAACCATATCCTCAATCTACCCCTTATTTATCCACCCCTTGTTAACCCCTTGCCGGGCGGTGCGGTCTTTTCTGCAAAGCTCTGGGCGGGCGGCATTCACTTCATCAAGCAGCTCCTCAACCTCAACACCGGCAAGTGGCTTCCGGTTGAAGACATCCGTCTTGTTTCCTCCTTCATCCGTCCACCGTCTCTTCGTATTTTTCAACTGGATATCTCTCGCCTGCACCACACCATATCATCATCTTTTCCGGAACTGTTCAATATCGACGGCCTTTTTCAACACACCACACCACTCGAAGAAATACCAACTCGTCCAGCTTCTCCAGTCAGTGTCCTCATCGACAAGGACACAGACGTTTTCTCGCTTTCATCCAAATCGCTTTATCTACTCTTCAGCCAGAACATCAACGACAACTCTTCTCCTACCTTAACACCCTGGCACGGCCTTGGTTATTTTCCGTCTTCTTTTCAAATCCCCTGGAGAGAAATCTACCAGCCGCCAACTTCCAAGAAAGAAGGGGACGTTCAATATAAGCTTCTTCGTAACGTCTTGCCTTCTCTCCCAGTTCTCCATCATCTTAACCCCAAAATCTCTTCCGACTGTGGGTGGTGCGGGGAGAGAGGAACTATCACACATCTGTTCGTCACTTGCCCATCAATACAACCAGCTCTCAATCTTCTTCATAGCCTTATCAGTCGTCTTCTTCCGGACCTTCAGCTTAATTTTGACATTTACTGGACTCTCGTTCCGCCTGCTCGGAGTCGAAACAGAGGGACTGTCCGCCTGGCAAACTATCTGAGCGTTAGCCTTAAAAACATCATTTATTGGCTCTATCGTACCTCTAACCCCTCCGACCCGCTATTAGTTTGGCAGTACAGGTTAAAAAACAAAATCATTCTAGAATTGAACTATCACAAGCTACATAACTCTATCCCTATTTTTCTCGCAAACTGGTCTATAAATAACACCCTTTTTGACTACAGTAATGATCGAGTGATATGGTTGATCTGAGTTAAATTATGTTCGCTATGGTTTTCATACCCTTGTCTTTTTTTCCCCTAGGTTGACGGGCTTGAACTGGTCTCGCCCCTCCAAAGGCGAGCCACGGTGATATTTTTTGCCCCCAAGCCTGTCACCTGCCCCGCATGGGGGACTGGCAGTGGGTAACTTTTTGCCCACACCCAGACGCTTAGGAACCCATGCACCCCTTTTCCCCTTTTTCCCCCTCCCCTTTTCCTCCTCCCCTCCCGTCCCCTCCCCTACAAGACAAGGGTACAAATAAATTGAATGTTACTGTTTTTTGTTGTCTTTGGTTTATATTTATATGTTCCTTTACAATGTATTGTATTCCCTTTGTGGTTTACAATGTTAATTTCATTGTTTGAACAATTGTTTTCCTAAACTGTCGCCTCATTGGCTTGCCGTCGTGGCAGTAGTATACAGCCAAACGGCTAGTCATTGTGGACTTATTTAGTACCTGTTATTTACTGTATTTCACACTTTACTACAGTTTACTTTTATATGACTTATCGTGTCATTTGAAATATCATCTGTCAATTAATCTTTTATTTTGTATATACATGTATTCATTTGATTTTGTAGCCATTTAATGGTTCTTTCTCTGTTGTTTATAATAGCAGAAATAAAGTGCCCATTTTGAAAAGTAAAAAGTATTTATTTATTTATTTATTTCATTTTCCGGGATATACACTTATTGTCACAGAACTACAGACAAATAATGAACACAATAAAGAATAAATGGAAAAAAACAATGCCACTTAACAATAACATAACAAAACTAAAACAACATCCAATTAGCTCCCGCAGGATTGTCAAAAAAAAACTAGTTTCTGTCAGGGGGCTCTCCAAACTGATTGAATGACAAAACAATTAAACATAAATATATGGATATATAAATATATAAATATAAATATGTGGTATTTACACAAATTAAAAACTAATGTCTGGATTTATTATTAATTCAAACCTAACTTTTCTTTTGGGTTTATAAACTTTGTATACTCAGTGTTGTCTGGGGGCTTGCGAGAAATTATTCAGAAGCCAACTCGGATGGGACTCGAACCCACGACTTCCTGCTTTATACTAGACTAAGTGTTGATGTCTTTACCACTCAACCACCAAGCTTTCTTATGTAAAAGCAATCCAGTTTAAGTCAGGCATAGTATCTTAAATACTCAGCGTCTAGACTTCCGACTTTTGTTGCTCTGAATTTTACACAACCAACATGAATGACTTGGTACAATTTAAGAAAGAAAACTTACACTCCCAGTTCTGCAATCGTGTGGACCACGATTTCTTGCAGTTGGCTATTCCCCGAGGCTTTGGCTGCTAGGAAGGCTGCTTTGAGTCTGGTAACCACAGCCTGGTCATTGGCCGTGTTGGATCTCTCACCATAGCCTATCAGGTACTTGATGGTCTTACTGTCATAGAGAGGGATAGTGTAACAAATGCTTGTTGTTAGCGTTGACTGGATTAGAGGTTGACAGGAATCTTAATCTTGGCTAGGCCTGCCTGGACTAGTAGTTGGTTATTTAGATTTGCATATATCTGTCGAGCGGGTTCCTCTAGTTATCGGAAACAGAAACCGCCAAAACCTCAGACCCATGACCACCCGATAACTGGAGGGCCTATTTCTAGTTCAAGGTCCTCTGTTGATAATGTTACAGTAAGACGAAAAGCGAAATCCAGACCAGTATCACAGAACCCAAATGTAATTTATGTGGAAGGTTCACATCACCGCATTCCAGAAACATACGATGGGACCACCGATTTTAAAGATTGGATTTTACACTTTAACTTGTGTAGTACGGTTAACCAATGGAATGCCGATGATAAAATCAATAATTTTGCTGTTAGTTTAAGAGGAGAGGCCCTCAAATTTTTCAGACATATGCCCGACACTTGTAAATCAAATTACTTGGGAACACTTGATGAGTTCCGTGCACGTTTCAGCCCTAGCCATTCTGCTGACACTTACCGTTCACGTTTAAAACAACGTGAAAGGCAAAGTGGCGAAAAGCTCGCTGCGTTGGCTCAAGACATTCGTGGTCAATAGCCAATGCATACCCCCGCATAGATACTGAAAACAGAGAAAACTTAGCCGTGAACTATTTTGTTGATGCTTTGCGCCCGAAAGCCATTCGTGCTGAAGTACGTCGTGCAAACCCAGAGACGCTCCAATTTGCGTTAAAAATTGCCCAAAGGGAGGAAGATATTCTCCTGGCCGAGAGTAACCCTGTCACAGATAGTCAGCCATGCTTAGCTTCCTTACAGGAACCGGTTGTACATAATAAAGCCCAACTGAACTTGGAACAACGAATGAATAATCTAGAAGGTAAGGTAAACGAACAAATCAAAATTATGCAAGAGCTGGTCCAGCAAATGAAGAGACAAAACATTGTGTGCCATAAGTGTGGGAAAAGGGGTCATATCCAAAGGTACTGTAGATCAGAGCTTCCCTACAACCAGGAAAACTAGGGCCGGTTGTATCTGGGGCCGACGTACAACCACATCTAGCAAAACAGGCTCATCCGTCATTTGGACACATTTCCAGGTTTGTTTTTATAACTATATCAGGTATTAATGTTAAAATGTTGATTGACACAGGATCATCGGAAACTGTCATAAATTCACAGGTGTTTCAGTTATTTTCAGAAAACATTCAACAGCAACTGAAACCATGTGATCTATCCATGATTTCTGCTACTGGTGCTCAACTTGTGGTCAACGGAGAATTACAGGTTTCTCTACAATTAGGCAAGCTGAAGGCTCTTCACAATGTTGTGGTTGCAGATATTCAACCAGCTGGTGTCCTAGGTATGGACCTTCAGAGCCACGACGTAGTTATAAATCCAGGTCGAGGTGAGCTGTTAATTAATGGTACAGTTCTTCGTGCCATCAAAGAAACAGATTCTTCATTTTGTTGTCGTATTGTAGTTGATCGGACTGTGACTATTCAGCCAGGTCAAGAGTCTGTAATCTCTGGAAGAATTGCAGCTAGGAGGCCCCTGTCTGTGGGAATGACCGAGCCAACGGCCAAGGTGATTCAGGAAAAGGGAGTCCTTGTAGCACGGGCGCTTGTTAGTGTTTCCAATCGATTTGTTCCTGTTAGAATTTTAAATGTGCAGAGTGATCCTATAACTTTGTATAAAAATACTAACGTTGCTTTGTTACAGTCCGTTCATGGGATTCCAGAGTCTTTTAATTCCAGGCCTATATCTTTAGATCATGGCACCACAGAGCTTGAGAACACCCCGGAGCTAGTTGATCTCTTGCAACGTAGCTCTAAAGAGCTGAATGAGGAACAACAGGGGCATCTGAAAGCTTTGATCAAAGATCATCAAGCTGTCTTTCCTAAGATTGGTGAACTGGGCATAACAGAAAAAGTTCAGCATCGCATCCATACTAAAGATCATCCTCCCATCCGGCAGAGAGTTCGTCGAGTTCCGTATCATCAACAACCAGAGATGAATAAGCATATCAGCGACATGGTGAAACAGGGTGTGGTAAGTCCATCTGATAGCTCATGGTTGTCACCTGTAGTTTTGGTAAAAAAGAAAGATGGAAGTACAAGATTCTGCATCGACTATCGTAAATTAAATGACGTCACTCATAAAGATGCTTATCCCCTACCACGGATTGACGACAGTCTTGATGCTTTACATGGGGCCCAATGGTTCAGTACGATAGATTTAGCAAGCGGTTATTGGCAGGTAAAAGTGGATCCAGCTGATCGCCATAAAACTGCCTTTTCAGTTGGTACCGGCCTATACGAGTTTAATGTAATGCCCTTTGGGTTATGTAATGCTCCGGCCACCTTTGAGCGCCTTATGGAGCGTATACTTGCAGGGCTTCATTGGGAAATTTGTCTAGTCTATTTGGACGACATAATTGTATTTGTCAAAACCTTTGATGAACACCTTGCTCGCCTAGGGATTGTCCTTGCGAGACTTAAAGATGCGGGATTGATGTTGAAAGCTAAAAAGTGTACACTGTTTCAATCTCGAGTTCTTTATTGTTTCTAAGCAGGGAATTGCTACAGATCCAGCTAAAATATGTCAAGTAAAGGAGTGGCCGGTACCTAAGAACCTGAAGGAAGTGCGAAGCTTTCTTGGTATGTGTTTTTTTATTATAGGCGATTTGTCAACAACTTTGCTCAAATTGCGTCTCCATTACATAGATTGACGCAGAAAGAAGTTGGTTTTCATTGGTCAGACGACTGTGAGAGGGCTTTTCAACAGTTAAAAGTAACACTCACAACATCACCTGTCCTTGCTTACCCAGATTTTGAAAAACCATTTATCTTAGATACAGATGCGAGTGGGGAAGGTATTGGCGCTGTTCTTTCTCAAGATATTAACAGCAAGGAACACGTCATTTGTTATGCAAGCCGCAAGTTAAGTGCAAACGTCGTTATAGTGTCACCAGAAAAGAGCTCTTGGCAGTCGTCACTTACATCAAACACTTCCGCCATTATTTGTATGGCAGGAAGTTTCTTGTTCGTACAGATCAGGCTTCACGATGGCTAATGAACTTCAAGGAAGCTGAAGGTCAAATGGCACGTTGGCTAGAAGTACTAAGTATGTTTGATTTTCAGATTCAGCACCGCCAGGGATTGAAGCATCAAAATGCTGATGCCCTCTCTAGGTGTCCACATGATGACTTATCCAATGTAACAGATAAAGCTGATCCAGTTGAACGCACTATGCAGGGCAAATGTTGTGGCATTTTTCTCGTAACAGGTTGGGACCACGATAGCGTCCGTAGTGCACAACGGAACGATTCTAGTCTTTCTCCAATCATTAGGTGGCTGGAGACAGGGAACAGATATGGTCCTCCTGGCAAAAACGTGTCTGGATTTTCTTGCGCGACCAAATCATTGTGGTTTCAGTGGAAGCAACTCAAACTAGAGGATGGCATTCTATACCGCCAAATGATCAATGGGAAGACACCGGAAGTTTGGCAACTTTTTGTACCTTCTTCTCTTAAAAAGAAGGTAATCCAATTTGCTCATGATAGACGCACAGCTGGACATCTTGGTCAGGTAAGAACATTTAAGAAAATGCAAAAGTCATTTTATTGGGTAGGCTATCGTCACACAGTAGACCTCTGGGTTAACAGCTGTGAGCAATGTCAAGCGAGAAAGTCTTCTAAACGAAAGCCTAGAGCAGCGTTGTGCTTAGCTCCGGTCGGCGCGCCATTTCAGCGCATTGCTTTGGATGTAATTGGTCCGTTGCCTCTCACCCATAACGGCAATAGATATATTCTAGTCATAATGGACTACTTTACAAAATGGGCTGAAGCGTATGCACTCCCCAACCAACAAGCTGAAACAGTAGCAAATGTATTAGTCAATGAGTTCATTTGTAGATATGGAGTACCCATCCAAATCCATAGTGATCAAATTTATTTGGCCATTTGTGTAAATTATTGGATATAAATAAGACCAGAACAACGGCATACCACCCACAATCCGATGGTTTAGTGGAACGATTTAATAGAACCCTAGAGTCTATGCTAAGTATGTATTGTAAGGATGATCAGACTGACTGGGATGTACATTTACCGTTTGTACTTATGGCTTATCGAGCTTCCCAACAGGAAACAACAGGGGCAACACCTAATAGCCTCATGTTTGGTCGTGAGGTAAATTTGCCTTTAGATATTCTTGCAGGTCCCTTACCCAATGCACCAGCTGAAGATCCAAGGACGTATGCCATGCGTGTCCATGACAAGCTTGAAAACGCCTTTGAGGTAGCTCGCCAACATTCGACTGGAGAACAGAGACGACACAAGAGGCTGTATGATGCACGGCTTCATGGTAGTCCATACCAAGTTGGCAATAAAGTTTGGCTATATTGCCCCGAAAGGTATGTGGGATTAAGTCCTAAGCTTCGCTGCCATTGGAAAGGGCCGTGCACAATATTAAAGAAATATTCTGACGCCAACTACCTCATCAAAGTTCCCAATGTCTCAAAGCAACGACAAGTGGTGCATTACGACCGGCTCAAGCCGTGTGTTCAGCGAGAGGATAAACTTGAGGATCCTGGGGAGCACCCCGTCGGATTGCATGCCTCCGACGGAGAGATGCCACGCCAGAATGAACGACGAGCTACTGATGACCCTGATCAAGTCATCCGAGAGTACGACGACGCTGCCACTAGACCTGAAGGTAGCTTTCATACTGATATGGATCCAAAACTGGATACTGTGGTTTATGTGCCTGATAGTACCCATGGGAGCAGTGCTTTTGCAATTCCTGTTAATGCTGGGGTTATACCTTAAAAAGGCCCAAGAGTGACACGCAGTGGCAGGATACAACACCACCCAGTCTGGATGAGGGACTTTGTGACCTGAATATACTGAACTCTTACAAGTTTTGGTGGAGGGTACACACACACAAATTGTCGCATCAGGAAACGTGGTTATAGTCATAACATAATATAATCAGCGTGAATGTTAATTTGCCTGGAACTAAAGGGTCTTATCTTTTGCTTGGTTGATTTTCTGTTAATGTTTTTATACATTGGATGTCATAATTTAGATTAGTATTTAAGGGGGGGATAAATTTAAATCTTCATTATGGATTTGGATGTAGTTTTTAAAAAAAAGGAAAAAAAAAGGAAAACAAAACAAAAACTGTGTGAACAAAACGAATGTAAGGGCTGGTATTTTGATTACAAGTTAAATTACAAATTTTGAATTATGAGATGTCATCTTAAAAAAAAAGAGGAGTTTTGACGAGTTTGAGTTTTTGAAAAATTTTGGTATATTTGATTTCCCTGGTTATATTGGTATATAAGATGTCGTTGATATTTTAATGGGCTTAAAGAAAATATATATATATATATAAATAATTTAATATACAAATCGTGTTCAAAAATTATGAATTAAGACACGGGACGTGTCTTCACTTGGTGGAGGGTAGTTGTAACAAATGTTTGTTGTTAGCGTTGACTGGATTAGAGGTTGACAGGAATCTTAATCTTGGCTAGGTCTGCCTGGACTAGTAGTTGGTTATTTAGATTTGCATATATTATGTCATTTTGATGGCGTGGGTTCTAATCCCACCCATTTACGAAATAGTTTTGTGGGGTCACATACTTTCGTTTGAAATCTAGTCAAGCGGGAAAGGGACAGATATAAAAGTGTTGTGTTGGAGGTTGAGGTGTGGTCATTTTAGTTTGTACTGGGTCTGGGGAACACCTACAGGAGAGGAGTTTAATTTTTCAGATAAGTCTCTTTGATTTTGTTGTTTCATTTTGTCCTCTCCTGTTTAAATTTTGGCATCACTTCTTTTTAGTATATTTTCGTGCCATTTTGGGCCGTTACTCCAGCCTCCAGCACCTTCTTTCTACAACATATTGTAACTTTATTTTGCTTGTATTAGTAATGGTATATGTTTCTTCGTTTGGGTCAAACCACATGTATAATAATAATTGAATCATTTATAATCAATAATAAATTGCACATATATTGCCTGGAGGGCCCTCCACATACTGTTCCTGTGCCATAGTATGTTTTCCGTATTGTATTTCATTTAAGTCGCTACCCATATGGGTGGCGCCCCACCCTTTTTAGAACGCTCGGTCCGTTACAATAGCAAATAACGAATACAGCCAAACTACTCGTAAATGCACACCCCTGATACAATCTGATTTTAAAAGGGGGTTTAATCTATTATTGTATTACCTGAACCCCCTTTTTTAACAAGTAGGGGAGGGGGGGGGGGGGGGAGTATAATAATTGTTGTTTACCTGAACTCCAGTCTGAGGTCGTACTTCTTATCTTCAATCAAGTCCAAACAGGAGATCAGGAAGTTAGTCACGGCTGTGTTTGGTCTCAACAGATCCAGATGGTTGAATAGCTGAGGGAAACTCCTCAAAAAAGCTGCCAAAAGAATTAAACAATGCATAAATGAATAGATCTGACCAGCAACACCTGCTTTTTTTCAACACATCCCTTGTAATTTATTTACAATAACCTTATAAAAATATATAGAGTCAAAAAGACATGGCGTCCCCTGTTACACGGGAATCCTAAATTCGTCATGATATTTAATTTCTCAGTAAACTATTGTTGTAAAATTACATGACATTTATTGAGTATTGATCATTAGTTATTGATTATCTGTAGAAGATTACCTGATAATACGCATTGCGATGGTCTGTACGCGTTTGCGCTGTGGGACGTCGAGCGCCTGCTTATATTGACGATGTACATGTACATGTACATGTACATGTACATTGCATGCATTGCATGCTGTGCGTGATTTAGAACCTTGTGTAAACAATGCGAACTTGTTTGGTCGCGCTAGCGCACTTTTTTTGCGGAGTGCGTATTATTGTTTTGCCACGCTACACGCTATGCTACCTTATTTCGTGTTTTTATAGAATTCTATTGTAAATATTATGATTGGAATGTTTGGTCTTTTTATTCCACTTGTAAATACATATTGAATAAGTACATTGTACAAGATGCGAATGAGAGAGTTGCTGTTCTGACTTTGAACCGGTCGGACCTGTGTCCGATCGCCAGGAATAATAAATCTGTTGTTCTGTACCGATAATCCGAGTCTGTGCACTTTCGCGTCTCTCACGACGGTAAAACTCAACACACTATTGTTCGAATGGTACAAATCTCAGCCCAACTCAGTCCAACAAATTCAGTCCAACATCAGGAATAAAAATTTAAAACATTTAGTCGGAGTGTAGATGGCATGTAACTAGAAATGTAGCAAAATTTCACACTTTGTGTACCAACCTCCTGGAATGCCCCTTATGTACACCAGCACCCGATTTCATAAAGCTCTGCGACATGTCGGAGCTCAATTTACAAAGTGTACTGGTTGCTTCTCGTGACGCGTCGTACGACGCATTTCACGGTCATTTTGAGCTATAACTACACCTACAACGCGTCGCACGTACAATGTTTTTTTCGTGAAATGAATTTTAGGACACGTCGCAGCTGCGACGCATGGAAGGGATACGACGCGTCGCGGGGCTGCAATGAATCGTAAGTTACGATGACTTTTATGAAATCGGGCCCAGCATTCCTAGGGAGTTGAAACCTATGAGACCTTTAGACAATCCTTTCGTAACCAAATCATACTTCGTAATTCATGTTTTTGAAGGCGAACACGTATACCTGTCAAGCTGTAGTTTCACGAGTCATGGGCATAAAACAATTTCTACATTGGAAAGAAACATTAAAGAACACTAGCTTTACCCTGTTTGACAGAGACTTTGTTTGAGAGTAATACAAGGTACGGTACGACGACAGCCAACGGTAGACTCTCACTAGGTGCCGAATCACTGGCTACTGAACCGAATGTGCTCTGCTCACAGGTATGGCATTGAAGAGTCAGGGTGCTAGACAGACTCTTTGCAGTTAGTGGGTCAGCAGTTCTGTTGGCGTTATAGAGATATAGTCGGGCAGATTGGTGCAAAAATATGATAGAATTGTTTACTTAATGCAAAAAAGCATGACATTTGGCACACAGTCAGAGTAAGTCATGAGAAAGATATTTGGCTATAGGGCCATAACAGATTTGAGCTTTCAAAAAATATAAATTTTAAAGTGAACTGAGCTATCTTGCCATGTGTTTGCAGTCTCCCAAATTGTCAATATCTTTGTTCTCATTTAGTGATCCCCACAATGTTGCGACAGACAAGCGACAGACAAGCGACAGTCGCTAGTCCGTCGCAATGGACTTGCAATGGACTTGTGACAGACATGACAAGGAATTGTGACAGACATGACAAGGACTTCAGAGCGACTTGTGATGGACTTTAATGGATTTAAGATGGAATCGGTGACAGACTTAACTCCAGCATTATCCTACCTGTGAGGTTCGACTTTTTTGAGGAAGGACACAGGCGCCGCGGCGCGTCCAGCCGGAGAGCGGCGCGTCTAGCCGGAGAGCGGCGGGCCCCCGCCCCAGCGCGCGGGGCCTGCCCACCCAGGCCCCGAGGGGCTACCTGGTTGATCCTGCCAGTAGTCATATGCTTGTCTTAAAGATTAAGCCATGCATGTCTAAGTAAAAGCTTTCACAAGCGAAACTGCGGATGGCTCATTAAATCGGTTATGGTTTCTGGGAGCGCATCCCCCATCATGGCTAACTGTGGTAATTCTAGAGCTAATACATGCCAGCAAGCGCCGACCTTGCGGGAGGCGTGCTTTTATTAGGAACAAGACCAACCCGGGCTCGTCCCGGCTCCGTTGGTGAACTCTTGATAACCTGGCTTGATAACCATAACTCTTGATCGCACGGTCCTCGCACTGGCGATGGATCCTTCGAATGTCTGCCCTATCAACTTTCGATGGTACGTTATGAGCCTACCATGGTCGTAACGGGTAACGGAGAATAAGGGTTCGATCCCGGAAAGGGAGCTTGAGAAACGGTTACCACATCCAAGGAAGGCAGCAGGCGCGCAAATTACCCACTCCCGACACGGGGAGGTGATGACAAAAAATAGCAATACAGGACGTACTCTTTCGAGGCCCTGTAATTGGAATGAGTACACTTTAAATCCTGTAACGAGGATCTATTGGAGGGCAAGTCTGGTGCCAGCAGCCGCGGTAATTCCAGCTCAAATAGCGTATATTAAAATTGCTGCAGTTAAAAAGCTCGTAGTTGGATCTTGGGCGCAGGCTGGCGGTCCGCCGCAAGGCACGTCACTGCGCGCCTGGCCTTCCTCTCGGTCTCTCCGCCCGGTTCTCTTGACTGAGCTGAGCGCGGCCCAAACGTTTACTTTGACAGAATGGAGTGTTCAAAGCAGGCCGACCGCCTGGACAGCAGAGCATGGAATAATGGAATAGGACCTCGGTTCTATTGCGTTGGTTTTCGGAACTCGAAGTACTGATTAAGAGGGACTGACGGGGGCATTATTCGTACTGCGATGTGGGAGGTGAAATTCTTGGGTCGCAACAAGACGACCGACTGCGAAAGCATTTGCCAAGAATGTTTTCATTATAAATCAAGAACGAAAGTTAGAGGTTCGAAGGCGATCAGATACCGCCCTAGTTCTAACCATAAACGAAGCTGACTGGCGATCCGCCGGCGTTTCTCCAATGACGCGGCGGGCAGTCTGCGGGAAACCAAAGTCTTTAGGTTCCGGGGGAAGTATGGTTGCAAAGCTGAAACTTAAAGGAATGGACGGAAGGGCACCACCAGGAGTGGAGCCTGCGGCTTAATTTGACTCAACACGGGGAAACTCACCCGGCCCTGACACAGTGAGGATCGACAGATTGAGAGCTCTTTCTTGATTCTGTGGGTGGTGGTGCATGGCCGTTCTTAGTTGGTGGAGCGATTTGTCTGGTTAATTCTGATAACGAATGAGACTCTGGCTTGCTAAATAGTCATGCCGGCCGCCGCGCTGGTGTTCAGCCACGCGAGATTGAGCAATAACAGGTCTGTGATGCCATTGGATGTCCGGGACCGCACGCGCGCTACACCGAAGGAGTCAGCAGGTCCCGTCCCTTGGCCGGAAGGTCTGGGCAATCCGTTGAACACCCTTTGTGCTTGGGAGAGGGAGTTGCAATTGACCATTTGCGTGTGGAATTTGAATAATATCTGGTACACTGACTTGTTCACACAGCTTGGCACAGTTTGACTTTAAATTATCCAGACCAAATACACTGTTGCTATATCACGTGATTCGGGGCAAGCTCTTGCATAGTTACGTTAGAGACGCTCAGCACCAATACATTGTTCACAATGGTTGAGAATGGTACAAAGACACCAGACCATTCCAGAGCCGGGGGTTGCTAGCGTAAGGTTTGCCCCGAATCACGTGATATAGCAACAGTGTCTTTGGTCTGGAGAATTTAAATGTAAACTGTGCCAAGCTGTGCGAACAAGTCAGTGTACCAGATATTATTCAAATTCCACACGCAATGGTCAATTGTCTCTCTAATTTTAGCTTTGGGAGGCACCGATTATTTTTTTTATACGGACGCACCAAGGGGCTCCATCGGGAGGCGTTTTATGTTGGGGGTAATGAACTGTGTTTGGGGGAACAAATCTTTTTCTTACGGTCTGAACAGATGGATAGAAGGTCCCTGGCCACTTATACCAAAGATTTAAACGTTCTGGCTATTTAATGTTCCATTGCAAGCATGTAAACATTGAAATCAGTATTGCCCTGCAATTCAAGCACTATCTTGAAAGGATGGTCTACCCTCTGAATGACCTCTTGGGTTAGAAATGTTTTTCCAGTCTATTGAGCATGGTCTCGGGTTAGGAGGGGGGACACCTATTTTACATGTACAATGCATTTTTAGCGGTGGTACCAAAAGTGTAACCCGTCCTCCCACGTGGCATTGTCAATAACAGGGATTTTGGCGGCCATTTTGAAAATACGCCCTCACGGCCACACCCACCAGTAGGGAATTTGCAAACAACCTGATTTGAATAGCTCTATGGTCAAGGTTTTCGAAAAAAGTTGTCTGGAAAAATCCCCCCGGGGGGGGGGGGGGGGGGGGGGAGGGGGGGTTCTGGTAGCCCATGGACTAACACCATTGGTCCTTGTAGTACCTCCGGAGTGTATGAGTGTGGCCTCTTCAGATTGGAGAAAACCACTGTCGACTAGTCTGGCTTCGGTAACACCTAGTATGGAGATATTGTACAGTTTCATTTGGTGGGTAATTGCTGTTTGGTATCCATTCCCGTTAAGGGTTAAGACCTTCCAGGTTGCAATTCGAACGGATTTGCGAAGGTCCGTCTTGGGCGTCACAGCTTTCAACCTCGTCGGAGAAGCACCTTCCCCAGAGGGGCTTTGAGTGCCGCTCGTCATCGATGCAGGGTTCTCCCGGCTTTGGCTGTTGACGCTATGTGGAGCAGGGGCTTTAACCCTGGTGCTAGTAGTTGTATGCATGGAAGATCGGTTGCCCCTGGGTTGCCACATGAATGGTAGTGTGTGGCTGAACTCTGCCTCCTTGGGACAGGGGAGACGAGAGCACCCTTCCACTTCAGTCCCTTAGCTGCAAGGCCAAGGTTAACGGGGTACACCACGAGAAGGTGTGGATAGGATTTGAATGTGAGAGGCTGTAAGATCCTCCTTTTCGTCGGCTGACGCTGACTATGATCCACACAGTTCGTCAATAGGTGAGTGACGCATCACATTCCTTTGAACCCCAAGGAATGGCAAAATTAATAATTTGACCCGGGGCATGGTTTTCTAGTATAGTATTTCGATTTTCTTAAAAGATACTTTAACGTACACACGCGTTTTTCATTCGCCATAGGTTTGTACACACAATCTCCGCCCACAAATAAGGGCGGTTTAAGGTATGAAGGAAAGCATGCCCCGGGCAGGGCTGGGTGTGAGGAGATACAGGGGGTACACAGGAATGGCAAAATTAATAATTTCACCCGGGGCATGGTTATCTAGTATTTCGAATTTTAGTTATTCTGCCGGAATACTACTTATTATAAACTGTATCACCCAATAACCTACACCAAGTAGGCCTTTCGGCCTAGACTTTGGTCATGTAGTTTACAATCCTGCTATTATCTTGTACTCATCGTTGTAATATTAATGCAAATCATGCCATCTTCAAAGTTAACCCAATTATTTCCTTATAGACTTGTTTTGTCATCCAAAATATGTTGCTAATGTAAGTATACATAAAGACGGTTTCATCTACAACAATATTTTTTACAATACAACAGACATTGCTGACTAGCATATAAAATATACATGGGATGTAAACTTCTTTTTTCAATTTGAACAAGGGTTTTGTCACGGTCATGATTCTATCGGTACAAAAAATCGCAAATGAACCATGATCCTGGCTTTAATTTCTAAACATTTATTAACTTGCTGTGTAATACGTTTATTCCAACCCGATGAGTGAAATGTAGAATGTTTTTTCTTGTTTTATTCTAAATTCATTATTTTTATGACGCTTGCATGGCGTACGGTCAAAGGATGATGATGGCTAGCTACGATGTCTAGTCATTTTTTTGAGATTGTGAGATGCAGTAATTCGTCAATGGTGATAGAGCCACAGTGGAGCCTAATTAAGCCGAGGTTTTGAAAACGGCCAGAGTCAGAACGCTGGGCGTGTTGTCTATTGGGGGCGCTCTTCATGTTGCATTTCTATGTCGAAGTTGTAATCCGCGATCCGTGATTGCTATGAAATTACAGTGAAACTCAGGGGGGGGGGGGGGGGGGGGGCAGGGGGGGGGGGGGGGGGGGCGGAAGGGGTGTTGCGCATCATTTGCGATTGCAGTTTGGGTACACTCCATTTTAAAAAGAGGTGATGACCATTAAAAACAAACAATTAAATCAATGTATACCGTTAAAATTATCTCTCTAACAGCACTGAACAAATAATAGTTTATATTGTAAGAGTATTTTCAATGGTTGAGGTGCTTAGTTTAAAAATATCTTTGCAAATATTTGCGATGTCGCAAATATTATCGCATACTTTGTCGCATACTTTGTTGCATTGTTTGCACATGTGTGCCGGGCATGTTTTCAAGAGCCTAAAGGGCCTTAAAGTTGTTTGGGTTCCAGCCTTCATTCCATTAACATGTACACACGGGTGGGTAGCACTGATCTCTATAACTGGATAGGTCGAGCGTACATTGATGGGATAGCGAGCCGTGAAGTCACTGGCGGCCATGTTGGGGTATTCAAAACATTGCCTTCGTGCATGCAAAAGACGCGTAGACACGTCGAGAGTGAGATTGTGGCAGCAGCGATGGTGGGTAAAAATGCATTAAAATCCTTTGTAAATAAGTAAATTTATTAAATAAACTCGGAGACTGTGCGATCAGTATCTATCTTTGTAAACAATGTCAGGACTACGGTTTTAAGAGAGATTTAGGAGAATAGAACATTGTTGGGCGAAAACGATATTTTCGTTTCCACATGAATTCCAGCGGGATTTTTTAATATTGTGGTCCTATCCATCATTTTATCTGAAAGAAAAACTGGGATATTTCGAAAGAACAGTATATTTATAAAATCAGTTGGTCTAGGATACCCTTACAATATGATTGAAATCCACAATACAGGTATTTTCAGACTAATTTTGTACCCATTCCATGAAGACTGTCCCGTTGACTTGCAATTCCGTCAAACAGTTCATGGTGGTAATTATTTGTGTACACATTCGTACACAACATATTGTGTCATGAACTTTTTGACGTGCATAAATTTAATGTTCTGTAGAATTATCCCAATATCGCAATGATCACAGTTTTTTCTCTCACAATTCTGGAAGTGTAGAGCCACCTATTAATAATAATAATAGTATTATTAAATGCATGGTGTAGGCCAAGGCTATCATGGTGGAAGGATGTAGACACGTATTTCCAATACTTCAGAACAATTTCATTTTCGCCCACAAATCTCTCTTAAAAACGTAGTCCTGATGACATTCCTTACAGTGCTCAAATGAAATTTCACTCTCTGAAGAAATGGGTATGCCAAATAAATGTAGCGTCATGTTACAACATTCTTTCCTTGGCATTTAATTTATACCTGTATATTTTCTTTCTTTGTTCACTACAGCTAATTGGTTTACCCAAGTCCACTTCTTGCTACTAAGATGTCAGTCTGTACAGCTTATTACGGCTGGACAAGTCATAGGACGAACTGCTCCCATTATGACAAAGGGACAACAGATGACAGCGAATGTCAAAACTTATTTTGTTTAACCATCAGTAAATACGGAAGCTTAATTGACCAACTACGTTTTCCAAGATAAGCTATCTCGGTGTTCCACATCCATAATAGATGTGCTGCAAATATATTGCAGAACTCTGCATCTCGGCATTTCATGTTTCAACAATATAAGTACAGATAATAAAACAGTCGCAACAGTCACAAACCTATCTTTGTAACATGGAAATATATTGGACATGTGTTTTATGAAAACTGACAAATCTGGTTAAAATTGTATTGTTAATATTCAAAGCAAATTATACAGATGTTAAAATGACATGGATTTACCCAGTCAGTGTTCTCCGCAATCACTGGGTAGCGGCCGCCCTGTGTACATGTTACGCTGTTCTGTCATATTTTTATGCTGCCCTGTTAAAATGTTATGCCGCCCTGTCAAATTTTGCTTTTCAATCATTTTTTTATTTTGCTTTCTTACAAAACAAAAATTGTGGTGTACAAATCTTTAATATTGTGTTCATATCGCACAAATATCTAGAAACACTCACAATTCAAAGTTAAAGCCGTACAAGGGTGTCCTATTAAAATTTGGCCTGTGAAGAATGCTGCCAACTGTATCTTTGCGTAGTATCAACAATTATTATTCTAAAATGACATCGCAAGTTTTGTTTTGGTTTTAAATTCATAAACAGTCGGGGGTTAATTGTTTTTTATTTGGTTTTATAACATCAGTAAACAATACATAATAAGCATAGGCCTATTGTTACTATGGCAGTAGTTATTACATGTTATATGTAGTGTATCAATGTAAAATAAAAGCATTAAGCAAAATTGAATCCATTGTGTGACTTATGTCATTATTTACACATGTGATTGATATTTTTAATTGTGATTTATTTCAAGTTTCTCAAGTTCATAGTTTAAGCCATAGAGCTGTATCTTTATTATACAGCTCTATGGTTTAAGCTCAAAACCACATAATTTTTTTTTTGTCCACTTGTCCAGCAATAATTTTTGGGACCCTTTCTAAAAAAATTACTAAACATTAGGTTGATTCCAAATCTGAACACTGCCTTAAAACCCCACGAACAAACCATGATGTGCCAATTAAATTTTCCTGAAACACACTGACATTTTTTCCATTTTTTCAACATTTTTAGATTTTATCATAAGACTGGCACTTTTTAGTGTCTGGATATAAAATTAAACCAACAATTTCAAGAATTTCCTTAATCCCAAAAAAATCGTTTTGCCTTTTCCTATGGTTTGTGCATAAGGTTATGATGTGGAATTCTTCCACAACCCCCAAAAAACAAGTTTAGAAGTTGGAAATTCTTGAAAATACTTGTCCGACATATCCCATAGACTTTGCACTGCATTGCATCGTCTCACACGAATGTCTCATATCTTTTCCCCCAAATCGACCTATTTAACATTGAAACTTGGCGTATACATGTAATTCTTGGGTGTTATTATGTTTAACTTAATTTTCCTGATCAAACTGGATTGTTTTTGTGATGTTAACTTCGTTTCCTGTGATATTACATTCGTTTTCTCGGTCTTGCGCTATACAAACGTGTGTACGCCTGCAATGTTTTTAATATCCCAATATGGCCGCTGATGGCTTCACGTGCAGAGCCGCTCGACCTATCCAGTTATAGAGATCAGTGGTGGGTAGTCGGTCTATCTGGTAGTATCGCTATCAGACGAAGTAATGGGGGACACACACACGTACCTAGCTGGGGGACAGACTAATTTTGAGACTTGCCTTTCACACCGGAGTCGTGCCAAAAGGTGTCCGGTGCGAAATAGTGTCCGCTGGGCATGCGCAGTAGAGGCCGGACATTATTTGGCATGTAATACGTGCCAAATAGTGTCCGATGCAAAATAGTGTCCGGGCGCGCGCGCGCCCTCTATGGACATTATTTTGGCATGCAGGATCTGTATTATAAACGGACAGTATTTATGGGACAGTTTTTAGCAGGATCTGTATTATAAACGGACAGTTTTTAGCAGGACCTGTATTTTAAACGGACAGTATTTGGCAGGACTCGTACTAGTCGTAGTACAGTTTTAGCAATAGCAATTATCATGATCTGTGTTATAAACGGACAGTATTTGGCAGGATCGGACATTTTTTAGCAAGATCTGTATTATAAACGGACAGTATTTGGCAGGACTTATGGTACAGTTTAGCAGGATCTGTGTTATAAACGGACAGTATTTGGCAAGATCTGTATTATAAACGGACAGTATTGCAGGACTAGACTCGAGGGACAGTTTACTTTTTAGCAGGATCTGTATTAATTAATAAACCGACAGTATTTGGCAGGATGGGACAGTTTTTAGCAGGATTTGTAAACGCACAGTATAAGTAAACGGTAATTGGCATGAATAGACAGTACATCATTGTGTTTGGTTTCTATTTTTTTTATTGAGTTACTCATTCGATACTGTAACTTCCTTTCTCTCTGGGAAAAAAGAACAGTACAGTGAACATTTTTACTATCTCTAAGACCCTTTGAACAAATAAACTTGTTTCAAATTTAATTTTAATATGCAAACTTTACAGGAAAACATGTACAGTATAATTATAATATGTAAGAGGAATAATTATAAATAAACCAACACAACTTGTCGCCAATAAACATGGCACAAGGGCCAACTACAGGGATGGGTTGAAGCTCCGGGGCAGCGGTTTTAATCTTCTCCATCCCCTGGCACTTGACACACTGGTGAATCTACAACATGAACAAGTTCATTTTAATACATAATAGAGATTTATGCAGAATGAGAGATCTACATTATTTGCATGCAAATATTCTGATAATTAGGCCTGAATTGTACATTTTAGTTTTCATCTGATTTTACGCACACGATTACAATTTCAGTAACTTTTTCAATATTTGCTCAGTTAATATTGCCCCTTTACATACCCATTGATTCACATCTGTTGTCATTGTCCGCCAGTAGAACCTCGCCTCAATCTTCAGAAGGGTCTTTTTCTGCCCAAAATGACCCCCGAAGGCCGAGTCGTGGCACTCGCGGAAGATCTCCATCCGTCTTCCCTCGTCTATAACAACCAGTCGTCTCTCTGCTCCCTTCCCGGCGTAGTAGAGCTCGTTGCCTGCAAGTCCGACAGTATAAATTGGATTATACATGTACGTGTACTATTCAAAAGTAGAATCTGAAGAAGTTAAAAGGACACTACCGTAGTTTTTTAAAACCTCCATACAATTTTTTAAAAGGTATACGTGTGTTTTTTGAATAGGAAAGATCGAGAAAAAGCCAATTCAAGTCAAATCAAATTTACCTTAGTGGCTGTGAGGATACGCAGTAATAGTGTCAGAGAGGGACAATCATCCACCATGTGAATGCATGTTTATTGAAGGTAAATAACCGTGACAATGTATTCGCATATTCAGCTACGAGATTCTGAAAATGTGCCTATCAATGTTTATTGAAGGGAATCAACCGTGACCATGTATTCAAATATTCAGCTAAGAGATTCTGCAAATGTGCCTATCAAAGTGCGAATTTTAATGCTTAGTTTTTCACAAATCTTTCCTAAAAAACCTTATAAGCTAAACATTGTAAACACGTAAATTGTAGCAAAAGTTACATTCTCAATAAAGCAATGAACATGTTTATGATCATGTATATAAATCTTTGGCATCATACCTTCTACTCTGAAGCTGCTCGAAAATCTCCGAATAGTTCGCTGCTGGTTATCAGTCATTCCAACAGGATAGCTTCCCCCTGAAAGAAACTGAAAAACATCTTCCAAAGAACGGTTATATTTGATACGTTTATCAACAATATCGTCAACAGCCATGATCACCCTAAAAAGCACGACTTTTGCAATAATCAAATATAAAACCAAATATAAACAAGATTTACTCAGTCTTAATGTTAGTTTTAAAGTAAATGATTTAAACGGGGTTTCAAATGTGAAATTAGAACGTAATGTGCAAATAATAAATCGAGAATTTAAGAAAAAAAAATCACCCAACTGTTTGTTAAAGCAAGGAAGGGGTATGTTACACTAGCACTAGTGCCTAATGGGGTTACCAGAACGTTGTGAACAGTGTGATTAAACCAAGTCTAAGCTTGAAAATGAAATAATGTGCCAGTGTGGGCTGGACGAAATGGAAATCGAACAACTAGAATGATGTTACAAGTGACAAATGTTAAGACAAGTAAGTACTAAAAGGTGTTAAAAATGTGAAAAATCTAACGGGAATGTGCAGTGAATAAATCGTAAATTTAAAAAAAAGTCACCACACCAACGTTAATACGATTACGAGTATGCGTACGTGCACGTGTTTTGAAACAGAACAGTCCCACGAAAAACACACACAAGTTCTTGGACAAAAAAACGTTATAAAATGAACTATAAATAAGTTAGTTAGGCCTAGACAAATACACAAATCCTTAGCAATCACAGATAAAAAGGAAAGCTTTTAAATATATGGCAAAAGGAAATTCAGGATAAAACGCGATCTTATCTGTAACACGTCTTCTCAGCTCAACAGCAAGCACGCAATAGGATGCACACTTAGCGCGGACAGTATTTGGCAAGCTTCCGTAAACAATGTGACGTCATAGGCGCTCGACCAATCACATGGCGGACCGGACACTATTTCGCACCGGACACCTTTTGGCACGACACCGGATCCACGAGTCGAGTGCTGCAGCTGCATGCCCTGTCTTCCTTCCTCCATAACAAACAGTCAAGATGGACTCCGAAGAAAATGAGGTGGGTCTTTATATTTTTAAGGGTCAAAAGTTATTTCCAACTTCTGGTATGATAAAATAGCAATTTGACTTAGTTGCGATTACACCCGTAAACGTGGCCAATCCACTCCGTATACTCCGATCCTTAATTGGCCACGACTTTATGTACGGTAAACTTGTCGAATTGGCCTCGAAAAACCGTGCGTTTTTTCTCCATAAATGTTGCCCACAATGTTCTCATTTGAAGTTCAAGTTTCAAGTTTGGTTTACTTACTTACTTACTTAGGTTGATGGGAATTGAATAGGCTAAGCCTTTCTGACCCCATATGTAGTGAATACTTCATGAATATGAAATAACAATGACAATGTTGGCAGAATTTTTTGTAAAATATCCACGACCATAATAAATTGTTTATATTTGCAGGATGACATTTGCAAGATCTTGACAGCCATGAACTTGGAGAATTGCATTGCATCCTTCCAACAGCAGGAGGTATTTTTTAACATGTAATGTTTTTTTGTTTTTTTGTAAGGTGTAAATGAAGGCCAAGGCAAGGGCACTCTCATAGTCATACTCATAGTAGGGGGGACATTACAAATTTTAATATTGCTTTTAGGAAGTTATTTGGGACTATTTCTTGAAAAGCTTGGTGAGTAGATTGCAAATCTCTTTCAACTTTCAAAATCGGTCAAAGCGTTGCCAAGTTATGGTCCGATAAACTTTTCAGATTGCGCTTTTTCCTAGACAACAAACGTATTAAGCAACAGTAATTAAAAAGTGTTTTTTTGAACCATCTCATTTATTCTATTTACATCTTTCAAGCATTTCAAATCATCTTTTCTAGTATGTATGTTGCTCATATTTTTCATATAAGTCTTTCTTTTTCAGATGATACATTTCATGAGATCTGCAAATTCTCATGTTGTTACTCGTTGTCTAGTGGGTCTGCACGGTGTGTATGACACCCCTACTCATAGTCTTTCTTCTTGTCTTTTTAACCGTAGTCTTGGTGATTTAATTAAGTAAACATTAAAATGTTATACCCAACACTTTTAACGTTAAAGCCTATTTTTGCACTGACCTCTAATGACCGCGACATGAACTTTGACCTCAGTAATTTGAAGAATTGTGTCTACCCACTAAAGGGTCAAAGCATGTTAGTTTCATCAAAATCCATGAAAGCATGTAGAATGTTAAACATTTTCATCAGAAACTTATAACAGTAGATATTACTATACCTCATACATATTCATGATCGAGAGTCAAATTCTCACTGGTCCATTCACCATCACGTGCCAGCCGCTATCTTTGCTGTTTGCCAAGCGCGCACGCGAGCATTCACGCACAGGGTAAATACGCATGCTTAGTAGACTAGCACACGGGTTACCCGTGTGATAGTCTACTACGCATGCGCTTTACGATGCAATCGTGGAACTAGCACACGGGTGTAGTACGCACGCGCGAACATCGCCCAAGATACACACGAAAAGATGGCAGCTAGCACACGTAAACTTTTTTAATCGGCGTTTTCCCGAGCTCCTGAAATTGTAATGCAACTGAATATGTATGAGATATAGTAAAACAAATATAACATGGTTTATTTCGGGTGGGTAGTCGATATTAGCTTCCCTCGGTATTGGAAGTTGACAAACTAGTTCCCTCGGCTTCGCCTCGGGAACTAGTTTGTCAACTTCCAATACCTCGGGGAGCTAATATCGTCTACCCACCCTCAAACCATGTTATATTTGTATAATATTACATGGTGTTGCCCCAAACCAACAATATCTTAACTCCACCATGCAAAGCCTAAAATCTTGCTCAAGGCCTCTTCAAAATGTTTTTTCCTTTCCTAAAGGTGGACTCATCTGTGATGATCATACTGTCAGCATGAAAGAGTTCCTGTTTTTTTAAACTGGGAGTCTATGCTGCCCACCTACTGGATGGGCTTCAAGGCCAAAGGTGCAGTTTGAAGACCTTTGTTACATAAACAATATCTCACAGCAGGACCAACCGTGTAAGTGTTTTCCTACAGCATCAACCTGTGGTCCCACATTGCGGCTCCCACTGCATTACACCGACTACGATGCCTTTCAAACATATCTGTCAAGCCATTTTGTGCTGCAAGGGTTTTGGACTAGTGTAAGACAATCCCCGCTGAACAATACACAGTCATATGCAGCTTCATTGTTTAACTTATATCTCTCGATAATGTTTAAAGGACCCCCAAAATGTTTTGTTTTATAGCAGTGTTTAGTGCTCGACCATGCATGAAACTATCCAGAAAGTCGGGCAATACCCAAGTGAATGTGTAACGTCACGTGAAGGAGAAAACAATCAAACATTTTTTATGTTTATATAACCATACAAACGAGGATGCTCACCTTAAAAAAATCTTTAGGGATTAACTACAGGGTAAAAGAGAAATCAGGTAAAATAGGTTTACTTGCACAGTTAGCCAATTGCAATTTCAATGACAACTTTACCAAAGGTGTGTTACTTTACTTATCTTCAGAAGTGAGCCTCACATTTACTTTTTAGGGGCTTTTTCCCAAAATGAAGTGAAAAATGTAAGTAATAATTTGTTCCATCACCTTTTACATAGCTGCACATGATCTTGGATGTTTACACAAGTGGTTAGTGTGGTGGTTATTTAGCTATCTACAGTCAACTTAATAAAACTTGCTGGGACAAACAATTTTTCTTGTTGTAAAACGACCTTAGGCTGCCAGTACTAATTGATTTTGTTTTAACAACAAAAATAAATAAAATGAGTCGTATCGAACCATCTGCCATGAAATACATGTTATCAAATTTGTTATTGCTTTTCAAATCAACTAGGCCTAGTTTTAGAGCATAATATCAGTTACTCCTTCCATTGTTATTCTAAAAGTACATCACATGTGTACTGGTGATTCAGGAAAAACAACTTTATATTGTGTTATTCATTCCTTGCCTAACTGCCTTAGTTGCAATATTTATCTTGCCACAGTGAATGCTGCTACAGCCAAAGAAAGTTTTTAAAGTTAATCTTCTTAACTTGTAGTCCAGGAAATCAAGTCCTTTTTCCACCAGAATTTGGACAAAAAACAGATGTGCACAACAAACTACTATTCTTAGTATTTTGCATTGGGGTGGAAGGGGGACCAAACATTCCTCCATTTTTCCATAACAAGTTAGACCATTGTTAATATAGTGTTGTATTCAAGGAATGGATATTGACCAATTAGTGTAGAAAGTTTTTTGTATACATACTATATGTAACCATTTCATGTATTTTTTATTTGTTACCATATTTGTAGCCACACATTAAAGTTATAAACACATGCATTAAAAAGTAAGTGTTGAACATGAACAAGGATAATCGGTTTTATTCATAATTGTTTCAGTCACTTCAATGCTGCAATGATAAAATGTTCTGAAATGTAATCACTATTCTAGCCACCTGTTTTTGCACAACCATGATAGTTCAGTGTATACGTGTAGGTCAACCAAGTAAAACCAACCCATGAGCAAATATATCAACTTACACGAGTCTCACATTTGCCTTTAACATTTTACAAGTGAAGGCCAGAAAAGACAAAGCTTATTTGCACTGCAATGGGATAAGATTTCACCAGAAGTCCATGTTTTCACACTGTTTGTGTCCACAATTATGTTGTGTTTTCAATAAAATCCTTCAAGCGAGAAAAGAGCAGCACACCCTCCTCTGCTGATTGAGGAAAATCCCAGTCATTTTCTGTCATTGCTGCTTCAGCAAGGTCTTGGAACTCTTCAGAGCATCCAAGTACACTGAGATCATCACACATTGCATCATCAACTTCAGCCACTGACACTTCATGTTTGTAGTCACTGGTTCCTGGGTCAAAGGATACAGCTAAATCAGTATTCCTGAAATGTTAAAAGTTTGGACCATGGGCTTTTGGAGTAACTGAATTATACCTAAGCTGTCCTATATCCAGGGATAATTAATTTAAAGTTATCATCTATTTGTTAGATTGACAAATTATATACTAGTGCAACTTCATTAAAGATCACCAATATGCTTTAAATATTGGCATGATCACCTCGTCATAAGAAAACCACATCAGTTTGATGTAAGGCAGTGGATATTTTGCAGGATCCGGCTTCCATTTAGGCACTGAACATGCCCAGTGACTGTTTTGGGGACTTAAGAGTGGGTCCACGTAAATATTTCATATAAGTGTCCTCGGAATTTTTTTACATTTTTTTAATATGAAAGGACTTGGTGAGCAAGTAACCAAAATAGAACTTAATTTTGTTTCTATGGCCCGTTGCCATGGTAACAGGCCATGTTGTGTTTTGGGCATTTTGAGCCAGTTTCGGGGCCTCAAAAACTGTTTTTAACTCATTAAAAAAAATCACCCAGCCAAAATGCAAAATTATATCACAAAATCAACTATATCACTACAAAGTATCATCCTTGCCCTTACTTGAGAAAAAAATAAAATGTTTTAAATGTCACCATTATGCTATTTTTAGAACATGCGTTAAAGCATGTTTTTAGAACTTGCAAAATTGTAATTTTTACCCTATATTTGTCCCTCTAAAAGTCTACTTGCCAGGGGTATCAGAATATTTTCCTCAAAATGCCCAAAACACAAAACGGCCTGTTACCATGCCAACGGGCCATAGAAAAAAATTTAAGTTCTATTTTGGTTACTTGCTCACCAAGTCCTTTCATATTAAAAAAAAATAAAAAATGCCGAGGACACTTATCAATATCAAATATTTACGTGGACCCACTCTTAAAATTTTATCGTGACAAATGCTAGTCTGTGTCTGCGCCAACAATGTTGTCACGATTTGTTTACCGCAGTACTTATAGTGATATAACTGGGTATTGCATTTCCGACAGTTGTGCAGAGACACAATGGTTCCCCATTCTTCTGTAACGTGGTAAACAAACTGTGAAATCAGCAGTACTTGGGTCTATTGTTTAATGAGTAATTTGACATTCAAGCATCCCTACCATACAGCTGAGGTAAGAAAAACATCTGATCTGGCTTTCCACTTGGGCCCTCCGAGTTCTTGCAATACCTGATGTGGTGCAAATTCCACAAACGTCCAGCACAATGAAGTTCTGATCTCAGTAATGGCAGAAAGCAGAACCTCATGCATTCTCTGCAGGTTAAACATTAAATTAAATCAAATTTACACAATAAGTAAATCCCAATATAAGAAAAAATAATAATATTGGTCTTATATACTTATGATTTTATGTTGTGTACTATGCAATTATAACTGACATTGACTAGTCACTAGATCATTGTACTGGCAATGTGACGGTTTGGGAAACCAGTCTCTGCACAACTGTTGAATACCCAGTCACAGCAATGTGGTAAACAAACCGTGAGGTCATCAGTACATCTATTCAATTCACAGAAGGAAATGAGTATAACCTAAAACGTGTCACATTATATATGGTGGGAAACAAATATAGCACATTCAATAAAGAAACAATATTGCAACCAGAACTATGGATCACAAGCCATTGAAACAACTGACAGATGACAAGGAAGATGAATACTTACAATTGCCATGGGCAAGAATTGTCAAGAGCCCCATTGACAAGCATAGCCTTGAAGAGTGTTAACCAGTACTCAATGCAACCAGACCTCATGTTGCCCCACCAACGTTCAATTCTCTGCGGTAAATTTGTTTTGTATGAAACAATATGTTGATTGTAAATGTCTTCATCAGAAAAAAACATTCCCTATATGACAGGCACATGTACATAAACATCTTTCCTCGACACTCATGTTGAATTACTACTGACGCATTTTTAGGGAAGTAAGTAGTATTCAAGGTATTAAGAAGATATTTTCTATTGTCAGTCAGTGTTGTATGAAATGTGACTCGGACTTGGACTTGAGTCTGACTCGATTCACATTTCTTCGGACTCGGACTCGAGTCACGACGATCAATGACTCGGAATTGGACTTGGACTCGGACTCGATGTTTGTGACTATGACTCCACTAAAAATGTTTATTATTATTTTATTAAACATAAAACAGAGGAAGAAATTGCCAAGGATACAAGAAGAAATAAGGGGATGAAAAAGAAATTACACAGTACCTGAAAGCCCCGAGGCATAACAACCCCTACAGGTATATTTTAATACTTGAATCCAATTTATTTGAGGCTTATTATGATGGATCCTGCCATTATTCTGTGTAAAGAGATTTTATACAAGCAAGGAAAAAACACACTGTTTCAACCTTTCTTCTTTAAATACTTCAAGTGACTCGTTACCCAGACTCGGACTCGACCTTTGTGGCTTGTCACTTGGACTCAGACTCGACCCAAATGACTCAGGACTCAGACTCGACAGTGAGGACTCGAGCTCGGACTCGGAATCTAGGAATAATAACTCAAATACAACACTGGTCTCTCTCAGTCACACTCTGGAGAAAAAATGTAAGTTGGTTGTATTGGTGGCCACTTTTAATTAGTATTAACCAATGCTACACTTACCTGGTTGGATGTGGACTTGCCATACATGAAGCTCCTAAAGCCAGATCTGTCATCTTCATCATAGAAGCGGAAAGCTGTTTGTATATCTTCCACAAGGGTGTTTTCAGTGCCACGATCTGTTCTCACTAGATGTGGAACACCTTGAATTCACAATAATCAATAATTTATGCTTGTCAGTGACATTAGATATTTGCCTTCTACACCTCAAAATTCAAGAAACAAACATTAATGGGAAATGAAGCAAGTAAATACAGTCTTTCAGTTGACAGGATTATATACAATTTCAATGACTTACGACCACATACCCAGTTCAGTACTGAGAAATACTGTGTATTACTGAAGCAGCGTACTGAGTTTTGTATGTTTAGCCACGGAAGTACAACATTGAAATGTCTTTAAAATTGCGATGATGTCATCGCAATGTCATGTAACCGAACAACAGTTATGGCAATTCACATGAACATTGGTTTAGTTATGACAGAGAAATGGTGGAATGTCTGATCTCCTCCACTCCCATTGCTAACATGTAAGAATAGTAATTTTTGTGCACACAGTAATGGGGAAAAAAACTAAGCCGCCAATAGACCCCATGGGACAATTTTGTCCGCTGGCAATATCAACATTCTTAAAGTAAATGTCCTATCCTAGAGATGCTAAAAACACTTTGGAATTAAGTTTTAGGGGGAGTGCATAGGAACCTACATTTCCTGCTAGACTAAGAAGGTTTTGCTTCTACAATGATGCAGCATACTTAAATTTATTTGTTTACCTCCTATTTGTTGAATATAGTCCACAAAGTATTTGGCAACAACTCTTGGATTGTTGTTAGTGGGTCCCACTTCCACCCAAAGAATTCTTCTAGAAAATCTGTAAGGAATACATTGCACAGCATTTGCAGTAAACATTTCAAAAGTAACATCGCATCATAACCAAATAGAACATCTCAATTACAACTTCCATGGCACTTACCCATCAATACCCCCATGGATTGCAAACCCATAAGGCTTCAATTTATCATACCCATCAATGTGGATAAGAAAGTTGGGGCCTTTGTTGTAATATATTCTCCTCCTTAGTCTTCTGTGTTTACGAGCATGAACACCCTCTGGATCCACAGCAAGTAAGATTTGACGAACTGTATCTCTATAGTGCAAAAAGAAAAAGATGGCCAAATTTCAAGTCTTACAAAAAATATCAATTACCAGTAGTAACCACCCTTCAGTATTTATGGGGAGCAATAAACACATATGGACGAAATATATACATTTAAAGGGGCAATCTCGTCGCGCTGTATAATGTATAATTCCATATACAGCAATTGATTTGGCTCATAGCGATTTGACGCATCAGCCGCAGGTTTTTTTTAAAGTGAGACATCCCTGTAGTAGAATGTCATTGATTTAACAAGTATTAAAAAAACCCAAAGATTTATTCAAAATGTAGTGGAAGCACATACTTACCGTCTCACATGCAGGTGATGTTCTCTTAATAAACGTTGCCACAACAACATCCACTTCCTTGTAACTGTGTCTGTAAAAGTAAAGAGAAAACAAAGTCACTTGTTTTATTATAACATAAACTATAAAAAAGCACTAAAATGGTCTTTAAGAAGTTGTTAATAAAGAACATCAATGGATATAAAGACCATTCCTATGAAACTTTCTTGAACAACATGTTGAAAGAACATTTGTCCATGTATCTTACCAATATTGCATGCACTACATCTTCTGCATTGGACTCTGGCTGTCTTCTCTTCAACCCCAATTGTTTCAACAACCTTTTTAAGTGACGCACACTATAAGAAAAAAAAATAAAAAAAATCAGTATTCTAGTTAGGTTTTACATGTTAACATGCTTGCCCAACCTTTTACCTTATACGGAAAACTGGTCCCATTACAACTTCCACACCTTCAGTACTGCAGATTAAGGCAGGCAGTAAAATAACACTCCCCAAGCTTTACCAAAGTGTTTACAAATAACTTCACAACAATGACATAAACCCAGTCACAAAACGATAATGACTTTTTAACTCTTCAAGCTCTAAGAAAGCAATATTTTTATATTTTTTAAAATAGCAAGTTCATTATGCCAACCAGAACATAAGCGTGATTCTATTGATATGTCAAGGTTGCTACAACTGTCTCATGATAAAGTACAATCAACGATACTGACCTACGTGTTACGCCGTGTTTGAAGAACAAAAACGAACATATTGTTGGGATGGTGTAGCCTGCATTGAAGTACATAACTAACAGGTACAGAACTGAATATTTAATTAGCAAGGAAAACAACTATGGACATAATAACAAGACGAATTTAACATTTTTGCAATTATTCGAACCGACACAAAGTTTGTAGAAAATGTAAAGGGAAATAAAATGACAAGAAAAATGTCTTTGAATAAATAATTATTATGTCTTTGGGGTTAATGTTGAAAACTATATAAAAGCATTATGAGCGCTTTGGGACATCCTACGGATGTGAAAAGGGCTATATAAGAACTGCGTATTATTATTAGGGGGACAATACAAATTTTAATATTGCTTTTAGGAAGTTATTTGGGACTATTTCTTGAAGGGCTTGGTGAGTAGATTGCAAATCTCTTTCAACTTTCAAAATCGGTCAAAGCGTTGCCAAGTTATGGTCCGATAAACTTTTCAGATTGCGCTTTTTCCTAGACAACAAACGTATTAAGCAACAGTAATTAAAAAGTGTTTTTTGAACCATCTCATTTATTCTATTTACATCTTACAAGCATTTCAAATCATCTTTTCTAGTATGTATGTTGCTCATATTGTTCATATAAGTCTTTCTTTTTCAGATGATACATTTCATGAGATCTGCAAATTCTCATGTTGTTACTCGTTGTCTAGTGGGTCTGCACGGTGTGTATGACACCCCTATTATTATTATTATTTTATCTTTGTTAAGTTTGAAGCACATGGTATTAATAGAAATCTATGTTCAACTGGTTTAAACTGGGTTGAAAGTTCAGCACAGCAGCATCAGTAGTTACTTGTTTGGACAGTGTGAGGTAAGATGTAAGGTGTACGAAATGTAGGTCATCAAACATTACTCAATAAGTGATTTACTACAAACATCCAACAAAGAATGCACAAAACTATGAAGAACCAATGCAAATGGTTATTACTTCCATCGGAAAGTAAAGTATCAGGGAAAAAACATTTCCAAAAATTTAACGTCATACTGTCGACAAAAACGTTCCACACAAAGACTAACATAAATAATGCTTATTAACCATGCATGCTGAAAAGAATTGTATTTTAGTGGAAAGCACTAAACAGTAAACATGTATTGACAGCTTTAACTTATTCCATGGGTTGATATGGGTTTAGTACATGGTACAGGTTACTTTTTCATGTGACGTGCTCTAGTCTAAACCAATAATCAAGGGCAGAATCTGTATACAGATAGCATACATGTACATGACATGACAATTTCCGAAAGGATACGATCAACTGCTCCTTCAGGAATCAATCCTTGAAGAGCTGGAGTGTAGTCAGGTAGGACAGCAGCAACACAATGAGTAGATACAAGTTGACACAGAACCCATAACAACTAAACAATGAATTAAAAGGAAGAAATTAATAGAAAATTAATAGATGCAAGGACAAATCAAATAATTTGTAATTGTTTTTTTAAATTTAATATTACAGCAGGTATTTAATATAAGAATTACAGTCATGTTACAGGTTCGGCATCTGTGGCATTTTAATTCATCAATACACTACTTCTAAGTACGGTTAAAGATAGTACGTGAGCATAGGCTGCTATATAGCCTATACTGGCTATATATAGTAGGCCTATTTAAACATAACCAAATTAAAACAAAAAATTAAAACAAAAAAACAGGGGCCTAACGTTAGGCCTACTCGTCGTATTGAGTCCTGGTGGCATTATTGAGTCCTGGTGGCATTATTGAGTCCTGGTGGCATTATTGAGTCCTGGTGGCATTATTGAGCCCTCTGGATAACCGATTATCGTAACTAGACAACATTAACAATCCTCACCACTGATCCTTTTGAAGGTGGCATAATGCTGATCTGTTGACTTGTTGACTTGTTGACTTTTTTTGTCGAGGTTCATAAAAAAAACGACCACGGATGCCTATTTCTACCGCAATGGTAATTTACACGCATACCCAAACTGCACCCGACTACCCACCCGTGTGTACATGTTAATGGAATGAAGGCTGGAACCCACACAACTTTAAGACCCTTTAGGCTCTTGAAAAAATTACCGGCACAAATATGCAAACTATGCAACATAGTATGCGACAAAGTATGCGATAATATTTGCGACATCGCAAATATTTGCAAAGATATTTGCAAAGATATTTGCGACATCGCAAATATTTGCAAAGATATTTGCGACATCGCAAATATTTGCAAAGATATTTGCGACATCGCAAATATTTGCAAAGATATTTGCAAAGATATTTGCGACATCGCAAATATTTGCAAACATCTTTGCAAATATTTGCAAAGATATTTGCAAAGATATTTGCGACATCGCAAATATTTGCAAAGATATTTGCAAAGATATTTGCGACATCGCAAATATTTGCAAACATCGCAAATATTTGCAAAGATATTTGCAAAGATATTGGCGACATCGCAAATATTTGCAAAGATATTTGCGATGTGCGATGTCCCTTCAGGGCCACCATACGTCTCCCCTAAAATGGCTACAAATATCGACATAATGTGAAAAAAATTATCGTCCATCCTCTGATTTTTTTCCATTAACGTAATATTTAGGAATAGATATTTCATTCCTGAAAGTTAAATAAAAATCCCTCGGTACATCCTCTAGATATTTGACCTTTTTTTTGAAGTTTTGTTTTTTAAATGGTTTCTGCCAATTCTCAGTGCGAGCTCAAACGTTTACGCCGGTCTTCCCGTGAAAACCACCGCAGTTAATGTGTACGTGTGCGCGGTCCGGTTGTCGTCACACGAATTAATGAACGCTGATAATTGATCGCCAGGACAGTTACCATATCTTCAAGCTTCAGCTTTTCTAAACCAGGCCTGGTGAGTTATTTTCGAGTTTACTTCATTGTTATTATTTTTTGTAATGGGTTAGTCCGAGTAAACTTGGACCCAAAAATCACGTTTTTCAACATTTATGGTCGGGTGATAGGGTCCAACTCCAAGGAAGAGCCGGCCTAGTTCGGATCGCTGTACGAAATGTCTGCACATCGATCCCTCATGACCTCCCACACTTATCCCCCAAAATGTCACGGAAAACGGCCACTTACAAAAATGCTGCTTTTCCCCAGTAGGCACTGAGGATCAAGGAAGACACTAACACTATCGGTGTGTTTTTACCTTTCAAAAAAGTGAGAAAATCGGGCCTCAAAATGTGGAGCAATGTTCAGTCCATTCAAACATTAGCTACGTGCATTTGAATCGGCGAACATTGCTCCACATTGCTCCAAGCCAACTGATTGCTTGCCATATATTGTAGATTAAGAATATTAAAAATAACAAAATAAAAATAAACAGGAATCTTTATAATAATACACAGTCAGTAGTACCATGGAGGTAGAACAAGACTATGGTAAAAGTAGTAGTACACACAACGGCACAGTTTGCCAACCAACCCTGCCGACATTATGTAATAGGACCCAGGGCCTAACCCTTGTTGACACATATTTCTTGCAGCATACAGTATCAAGCATATATAACTGGCGATGAGTAGGCGTCAACATGTTGAGACAGGGCATACACCTGGTAAACCATCAGCAAAGTATAGGTGCTCTGGCTTTGACCAGCGGAGCAATCTAAGGAGAAGAGTAAGATTTGTTTCTTCAATTTTTTAACATGTTTTTGCCATGAATTTGTTTTAACATGTAGCTGTGCCTTTGATAGGTAAACACATTGCCTTGGTATAATTTAATTGATTGCCCAGAACTGTTCGCTGTCTCATGATTGAAATATTTTACTCAATTAAAAAATACACATATAGTTTCTACACATTAATTTGTTTTTCCTATGATACTCTCAGCAACTCATACAAAGTGGATGGACTGAGGTGGAACATAAAACTCTAGTGTCTTTCGTGGCCTTGCATCACACAGCAGAGGGAAAGGAAGGATGGCCAACCCATCATCAAGATGATTTTTGGCTACTCTGCTCCAAGTTTGTTGGTTCTAGATCAGGTTTGTACACCTGTGTACCTGTGTACCTATGTACCTGTGTACCTGTGTACTAGGTTCTTATCGTAACTAGTATAAAGCTGTTGTACAATTTTATTACACATGCATTACAATCGGTCCCCCCAAGTTGCCCAAGTTTTCCTGGACAAGTTCATTCCCATTTGCAAGTCCATGCTAACAGCAATTGCATATACATAGAAAGGTTCCAAAATATGAGGTGATTCATTAGGTGCTGTTTATTTCAATGTTTATAAATGAACATGATTTGATTTGTTTATAAATACACCATTTGTTGACATTCTTCTCTCCCCCCCCCCCCCCCCCCCATTTAAACTTTTCTTTGAATAGTTGGGCATAACCATTTTGCAGTTTGTAAATATCGATGTATGAATCCTCCCTGGTCTCATGTCAGAGGAAGTTAAGCCATTTATAAGATGTACATTGTATGGGTTACTTTTGATTCTATAACAGGTAATGCATGTCGCTGCGAGGTCTTAAATTTAAGGTCCCGTTTTGAAACGGTGACATTAGCAGAAGACCACTATGACATTGCCTATGATGAGGATGATGACGCTGGTGCAACACATGAAGATCTCCAAAGAACCATTGAAAATATGCACCAGAGGGACAGATTGAAGATGATGGAAGGCTTATTTTCTGCATGCCTCAGGACGTATCACCCAGATTACAGTGTATCCGGTGACTGTGTTAAACATTTGCTAGAAGGTATGGCCGTCCTAATGAAAACAGGTAGGCCCAATACAATATATCAGCTTGCAGAGGTGCTAGCAACACATAAGATGAACATGAATGCTATGCCATACCCACTTCTGGAAACTAACATTCAGTTCTTCCATAAGAAGTACATGGACCAGGTCCTTGTTCACCCTTCTTATGCCACCTTTTTGGAGACGTTGTATGCTCAGTGTGGAGAGAGGTTTTTGTCTTTGTTTTCGGGGCCTGTGTTTAAATACACAGAACCTGTTAACATTTTGGCAGAGGCAATGCGGACCATCAACTCCATCGGTAACACCACCAATGACATTCATGTTAATTACACATGCTTTTACTTTTCCTTTCTTTTTATATTTAATCAGCTTTTGTTATTTTTCATTAGGTGGATATGCTCAAACAGGCACACAAAACTAATTCATGTGGCAGGTGGTGGATTAAAGCAGATGCTTGTGACATCAACAAGGGAGTGCGGGAGAGTACAAGAGGTATTTTCGTTTCCATTTTCTTTCACTTACATTAATTACACTGCATGTTAAGTGTTATTTAGATTATGTTAATTAGATATGAAAAAGAAGTATACCTACATGTACATGAGGGACAACCCAGCACGGATCCTTTGCTTGTTGTTTTCCCAAAGAACAAAAGTTTAAGCTTTTGGTGACTATTTTGACAGTGATGTACAGTCATTCTCCCCAGATGCCTCAATTCAGGTTTGTGTATAAAAACCCTTGATCTACACAACAGTTGTTAAACTGGAGGGCTACAAATGAGTACTCTCAACTCAAGTCATTGGAATGTGTATATTTTCAGCCATATTTGACAGCATCTTAGTAAATAAATTCGCCTGATAATACCACTTCCAATAGTCAAACCACACATTTAAAGGTCACAGTATTATTGATTCATCTTTTCCATTTAAAATGACCAGTGGAAGGATTGAGGGTTACGTGGCAATTGCATCCACATTCATGTTAATTACACATGATTTTACTTTTCCTTTCTTTTTATATTAATCAGCTTTTGTTATTTTTCATTAGGTGGATATGCTCAAACAGGCACACAAAACTAATTCATGTGGCAGGTGGTGGATTAAAGCAGATGCTTGTGACATCAACAAGGGAGTGCGGAAGAGTACAAGAGGTATTTTCTTTTCCATTTTCTTTTACTTACATTAATTACACTGCATGTTAAGTGTTATTTAGATTATGTTAATTAGATATGAAAAAGAAGTATACCTACATGTACATGAGGGACAACCCAGCACGGATCCTTTGCTTGTTGTTTTCCCAAAGAACAAAAGTTTAGGCCTTTGGTGACTATTTTGACAGTGATGTACAGTCATTCTCCCCAGATGCCTCAATTCAGGTTTGTGTATAAAAACCCTTGATCTACACATCAGTTGTTAAACTGGAGGGCTACAAATGAGTACTCTCAACTCAAGTCATTGGAATGTGTATATTTTCAGCCATATTTGACAGCATCTTAGTAAATAAATTCGCCTAATAATACCACTTCCAATAGTCAAACCACACATTTAAAGGTCACAGTATTATGGATTCATCTTTTCCATTTAAAATGACCAGTGGAAGGATTGAGGGTTACATGGCAATTGCATCCACATTCATGTTAATTACACATGATTTTACTTTTTTTTTCTTTTTATATTAATCAGCTTTTGTTATTTTTCATTAGGTGGATATGCTCAAACAGGCACACAAAACTAATTCATGTGGCAGGTGGTGGATTAAAGCAGATGCTTGTGACATCAACAAGGGAGTGCGGGAGAGTACAAGAGGTATTTTCTTTTCCATTTTCTTTTACTTACATTAATTACACTGCATGTTAAGTGTTATTTAGATTATGTTAATTAGATATGAAAAAGAAGTATACCTACATGTACATGAGGAACAACCCAGCACGGATCCTTTGCTTGTTGTTTTCCCAAAGAACAAAAGTTTAGGCCTTTGGTGACTATTTTGACAGTGATGTACAGTCATTCTCCCCAGATGCCTCAATTCAGGTTTGTGTATAAAAACCCTTGATCTACACAACAGTTGTTAAACTGGAGGGCTACAAATGAGTACTCTCAACTCAAGTCATTGGAATGTGTATATTTTCAGCCATATTTGACAGCATCTTAGTAAATAAATTCGCCTGATAATACCACTTCCAATAGTTAAACCACACATTTAAAGGTCACAGTATTATGGATTCATCTTTTCCATTTAAAATGACCAGTGGAAGGATTGAGGGTTACGTGGCAATTGCATCCACATTCATGTTAATTACACATGATTTTACTTTTCCTTTCTTTTTATATTAATCAGCTTTTGTTATTTTTCATTAGGTGGATATGCTCAAACAGGCACACAAAACTAATTCATGTGGCAGGTGGTGGATTAAAGCAGATGCTTGTAACATCAACAAGGGAGTGCGGGAGAGTACAAGAGGTATTTTCTTTTCCATTTTCTTTCACTTACATTAATTACACTGCATGTTAAGTGTTATTTAGATTATGTTAATTAGATATGAAAAAGAAGTATACCTACATGTACATGAGGGACAACCCAGCACGGATCCTTTGCTTGTTGTTTTCCCAAAGAACAAAAGTTTAGGCCTTTGGTGACTATTTTGACAGTGATGTACAGTCATTCTCCCCAGATGCCTCAATTCAGGTTTGTGTATAAAAACCCTTGATCTACACAACAGTTGTTAAACTGGAGGGCTACAAATGAGTACTCTCAACTCAAGTCATTGGAATGTGTATATTTTCAGCCATATTTGACAGCATCTTAGTAAATAAATTCGCCTGATAATACCACTTCCAATAGTCAAACCACACATTTAAAGGTCACAGTATTATGGATTCATCTTTTCCATTTAAAATGACCAGTGGAAGGATTGAGGGTTACGTGGCAATTGCATCCACATTCATGTTAATTACACATGATTTTACTTTTCCTTTCTTTTTATATTAATCAGCTTTTGTTATTTTTCATTAGGTGGATATGCTCAAACAGGCACACAAAACTAATTCATGTGGCAGGTGGTGGATTAAAGCAGATGCTTGTGACATCAACAAGGGAGTGCGGGAGAGTACAAGAGGTATTTTCTTTTCCATTTTCTTTTACTTACATTAATTACACTGCATGTTAAGTGTTATTTAGATTATGTTAATTAGATATGAAAAAGAAGTATACCTACATGTACATGAGGGACAACCCAGCACGGATCCTTTGCTTGTTGTTTTCCCAAAGAACAAAAGTTTAGGCCTTTGGTGACTATTTTGACAGTGATGTACAGTCATTCTCCCCAGATGCCTCAATTCAGGTTTGTGTATAAAAACCCTTGATCTACACAACAGTTGTTAAACTGGAGGGCTACAAATGAGTACTCTCAACTCAAGTCATTGGAATGTGTATATTTTCAGCCATATTTGACAGCATCTTAGTAAATAAATTCGCCTGATAATACCACTTCCAATAGTCAAACCACACATTTAAAGGTCACAGTATTATGGATTCATCTTTTCCATTTAAAATGACCAGTGGAAGGATTGAGGGTTACGTGGCAATTGCATCCACATTCATGTTAATTACACATGATTTTACTTTTCCTTTCTTTTTATATTAATCAGCTTTTGTTATTTTTCATTAGGTGGATATGCTCAAACAGGCACACAAAACTAATTCATGTGGCAGGTGGTGGATTAAAGCAGATGCTTGTGACATCAACAAGGGAGTGCGGGAGAGTACAAGAGGTATTTTCTTTTCCATTTTCTTTCACTTACATTAATTACACTGCATGTTAAGTGTTATTTAGATTATGTTAATTAGATATGAAAAAGAAGTATACCTACATGTACATGAGGGACAACCCAGCACGGATCCTTTGCTTGTTGTTTTCCCAAAGAACAAAAGTTTAGGCCTTTGGTGACTATTTTGACAGTGATGTACAGTCATTCTCCCCAGATGCCTCAATTCAGGTTTGTGTATAAAAACCCTTGATCTACACAACAGTTGTTAAACTGGAGGGCTACAAATGAGTACTCTCAACTCAAGTCATTGGAATGTGTATATTTTCAGCCATATTTGACAGCATCTTAGTAAATAAATTCGCCTGATAATACCACTTCCAATAGTCAAACCACACATTTAAAGGTCACAGTATTATGGATTTATCTTTTCCATTTAAAATGACCAGTGGAAGGATTGAGGGTTACGTGGCAATTGCATCCACATTCATGTTAATTACACATGCTTTTACTTTTCTTTTCTTTTTATATTAATCAGCTTTTGTTATTTTTCATTAGGTGGATATGCTCAAACAGGCACACAAAACTAATTCATGTGGCAGGTGGTGGATTAAAGCAGATGCTTGTGACATCAACAAGGGAGTGCAGGAGAGTACAAGAGGTATTTTCTTTTCCATTTTCTTTCACTTACATTAATTACACTGCATGTTAAGTGTTATTTAGATTATGTTAATTAGATATGAAAAAGAAGTATACCTACATGTACATGAGGGACAACCCAGCACGGATCCTTCGCTTGTTGTTTTCCCAAAGAACAAAAGTTTAGGCCTTTGGTGACTATTTTGACAGTGATGTACAGTCATTCTCCCCAGCTGCCTCAATTCAGGTTTGTGTATAAAAACCCTTGATCTACACAACAGTTGTTAAACTGGAGGGCTACAAATGAGTACTCTCAACTCAAGTCATTGGAATGTGTATATTTTCAGCCATATTTGACAGCATCTTAGTAAATACATTCGCCTGATAATACCACTTCCAATAGTCAAACCACACATTTAAAGGTCACAGTATTATGGATTCATCTTTTCCATTTAAAATGACCAGTGGAAGGATTGAGGGTTACGTGGCAATTGCATCCACATTCATGTTAATTACACATGATTTTACTTTTCCTTTCTTTTTATATTAATCAGCTTTTGTTATTTTTCATTAGGTGGATATGCTCAAACAGGCACACAAAACTAATTCATGTGGCAGGTGGTGGATTAAAGCAGATGCTTGTGACATCAACAAGGGAGTGCGGGAGAGTACAAGAGGTATTTTCTTTTCCATTTTCTTTCACTTACATTAATTACACTGCATGTTAAGTGTTATTTAGATTATGTTAATTAGATATGAAAAAGAAGTATACCTACATGTACATGAGGGACAACCCAGCACGGATCCTTTGCTTGTTGTTTTCCCAAAGAACAAAAGTTTAGTCCTTTGGTGACTATTTTGACAGTGATGTACAGTCATTCTCCCCAGATGCCTCAATTCAGGTTTGTGTATAAAAACCCTTGATCTACACAACAGTTGTTAAACTGGAGGGCTACAAATGAGTACTCTCAACTCAAGTCATTGGAATGTGTATATTTTCAGCCATATTTGACAGCATCTTAGTAAATAAATTCGCCTGATAATACCACTTCCAATAGTCAAACCACACATTTAAAGGTCACAGTATTATGGATTTATCTTTTCCATTTAAAATGACCAGTGGAAGGATTGAGGGTTACGTGGCAATTGCATCCACATTCATGTTAATTACACATGCTTTTACTTTTCTTTTCTTTTTATATTAATCAGCTTTTGTTATTTTTCATTAGGTGGATATGCTCAAACAGGCACACAAAACTAATTCATGTGGCAGGTGGTGGATTAAAGCAGATGCTTGTGACATCAACAAGGGAGTGCGGGAGAGTACAAGAGGTATTTTCTTTTCCATTTTCTTTCACTTACATTAATTACACTGCATGTTAAGTGTTATTTAGATTATGTTAATTAGATATGAAAAAGAAGTATACCTACATGTACATGAGGGACAACCCAGCACGGATCCTTTGCTTGTTGTTTTCCCAAAGAACAAAAGTTTAGGCCTTTGGTGACTATTTTGACAGTGATGTACAGTACTAACATTTGTTTCAAAAACAAATTTACCTTTTTATGTATATTAAATGTATATTCCATGTAAACAAAATGTTAAAGTCCAAGAAAAAACATCTTATAATTACTGTGAAGTTTACGCGGGTTTACACTTAAATCAGTATACGCGGGTTTACACTTAAAAACCTGTGTTTACCGAGTAAACATACTTTTTTTGCTAACATTTAACATGTTTAGCAGCTAAACACCCGTGTCCAATTTCTAAACATCGATGTTTTCAGTTTAATGACAACACTATCCTTCTTTCATGCTAAACATGTTTAGCATGTAAACATTTTATTGCACCGTATAGCAATAAAGTGTTTAGAAAAGTGTTTACAGGCTAAACACAGTTTTTGCAGTGTATGTTTATCACTCTTGGGCATGGAAGACCTTTCTTTTAAAATTCTATATAGCACATTATCACACAGAAAGATAAATCACGGTGAAGCATGTTGTGCCCCACATTGTGGGGCATAAATAAACACCAAAAACTTAACAAGATCATGCAAGATGAATTATAAGACACGGTGATTTCTCAAACATGTATACAAAATCTTTAAAATGTATTCTTTGACAGACATTTTTCTACTGCAGTTTTTACTCTTTCAAAAATGTCTGTGTTGTAAGGGTTGTGCAATAAATGTGCAATAAATCCTCCCTGGTCTCATGTCAGAGGAAGTTAAGCCATTTATAAGATGTACATTGTATGGGTTACTTTTGATTCTATAACAGGTAATGCATGTCGCTGCGAGGTCTTAAATTTAAGGTCCCGTTTTGAAACGGTGACATTAGCGGAAGACCACTATGACATTGCCTATGATGAGGATGATGACGCTGGTGCAACACATGAAGATCTCCAAAGAACCATTGAAAATATGCACCAGAGGGACAGATTGAAGATGATGGAAGGCTTATTTTCTGCATGCCTCAGGACGTATCACCCAGATTACAGTGTACCCGGTGACTGTGTTAAACATTTGCTAGAAGGTATGGCCGTCCTAATGAAAACAGGTAGGCCCAATACAATAAATCAGCTTGCAGAGGTGCTAGCAACACATAAGATGAACATGGATGCTATGCCATACCCACTTCTGGAAACTAACATTCAGTTCTTCCATAAGAAGTACATGGACCAGGTCCTTGTTCACCCTTCTTATGCCACCTTTTTGGAGACGTTGTATGCTCAGTGTGGAGAGAGGTTTTTGTCTTTGTTTTCGGGGCCTGTGTTTAAATACACAGAACCTGTTAACATTTTGGCAGAGGCAATGTTGTCATTGGCCGGACCATCAACTCCATCGGTAACACCACCAATGACATTCATGTTAATTACACATGCTTTTACTTTTCCTTTCTTTTTATATTAATCAGCTTTTGTTATTTTTCATTAGGTGGATATGCTCAAACAGGCACATAAAACTAATTCATGTGGCAGGTGGTGGATAATTAAAGCAGATGCTTGTGACATCAACAAGGGAGTGCGGGAGAGTACAAGAGGTATTTTCTTTTTCATTTTCTTTCACTTACATTAATTACACTGCATGTTAAGTGTTATTTAGATTATGTTAATTAGATATGAAAAAGAAGTATACCTACATGTACATGAGGGACAACCCAGCACGGATCCTTTGCTTGTTGTTTTCCCAAAGAACAAAAGTTTAGGCCTTTGGTGACTATTTTGACAGTGATGTACAGTCATTCTCCCCAGATGCCTCAATTCAGGTTTGTGTATAAAAACCCTTGATCTACACAACAGTTGTTAAACTGGAGGGCTACAAATGAGTACTCTCAACTCAAGTCATTGGAATGTGTATATTTTCAGCCATATTTGACAGCATCTTAGTAAATAAATTCGCCTGATAATACCACTTCCAATAGTCAAACCACACATTTAAAGGTCACAGTATTATGGATTCATCTTTTCCATTTAAAATGACCAGTGGAAGGATTGAGGGTTACGTGGCAATTGCATCCACATTCATGTTAATTACACATGATTTTACTTTTCCTTTCTTTTTATATTAATCAGCTTTTGTTATTTTTCATTAGGTGGATATGCTCAAACAGGCACACAAAACTAATTCATGTGGCAGGTGGTGGATTAAAGCAGATGCTTGTGACATCAACAAGGGAGTGCGGGAGAGTACAAGAGGTATTTTCTTTTCCATTTTCTTTCACTTACATTAATTACACTGCATGTTAAGTGTTATTTAGATTATGTTAATTAGATATGAAAAAGAAGTATACCTACATGTACATGAGGGACAACCCAGCACGGATCCTTTGCTTGTTGTTTTCCCAAAGAACAAAAGTTTAGGCCTTTGGTGACTATTTTGACAGTGATGTACAGTCATTCTCCCCAGATGCCTCAATTCAGGTTTGTGTATAAAAACCCTTGATCTACACAACAGTTGTTAAACTGGAGGGCTACAAATGAGTACTCTCAACTCAAGTCATTGGAATGTGTATATTTTCAGCCATATTTGACAGCATCTTAGTAAATAAATTCGCCTGATAATACCACTTCCAATAGTCAAACCACACATTTAAAGGTCACAGTATTATGGATTTATCTTTTCCATTTAAAATGACCAGTGGAAGGATTGAGGGTTACGTGGCAATTGCATCCACATTCATGTTAATTACACATGCTTTTACTTTTCTTTTCTTTTTATATTAATCAGCTTTTGTTATTTTTCATTAGGTGGATATGCTCAAACAGGCACACAAAACTAATTCATGTGGCAGGTGGTGGATTAAAGCAGATGCTTGTGACATCAACAAGGGAGTGCGGGAGAGTACAAGAGGTATTTTCTTTTCCATTTTCTTTCACTTACATTAATTACACTGCATGTTAAGTGTTATTTAGATTATGTTAATTAGATATGAAAAAGAAGTATACCTACATGTACATGAGGGACAACCCAGCACGGATCCTTTGCTTGTTGTTTTCCCAAAGAACAAAAGTTTAGGCCTTTGGTGACTATTTTGACAGTGATGTACAGTCATTCTCCCCAGCTGCCTCAATTCAGGTTTGTGTATAAAAACCCTTGATCTACACAACAGTTGTTAAACTGGAGGGCTACAAATGAGTACTCTCAACTCAAGTCATTGGAATGTGTATATTTTCAGCCATATTTGACAGCATCTTAGTAAATACATTCGCCTGATAATACCACTTCCAATAGTCAAACCACACATTTAAAGGTCACAGTATTATGGATTCATCTTTTCCATTTAAAATGACCAGTGGAAGGATTGAGGGTTACGTGGCAATTGCATCCACATTCATGTTAATTACACATGATTTTACTTTTCCTTTCTTTTTATATTAATCAGCTTTTGTTATTTTTCATTAGGTGGATATGCTCAAACAGGCACACAAAACTAATTCATGTGGCAGGTGGTGGATTAAAGCAGATGCTTGTGACATCAACAAGGGAGTGCGGGAGAGTACAAGAGGTATTTTCTTTTCCATTTTCTTTCACTTACATTAATTACACTGCATGTTAAGTGTTATTTAGATTATGTTAATTAGATATGAAAAAGAAGTATACCTACATGTACATGAGGGACAACCCAGCACGGATCCTTTGCTTGTTGTTTTCCCAAAGAACAAAAGTTTAGGCCTTTGGTGACTATTTTGACAGTGATGTACAGTCATTCTCCCCAGATGCCTCAATTCAGGTTTGTGTATAAAAACCCTTGATCTACACAACAGTTGTTAAACTGGAGGGCTACAAATGAGTACTCTCAACTCAAGTCATTGGAATGTGTATATTTTCAGCCATATTTGACAGCATCTTAGTAAATAAATTCGCCTGATAATACCACTTCCAATAGTCAAACCACACATTTAAAGGTCACAGTATTATGGATTCATCTTTTCCATTTAAAATGACCAGTGGAAGGATTGAGGGTTACGTGGCAATTGCATCCACATTCATGTTAATTACACATGATTTTACTTTTCCTTTCTTTTTATATTAATCAGCTTTTGTTATTTTTCATTAGGTGGATATGCTCAAACAGGCACACAAAACTAATTCATGTGGCAGGTGGTGGATTAAAGCAGATGCTTGTGACATCAACAAGGGAGTGCGGGAGAGTACAAGAGGTATTTTCTTTTCCATATTCTTTCACTTACATTAATTACACTGCATGTTAAGTGTTATTTAGATTATGTTAATTAGATATGAAAAAGAAGTATACCTACATGTACATGAGGGACAACCCAGCACGGATCCTTTGCTTGTTGTTTTCCCAAAGAACAAAAGTTTAGGCCTTTGGTGACTATTTTGACAGTGATGTACAGTCATTCTCCCCAGATGCCTCAATTCAGGTTTGTGTATAAAAACCCTTGATCTACACAACAGTTGTTAAACTGGAGGGCTACAAATGAGTACTCTCAACTCAAGTCATTGGAATGTGTATATTTTCAGCCATATTTGACAGCATCTTAGTAAATACATTCGCCTGATAATACCACTTCCAATAGTCAAACCACACATTTAAAGGTCACAGTATTGTAACGCCCGTGCCGGTTGGGCGGTAGAGGGCGCTGGAGCAATTCCACGGTGGTGGGATCGCCCCGGAAACCCGCCTTGGATTGCGCAAGCGCCGAACTGGTTCTGACCAGTTCTGGTACCGCGTGATTGTGTGAGCCTGAAGTCCATGTTTGGTTGGCAAGAGATCACAATAAACGGCAGAGAATCACCGGAAATAGAGGAACACTTGTGTCAGGAGTCCTTCTTGTGTGTGTAGTCGACCCTAGAGAAATCTTCGTTACATTGGTGGCAGCGGTCGGCATACAGAAGGACGGGAAAAGACCAGGTGAAGTGTTCATGTTTTCTGGAAACCACGATAACACGGCAGCCAACTCGCCCCACGGCGAGAGGGCAGGCCGGGGCGTGGGCCCGGGGAGCGGGGACCAGTCCGGGAGGCTTTCAGGCACTCCGTGCATGACGCCAGGGGAACTCTAGGGAGGTTATGGGGACTTGGGAGTCTGGAGTTTCCTGGGGGAGGAGTTGGAGAAGGATAGCGGGGAATTTCGGGACATGCGCCAATGGCTGGGGGTTTCAGTGCGTCCACTCCGATTTGGAGAGAGGGCGCCCTTCTCCATATTTGTCCGGGTCCGCTACCAGGTCTGTCGGGGGGCCGCCCCATGCTGTAGACGGCGGCGCAGCAGACGGATGGTTCCACGCGGAACAATCCAAAGCTGTGCCCGTGGATGCAGTGGGGGGCGGGGCCTCGTCGAGACATTCTCTGGATCTTCTGCAGGAATGAAACCGAGTCGGGGGGGGCCCGGCCCATGCTGTAGACGGCGGCGCGGCAGACGGCTCGCAACACTCGGAGCGAGCCCGAGCCGTGCCCGTCGGCGCAGCGGGGGCGGGGCCTCGCCGGGACGCCCACGCTCTCTAAGCCAGTCGCAAGAATCAGTCGCAGTCGCAAGAATCAGTCGCAGTCGCAAGAATCAGTCGCAGTCGCAAGAGGCAGTCACAGTCGCGGCCACAGGAGCCAGTCGCAGTCGGAGGAGCCAGTCGCAGTCGCAGGAGCCAAGCGCAGTCGCAGTCGCAGTCGCAAGAGCCAGTCGCAGTCGCAGGCACCAGATACAGGAGCCAGTCGCAGTCGCAGGAGCCAGTCGCTGTCGCGGGAGCCAGCCGCAGTCGCAGTCGCAGGAACCACAGTCGCAGTCGCAAGAGCCAGCCGCAGTCGAAGGCACCAGTCGCAGTCACAGGAGCCAGTCACAGGAGCCAGTCAAGTCTTGACAGCTGGGGGTGTGCCGGAGCTGGGGGTGCCAGAGCTTGGGGTCGTCTGGCGGACCACGCGTGCGCGACGGAGTCGGACCACGCATGCGCCTTGGAGTCGGACCACGCATGCGCCTCGGAGTTGGACCACGCATGCGCGACGGAGTCGGACTGTGCATGCGCGACGGAGTCGGACCACGCACGCGCCTCGGGGAGACGGCCCAGGCGTGGAGAGACATTCCACCGGAATTCTGGGAGCAGCTTCAGGCCACCTCCCACCTACTAGGCGGGAACTTTTGAACTTTTCAAATTGTTGTAATGTAAATTGTTGTAATGTAAATTGTTGGAATGTAAATTGTTGGGTAATGTTGGCGTTATGCGTTTTCCGGGGCGGTTGGCCGGGGTGCGGCAGCAGCGCCCATGGTCTTGTTTGGGGGCAAACAAGGTCTTCGTGGGGGGCTGTGTAACGCCCGTGCCGGTTGGGCGGTAGAGGGCGCTGGAGCAATTCCACGGTGGTGGGATCGCCCCGGAAACCCGCCTTGGATTGCGCAAGCGCCGAACTGGTTCTGACCAGTTCTGGTACCGCGTGATTGTGTGAGCCTGAAGTCCATGTTTGGTTGGCAAGAGATCACAATAAACGGCAGAGAATCACCGGAAATAGAGGAACACTTGTGTCAGGAGTCCTTCTTGTGTGTGTAGTCGACCCCAGAGAAATCTTCGTTACAGTATTATGGATTCATCTTTTCCATTTAAAATGACCAGTGGAAGGATTGAGGGTTACGTGGCAATTGCATCCACATTCATGTTAATTACACATGATTTTACTTTTCCTTTCTTTTTATATTAATCAGCTTTTGTTATTTTTCATTAGGTGGATATGCTCAAACAGGCACACAAAACTAATTCATGTGGCAGGTGGTGGATTAAAGCAGATGCTTGTGACATCAACAAGGGAGTGCGGGAGAGTACAAGAGGTATTTTCTTTTCCATTTTCTTTCACTTACATTAATTACACTGCATGTTAAGTGTTATTTAGATTATGTTAATTAGATATGAAAAAGAAGTATACCTACATGTACATGAGGGACAACCCAGCACGGATCCTTTGCTTGTTGTTTTCCCAAAGAACAAAAGTTTAGCCCTTTGGTGACTATTTTGACAGTGATGTACAGTCATTCTCCCCAGATGCCTCAATTCAGGTTTGTGTATAAAAACCCTTGATCTACACAACAGTTGTTAAACTGGAGGGCTACAAATGAGTACTCTCAACTCAAGTCATTGGAATGTGTATATTTTCAGCCATATTTGACAGCATCTTAGTAAATAAATTCGCCTGATAATACCACTTCCAATAGTCAAACCACACATTTAAAGGTCACAGTATTATGGATTTATCTTTTCCATTTAAAATGACCAGTGGAAGGATTGAGGGTTACGTGGCAATTGCATCCACATTCATGTTAATTACACATGCTTTTACTTTTCTTTTCTTTTTATATTAATCAGCTTTTGTTATTTTTCATTAGGTGGATATGCTCAAACAGGCACACAAAACTAATTCATGTGGCAGGTGGTGGATTAAAGCAGATGCTTGTGACATCAACAAGGGAGTGCGGGAGAGTACAAGAGGTATTTTCTTTTCCATTTTCTTTCACTTACATTAATTACACTGCATGTTAAGTGTTATTTAGATTATGTTAATTAGATATGAAAAAGAAGTATACCTACATGTACATGAGGGACAACCCAGCACGGATCCTTTGCTTGTTGTTTTCCCAAAGAACAAAAGTTTAGGCCTTTGGTGACTATTTTGACAGTGATGTACAGTACCGGTACTAACATTTGTTTCAAAAACAAATTTACCTTTTTATGTATATTAAATGTATATTCCATGTAAACAAAATGTTAAAGTCCAAGAAAAAACATCTTATAATTACTGTGAAGTTTACGCGGGTTTACACTTAAATCAGTATACGCGGGTTTACACTTAAAAACCTGTGTTTACCGAGTAAACATACTTTTTTTGCTAACATTTAACATGTTTAGCAGCTAAACACCCGTGTCCAATTTCTAAACATCGATGTTTTCAGTTTAATGACAACACTATCCTTCTTTCATGCTAAACATGTTTAGCATGTAAACATTTTATTGCACCGTATAGCAATAAAGTGTTTAGAAAAGTGTTTACAGGCTAAACACAGTTTTTGCAGTGTATGTTTATCACTCTTGGGCATGGAAGACCTTTCTTTTAAAATTCTATATAGCACATTATCACACAGAAAGATAAATCACGGTGAAGCATGTTGTGCCCCACATTGTGGGGCATAAATAAACACCAAAAACTTAACAAGATCATGCAAGATGAATTATAAGACACGGTGATTTCTCAAACATGTATACAAAATCTTTAAAATGTATTCTTTGACAGACATTTTTCTACTGCAGTTTTTACTCTTTCAAAAATGTCTGTGTTGTAAGGGTTGTGCAATAAATGTGCAATAAATCCTCCCTGGTCTCATGTCAGAGGAAGTTAAGCCATTTATAAGATGTACATTGTATGGGTTACTTTTGATTCTATAACAGGTAATGCATGTCGCTGCGAGGTCTTAAATTTAAGGTCCCGTTTTGAAACGGTGACATTAGCGGAAGACCACTATGACATTGCCTATGATGAGGATGATGACGCTGGTGCAACACATGAAGATCTCCAAAGAACCATTGAAAATATGCACCAGAGGGACAGATTGAAGATGATGGAAGGCTTATTTTCTGCATGCCTCAGGACGTATCACCCAGATTACAGTGTACCCGGTGACTGTGTTAAACATTTGCTAGAAGGTATGGCCGTCCTAATGAAAACAGGTAGGCCCAATACAATAAATCAGCTTGCAGAGGTGCTAGCAACACATAAGATGAACATGGATGCTATGCCATACCCACTTCTGGAAACTAACATTCAGTTCTTCCATAAGAAGTACATGGACCAGGTCCTTGTTCACCCTTCTTATGCCACCTTTTTGGAGACGTTGTATGCTCAGTGTGGAGAGAGGTTTTTGTCTTTGTTTTCGGGGCCTGTGTTTAAATACACAGAACCTGTTAACATTTTGGCAGAGGCAATGTTGTCATTGGCCGGACCATCAACTCCATCGGTAACACCACCAATGACATTCATGTTAATTACACATGCTTTTACTTTTCCTTTCTTTTTATATTAATCAGCTTTTGTTATTTTTCATTAGGTGGATATGCTCAAACAGGCACATAAAACTAATTCATGTGGCAGGTGGTGGATAATTAAAGCAGATGCTTGTGACATCAACAAGGGAGTGCGGGAGAGTACAAGAGGTATTTTCTTTTTCATTTTCTTTCACTTACATTAATTACACTGCATGTTAAGTGTTATTTAGATTATGTTAATTAGATATGAAAAAGAAGTATACCTACATGTACATGAGGGACAACCCAGCACGGATCCTTTGCTTGTTGTTTTCCCAAAGAACAAAAGTTTAGGCCTTTGGTGACTATTTTGACAGTGATGTACAGTCATTCTCCCCAGATGCCTCAATTCAGGTTTGTGTATAAAAACCCTTGATCTACACAACAGTTGTTAAACTGGAGGGCTACAAATGAGTACTCTCAACTCAAGTCATTGGAATGTGTATATTTTCAGCCATATTTGACAGCATCTTAGTAAATAAATTCGCCTGATAATACCACTTCCAATAGTCAAACCACACATTTAAAGGTCACAGTATTATGGATTCATCTTTTCCATTTAAAATGACCAGTGGAAGGATTGAGGGTTACGTGGCAATTGCATCCACATTCATGTTAATTACACATGATTTTACTTTTCCTTTCTTTTTATATTAATCAGCTTTTGTTATTTTTCATTAGGTGGATATGCTCAAACAGGCACACAAAACTAATTCATGTGGCAGGTGGTGGATTAAAGCAGATGCTTGTGACATCAACAAGGGAGTGCGGGAGAGTACAAGAGGTATTTTCTTTTCCATTTTCTTTCACTTACATTAATTACACTGCATGTTAAGTGTTATTTAGATTATGTTAATTAGATATGAAAAAGAAGTATACCTACATGTACATGAGGGACAACCCAGCACGGATCCTTTGCTTGTTGTTTTCCCAAAGAACAAAAGTTTAGGCCTTTGGTGACTATTTTGACAGTGATGTACAGTCATTCTCCCCAGATGCCTCAATTCAGGTTTGTGTATAAAAACCCTTGATCTACACAACAGTTGTTAAACTGGAGGGCTACAAATGAGTACTCTCAACTCAAGTCATTGGAATGTGTATATTTTCAGCCATATTTGACAGCATCTTAGTAAATAAATTCGCCTGATAATACCACTTCCAATAGTCAAACCACACATTTAAAGGTCACAGTATTATGGATTTATCTTTTCCATTTAAAATGACCAGTGGAAGGATTGAGGGTTACGTGGCAATTGCATCCACATTCATGTTAATTACACATGCTTTTACTTTTCTTTTCTTTTTATATTAATCAGCTTTTGTTATTTTTCATTAGGTGGATATGCTCAAACAGGCACACAAAACTAATTCATGTGGCAGGTGGTGGATTAAAGCAGATGCTTGTGACATCAACAAGGGAGTGCGGGAGAGTACAAGAGGTATTTTCTTTTCCATTTTCTTTCACTTACATTAATTACACTGCATGTTAAGTGTTATTTAGATTATGTTAATTAGATATGAAAAAGAAGTATACCTACATGTACATGAGGGACAACCCAGCACGGATCCTTTGCTTGTTGTTTTCCCAAAGAACAAAAGTTTAGGCCTTTGGTGACTATTTTGACAGTGATGTACAGTCATTCTCCCCAGCTGCCTCAATTCAGGTTTGTGTATAAAAACCCTTGATCTACACAACAGTTGTTAAACTGGAGGGCTACAAATGAGTACTCTCAACTCAAGTCATTGGAATGTGTATATTTTCAGCCATATTTGACAGCATCTTAGTAAATACATTCGCCTGATAATACCACTTCCAATAGTCAAACCACACATTTAAAGGTCACAGTATTATGGATTCATCTTTTCCATTTAAAATGACCAGTGGAAGGATTGAGGGTTACGTGGCAATTGCATCCACATTCATGTTAATTACACATGATTTTACTTTTCCTTTCTTTTTATATTAATCAGCTTTTGTTATTTTTCATTAGGTGGATATGCTCAAACAGGCACACAAAACTAATTCATGTGGCAGGTGGTGGATTAAAGCAGATGCTTGTGACATCAACAAGGGAGTGCGGGAGAGTACAAGAGGTATTTTCTTTTCCATTTTCTTTCACTTACATTAATTACACTGCATGTTAAGTGTTATTTAGATTATGTTAATTAGATATGAAAAAGAAGTATACCTACATGTACATGAGGGACAACCCAGCACGGATCCTTTGCTTGTTGTTTTCCCAAAGAACAAAAGTTTAGGCCTTTGGTGACTATTTTGACAGTGATGTACAGTCATTCTCCCCAGATGCCTCAATTCAGGTTTGTGTATAAAAACCCTTGATCTACACAACAGTTGTTAAACTGGAGGGCTACAAATGAGTACTCTCAACTCAAGTCATTGGAATGTGTATATTTTCAGCCATATTTGACAGCATCTTAGTAAATACATTCGCCTGATAATACCACTTCCAATAGTCAAACCACACATTTAAAGGTCACAGTATTATGGATTCATCTTTTCCATTTAAAATGACCAGTGGAAGGATTGAGGGTTACGTGGCAATTGCATCCACATTCATGTTAATTACACATGATTTTACTTTTCCTTTCTTTTTATATTAATCAGCTTTTGTTATTTTTCATTAGGTGGATATGCTCAAACAGGCACACAAAACTAATTCATGTGGCAGGTGGTGGATTAAAGCAGATGCTTGTGACATCAACAAGGGAGTGCGGGAGAGTACAAGAGGTATTTTCTTTTCCATTTTCTTTCACTTACATTAATTACACTGCATGTTAAGTGTTATTTAGATTATGTTAATTAGATATGAAAAAGAAGTATACCTACATGTACATGAGGGACAACCCAGCACGGATCCTTTGCTTGTTGTTTTCCCAAAGAACAAAAGTTTAGGCCTTTGGTGACTATTTTGACAGTGATGTACAGTCATTCTCCCCAGATGCCTCAATTCAGGTTTGTGTATAAAAACCCTTGATCTACACAACAGTTGTTAAACTGGAGGGCTACAAATGAGTACTCTCAACTCAAGTCATTGGAATGTGTATATTTTCAGCCATATTTGACAGCATCTTAGTAAATAAATTCGCCTGATAATACCACTTCCAATAGTCAAACCACACATTTAAAGGTCACAGTATTATGGATTTATCTTTTCCATTTAAAATGACCAGTGGAAGGATTGAGGGTTACGTGGCAATTGCATCCACATTCATGTTAATTACACATGCTTTTACTTTTCTTTTCTTTTTATATTAATCAGCTTTTGTTATTTTTCATTAGGTGGATATGCTCAAACAGGCACACAAAACTAATTCATGTGGCAGGTGGTGGATTAAAGCAGATGCTTGTGACATCAACAAGGGAGTGCGGGAGAGTACAAGAGGTATTTTCGTTTCCATTTTCTTTCACTTACATTAATTACACTGCATGTTAAGTGTTATTTAGATTATGTTAATTAGATATGAAAAAGAAGTATACCTACATGTACATGAGGGACAACCCAGCACGGATCCTTTGCTTGTTGTTTTCCCAAAGAACAAAAGTTTAGGCCTTTGGTGACTATTTTGACAGTGATGTACAGTACTAACATTTGTTTCAAAAACAAATTTACCTTTTTATGTATATTAAATGTATATTCCATGTAAACAAAATGTTAAAGTCCAAGAAAAAACATCTTATAATTACTGTGAAGTTTACGCGGGTTTACACTTAAATCAGTATACGCGGGTTTACACTTAAAAACCTGTGTTTACCGAGTAAACATACTTTTTTTGCTAACATTTAACATGTTTAGCAGCTAAACACCCGTGTCCAATTTCTAAACATCGATGTTTTCAGTTTAATGACAACACTATCCTTCTTTCATGCTAAACATGTTTAGCATGTAAACATTTTATTGCACCGTATAGCAATAAAGTGTTTAGAAAAGTGTTTACAGGCTAAACACAGTTTTTGCAGTGTATGTTTATCACTCTTGGGCATGGAAGACCTTTCTTTTAAAATTCTATATAGCACATTATCACACAGAAAGATAAATCACGGTGAAGCATGTTGTGCCCCACATTGTGGGGCATAAATAAACACCAAAAACTTAACAAGATCATGCAAGATGAATTATAAGACACGGTGATTTCTCAAACATGTATACAAAATCTTTAAAATGTATTCTTTGACAGACATTTTTCTACTGCAGTTTTTACTCTTTCAAAAATGTCTGTGTTGTAAGGGTTGTGCAATAAATGTGCAATAAATCCTCCCTGGTCTCATGTCAGAGGAAGTTAAGCCATTTATAAGATGTACATTGTATGGGTTACTTTTGATTCTATAACAGGTAATGCATGTCGCTGCGAGGTCTTAAATTTAAGGTCCCGTTTTGAAACGGTGACATTAGCGGAAGACCACTATGACATTGCCTATGATGAGGATGATGACGCTGGTGCAACACATGAAGATCTCCAAAGAACCATTGAAAATATGCACCAGAGGGACAGATTGAAGATGATGGAAGGCTTATTTTCTGCATGCCTCAGGACGTATCACCCAGATTACAGTGTACCCGGTGACTGTGTTAAACATTTGCTAGAAGGTATGGCCGTCCTAATGAAAACAGGTAGGCCCAATACAATAAATCAGCTTGCAGAGGTGCTAGCAACACATAAGATGAACATGGATGCTATGCCATACCCACTTCTGGAAACTAACATTCAGTTCTTCCATAAGAAGTACATGGACCAGGTCCTTGTTCACCCTTCTTATGCCACCTTTTTGGAGACGTTGTATGCTCAGTGTGGAGAGAGGTTTTTGTCTTTGTTTTCGGGGCCTGTGTTTAAATACACAGAACCTGTTAACATTTTGGCAGAGGCAATGTTGTCATTGGCCGGACCATCAACTCCATCGGTAACACCACCAATGACATTCATGTTAATTACACATGCTTTTACTTTTCCTTTCTTTTTATATTAATCAGCTTTTGTTATTTTTCATTAGGTGGATATGCTCAAACAGGCACATAAAACTAATTCATGTGGCAGGTGGTGGATAATTAAAGCAGATGCTTGTGACATCAACAAGGGAGTGCGGGAGAGTACAAGAGGTATTTTCTTTTTCATTTTCTTTCACTTACATTAATTACACTGCATGTTAAGTGTTATTTAGATTATGTTAATTAGATATGAAAAAGAAGTATACCTACATGTACATGAGGGACAACCCAGCACGGATCCTTTGCTTGTTGTTTTCCCAAAGAACAAAAGTTTAGGCCTTTGGTGACTATTTTGACAGTGATGTACAGTCATTCTCCCCAGATGCCTCAATTCAGGTTTATGTATAAAAACCCTTGATCTACACAACAGTTGTTAAACTGGAGGGCTACAAATGAGTACTCTCAACTCAAGTCATTGGAATGTGTATATTTTCAGCCATATTTGACAGCATCTTAGTAAATAAATTCGCCTGATAATACCACTTCCAATAGTCAAACCACACATTTAAAGGTCACAGTATTATGGATTCATCTTTTCCATTTAAAATGACCAGTGGAAGGATTGAGGGTTACGTGGCAATTGCATCCACATTCATGTTAATTACACATGATTTTACTTTTCCTTTCTTTTTATATTAATCAGCTTTTGTTATTTTTCATTAGGTGGATATGCTCAAACAGGCACACAAAACTAATTCATGTGGCAGGTGGTGGATTAAAGCAGATGCTTGTGACATCAACAAGGGAGTGCGGGAGAGTACAAGAGGTATTTTCTTTTCCATTTTCTTTCACTTACATTAATTACACTGCATGTTAAGTGTTATTTAGATTATGTTAATTAGATATGAAAAAGAAGTATACCTACATGTACATGAGGGACAACCCAGCACGGATCCTTTGCTTGTTGTTTTCCCAAAGAACAAAAGTTTAGGCCTTTGGTGACTATTTTGACAGTGATGTACAGTCATTCTCCCCAGATGCCTCAATTCAGGTTTGTGTATAAAAACCCTTGATCTACACAACAGTTGTTAAACTGGAGGGCTACAAATGAGTACTCTCAACTCAAGTCATTGGAATGTGTATATTTTCAGCCATATTTGACAGCATCTTAGTAAATAAATTCGCCTGATAATACCACTTCCAATAGTCAAACCACACATTTAAAGGTCACAGTATTATGGATTTATCTTTTCCATTTAAAATGACCAGTGGAAGGATTGAGGGTTACGTGGCAATTGCATCCACATTCATGTTAATTACACATGCTTTTACTTTTCTTTTCTTTTTATATTAATCAGCTTTTGTTATTTTTCATTAGGTGGATATGCTCAAACAGGCACACAAAACTAATTCATGTGGCAGGTGGTGGATTAAAGCAGATGCTTGTGACATCAACAAGGGAGTGCGGGAGAGTACAAGAGGTATTTTCTTTTCCATTTTCTTTCACTTACATTAATTACACTGCATGTTAAGTGTTATTTAGATTATGTTAATTAGATATGAAAAAGAAGTATACCTACATGTACATGAGGGACAACCCAGCACGGATCCTTTGCTTGTTGTTTTCCCAAAGAACAAAAGTTTAGGCCTTTGGTGACTATTTTGACAGTGATGTACAGTACTAACATTTGTTTCAAAAACAAATTTACCTTTTTATGTATATTAAATGTATATTCCATGTAAACAAAATGTTAAAGTCCAAGAAAAAACATCTTATAATTACTGTGAAGTTTACGCGGGTTTACACTTAAATCAGTATACGCGGGTTTATACTTAAAAACCTGTGTTTACCGAGTAAACATACTTTTTTTGCTAACATTTAACATGTTTAGCAGCTAAACACCCGTGTCCAATTTCTAAACATCGATGTTTTCAGTTTAATGACAACACTATCCTTCTTTCATGCTAAACATGTTTAGCATGTAAACATTTTATTGCACCGTATAGCAATAAAGTGTTTAGAAAAGTGTTTACAGGCTAAACACAGTTTTTGCAGTGTATGTTTATCACTCTTGGGCATGGAAGACCTTTCTTTTAAAATTCTATATAGCACATTATCACACAGAAAGATAAATCACGGTGAAGCATGTTGTGCCCCACATTGTGGGGCATAAATAAACACCAAAAACTTAACAAGATCATGCAAGATGAATTATAAGACACGGTGATTTCTCAAACATGTATACAAAATCTTTAAAATGTATTCTTTGACAGACATTTTTCTACTGCAGTTTTTACTCTTTCAAAAATGTCTGTGTTGTAAGGATTGTGCAATAAATGCATAATGGTCATTTGTTTTGACATCATGACTCCTACAGTTCCACTCCGCATCGCATCTACACGCACCAACAATTATTTGGTGGTTGTTGAGGTTGGCGCATCCCGTGTGAAGGTGTTCAACAGCGACAACACACTGACCTTTGAGTTCCCAACAGTGATACCGAGTGAGGTTGGTAAGACCGCAGTTAACCTCTATGGTGTAGCTGTCAAGAATGATGGTACCTTCGTAGTAGGTGATGTCGAGAGGCTGGTGTTGACTGAACACAGCCCCACTGATGGTGAGCTCCTATGTACCATACCAGTCGATGTTGCACCTCACTTTCTGGCTGTAGACAGCAATGATAGATTTGTCATCAGTTCATCGTCACAGACAGTAAATGTTGCTGATGGCAATGGTACTACACGGTGCATCATCAAACCCACCATCAATGGTCAACCAGTACAGTACTGCAGCGGTGTGTACACTGATAGCTCAGGTATTTATGTTGCAATGCGAAATGGTGACAACACCGGTCATATCCACCACTATGACCCTCAAGGTCGCTTTTTCAAGTGCATTGCACAGGGTCTGTACTGTCCCTGCGGAATCACATTCACATCAGATGGTCAGTTGGCAGTGGCTGACTTCTACTCAGTCAAGATGTATCACCAGGTGTGACGTGACATTGTAATCAGTCATGTCATCAGTTTCTAATCACCAATGACATGCAAATAGTTCAGTTTACTGTTGTATATCGTTCTACATTTATACATTCTTTAGTCATTGTTAACTGAAAACAGGAAACTTTAAGGGAATCTCTTATTACCAATGCGCGTGCAGTGTGATGTCACATACATGTATTTATAAAACAATGTCACACACAATATATAAAGCCCAATAATTGATATTTATCGCATCGTAATTATTCAATTCGAACAAAATAGTGTTTTCTGTAACTCTTAACTAATGTTTAAAAGCCACACATTAGTGGGGTTTTTTTTTCGATTTTTTTTCTCTCACTATTTTGCTTTAAAACGCTGTACTTAACAATTTTGACATGCTTCTGTAAGCAAAACATTATTAATTATATAAATTACAATGGTGCAAGGGGAAGCCATCTTGACAATGCATTTTCACGAAGAGACAAACGTTACTGCCCCTTGATCGTGTACAGAATGTATAGGTTTCCCCGGTCAGTTTATTAATAGATTTGGCAGCCAAATGATGACAAATCACCCATTTTCGCACAAATTTGGATGCACATTTTATTAGACTAAATAGATTGTTCAATTTCAATATCGATGCATCCAACTGCATATTGCAACAATTCAATTTCAAGAATGAGGCATTACAATTTCACACTGGGTCGATGCATCCAACTGCATATTGCAACAATTCAATTTCAAGAATGAGGCATTACAATTTCACACTGGGTCATTTAAATTCGCTCAAGCTCCCAGTTGCGCCAGTTTGGCCATTCGATTTCACTATTAGGCAAGTATTTATGGAATATAAGCGAAGAAATTCGAAAACGGTTCAGTTCTTTATAATTAAACAGTGCCTTATTCCAAATTGATTAAGTAAATGAAAACTTTTCTAACCCTGCCACAAAGAAGCAACAAAAAAACCAAAATTAATTGCTCATTCCCGCTTTTTTAACACATCAAAAAGAAAAACCAGTTAGAAAAAAGAAGCAGGAAGGAAGGAAGGAAGGAAGGAAGGAAGGACGGAAGGACGGAAGGATGGAAGGACGGAAGGACGGAAGGACGGAGGGACGGAAGGACGGAAGGAAGGACGGAAGGAAGGACGGGCGGACGGAAGGACGGACGGAAGGACGGAAGGACAGACGGAAGGACGGAAGGAAGGACGGAAGGAGGGACGGAAGATGGAAGGAAGGACGGAAGGAAGGACGATAGGACGGAAGGACGGACGGAAGGATGGACGGAAGGACAGACAGAAGGACAGACGGAAGGACGGAAGATGGAAGGACGGAAGGACGGAAGGACGGAAGGACGGAAGATGGATGGAAGGAAGGAAGGAAGAATGGACTGGAGGACGGAAGGACAGAAGGACGGAAGGAAGGACGGAAGGACGGAAGGACGGAAGGACGGAAGATGGAAGGAAGGACGGAAGATGGAAGGAAGGACGGACGGAAGGACAGACGGAAGGACAGACGGAAGGACAGACGGAAGGACGGAAGATGGACGGAAGATGGACGGAAGATGGACGGAAGATGGACGGAAGGACGGAAGGACGGAAGGACGGAAGGACGGAAGGACGGAAGGACGGAAGGACGGAAGGACGGAAGGACGGAAGGACGGAAGGACGGAAGGACGGAAGGACGGAAGGACGGAAGGACGGAAGATGGAAGGACGGAAGATGGAAAGACGGACGGAAGGAAGGACGTAAGACGGAAGGACGGAAGGACGGAAGGAACGGACGGAACGGAAGGAACGGAAGGACTGGATGGACTGGATGGACTGGATGGACTGGATGGACTGGATGGACTGGAGGACGGAAGGAAGGACGGAAGGACGGAAGGAAGGAAGGACGGAAGGACGGACGGAAGGAAGGAAGGAAGGAAGGATGGACGGAAGGAAGGAAGGAAGGAAGGAAGGAAGGATGGACGGAAGGACAGACGGAAGGACGGAAGGACGGAAGGACGGAAGGACAGAAGGACGGAAGGACGGAAGGAACGGAAGGAACAGAAGGACGGAAGGAACGGAAGGAACGGAAGGAACGGAAGGACTGGATGGACTGGATGGACGGAAGGACGGAAGGAAGGAAGGAAGGAAGGAAGGACGGAAGGAAGGACGGAAGGACGGACGGAAGGACGGAACGAAGGAAGGAAGGATGGACGGAAGGACAGACGGAAGGACAGACTCTAACGCTAACTCTAACGCTAACGCTAACGCTAATGCTAACGCTAACGCTAACTCTAACTCTAACTCTAACGCTAACTCTAACGCTAACTCTAACTCTAACTCTAACGCTAACTCTAACGCTAACTCTAACGCTAACTCTAACGCTAACTCTAACGCTAACTCTAACGCTAACTCTAATGCTAACTTCTAGTTCGAATTCTTCTGTGGATTCTTTAAATTCTTTTCATTTAAAACAATCTGCTGCATTCTTCGACGCATTTCTTAAAGCTTCCACGCCTTTTTCACCAATCTTCAAATTTCACCAATTTCAGGTAGACTGCCGGCCAAGGCTAACAAGCTTAGGCTTGTAATCATAATGGTCCTCCTATGTTGATGTACATAATATGCCTGGCCTGCTTTTTGAAGTTAAATCTAAATTACTCAAGGTTCCTTATGTGCATTTACAACATGCACCTTTTTGGTTCTTTTTACAACTTGTTACATACTTTCTAATACTGAATACCTTCTCTTGTATTTATTTCTCCTTTTTGTTCACAGATCTTCCATGTACACAAACTGCCTGACCTTTTAAGTGTTACAAAGGCTAAGCAAAAATTGGCTGCAACACATTCTAATGGACATACAAAGGTAAGAAAGCAGCAAATTATATAATGCTTCAGAAACAAGATTGTGCATTCTTTAGAAGTGGACCTCCTCCCTGTGTATTCCTGCTGTGTATTCAAAACAGCTTGTAGATGACATATTTGACATGAACATTTTCCAATATTGTTCCCCAGTATGTGAGGTTTTAAAGACCATGAAACATTAACCCTATCACCTTACCCAATACTACAAAATACTACTTGTATGCAGTACTCTTATTACACTAGCCTATAAGAACTGGGTAGTATTGTGTACTGTACCCCAAATAAATGCCTAGGGCGTTAGGGTAAAAAAATACTTTACATTTGTTGCCTTAATCTATTTTCATGAAACTCGTCGTAACTTCAATGCATCTCAGGTTGCAGCTGTGTCGTGTCCTATGAATCATTTCACAAAACACAAAAGTACAACTTGTAATAGGTGTATTTTTAGTACAATACGATGACTTATATGTATTTTTTAAGAGTCGTCGAAAGTTTTCCGAAACGTATTAGTGGCGGATGTTGGACTTATTTCAAGTTTTAACTCCATTAATCAAGGTTTCAATTCGCATCGGAGGGTGGGTGTACAAGTACCTTGCACATTTTTTCGGGATTCAAAATGGATGACGGTAAACATGTCACAAGCAAGACTGGCAATATCTGTCAGCCACCGGCACACAGCAAGCAGGTTTTTCAGTCCCTACCTGATTTTGTCGATTTTCCCCAGAATATTCTTCTGGGATTTTTCTCCCACCTCTAAAACTGTAATTTCTTTTGTCTTCTCTACAGGTTTATATTTTGGGCAGCTCAATAAAGATGCGTCTAAGACGGGAGGTGAATTGTTACTTGCCAATTTGTATGCAGTCAAGTGCTTCTTTGCATTGTTTTTGACTGGCATTTGAGGTAACAGAAAATGATTTAAATATGTAATGCAGAGAAAATTAAGTACACGTTTTATTTAAAGGTTGGGTACACCATTTGTAATTGCTTGAATTATCATGAATGGGTGGATTTGGGGGGTTGTATTTTATAGTAAATATCATTTAAATGACCTGTCCGAAGTTTTACTATCATGGATGCCTAGAAAAGCACGAAAAACAGCGTTTGTTTTCAACCGGCGTCGAGCAGTTATTCTTATGTTGTTATGGTTTTTTCGCGCTCGCCGTCTGGCGATCGCGAGTTTTGTTTTATAAAATTCAATTTTTCGGAATAATATCAGAATATCTAGGGCAATCATTTTGCTGGACGCCTAAAATCATTATTTACTTTCAAATAAGTAAGATATTTCTTAATAATACGGTAGTAAATATTTTTGATATCTGCAAATGGTGTATCCTGCCTTTAACTCGCAATATTTATAATGATTATATCAGTTGTGTGTTTCTTATTCATGATGTTATTTGTAACAGGTCGGTTTGGGTGTGAAAACGTTTCTTGCTTCTGGAGCTGTAGGAGTGCTCAGGACCAGATGCCTAGAGGTAATTCAGTGTAAGACTATTAACCAGTTCGCGCCGGATGACTCTAACGCTAACTCTAACGCTAACGCTAACGCTAACTCTAACGCTAACGCTAACGCTAACGCTAACGCTAACGCTAACGCTAACGCTAACGCTAACGCTAACGCTAACGCTAACGCTAACGCTAACGCTAACGCTAACGCTAACGCTAACGCTAACGCTAACGCTAACGCTAACGCTAACGCTAACGCTAACGCTAACGCTAACGCTAACGCTAACGCTAACGCTAACGCTAACGCTAACGCTAACGCTAACGCTAACGCTAACGCTAACGCTAACGCTAACGCTAACGCTAACGCTAACGCTAACGCTAACGCTAACGCTAACGCTAACGCTAACGCTAACGCTAACGCTAACGGACTGGACGGACTGGACGGACTGGACGGACTGGATGGACTGGATGGACTGGATGGACTGGATGGACTGGATGGACTGGATGGACTGGATGGACTGGATGGACTGGATGGACTGGATGGACTGGATGGACTGGATGGACTGGATGGACTGGATGGACTGGATGGACTGGATGGACTGGACTGGATGGACTGGATGGACTGGATGGACTGGATGGACTGGATGGACTGGATGGACTGGATGGACTGGATGGACTGGATGGACTGGATGGACTGGATGGACTGGATGGACTGGATGGACTGGATGGACTGGATGGACTGGATGGACTGGATGGACTGGATGGACTGGATGGACTGGATGGACTGGATGGACGGGATGGACGGGATGGACGGGATGGACGGGATGGACGGGATGGACGGGATGGACGGGATGGACGGGATGGACGGGATGGACGGGATGGACTGGATGGACTGGATGGACTGGATGGGCTGGATGGGCTGGATGGGCTGGATGGACTGGATGGACTGGATGGACTGGATGGACTGGATGGACTGGATGGACTGGATGGACTGGATGGACTGGACTGGATGGACTGGATGGACTGGATGGACTGGATGGAATGGACTGGATGGACTGGATGGACTGGATGGACTGGATGGACTGGATGGACTGGATGGACTGGATGGACTGGATGGACTGGATGGACTGGATGGACTGGATGGACTGGATGGACTGGATGGACTGGATGGACTGGATGGACTGGATGGACTGGATGGACTGGATGGACTGGATGGACTGGATGGACTGGATGGACTGGATGGACTGGATGGACTGGATGGACTGGATGGACTGGATGGACTGGATGGACGATGGACTGGATGGACGGAAGGACGGACGGAAGGACGGACGGAAGGACGGACGGAAGGACGGACGGAAGGACGGACGGACGGACGGACGGACGGAAGGACGGACGGAAGGACGGACGGAAGGACGGACGGAAGGACGACTGGAAGGACGGACGGAAGGACGGACTGGAAGGACGGACGGAAGGATGGACGGAAGGACGGACTGGAAGGATGGACGGAAGGATGGACGGAAGGACGGACTGGAAGGATGGACGGAAGGACGGACTGGAAGGATGGACGGAAGAACGGACTGGAAGGATGGACGGAAGGATGGACGGAAGGACGGACTGGAAGGATGGACGGAAGGGCGGACTGGAAGGATGGACGGAAGGACGGACTGGAAGGATGGACGGAAGGACGGACTGGAAGGATGGACGGAAGGACGGACTGGAAGGATGGACGGAAGGACGGACTGGAAGGATGGACGGAAGGACGGACTGGAAGGATGGACGGAAGGACGGACTGGAAGGATGGACGGAAGGACGGACTGGAAGGATGGACGGAAGGACGGACTGGAAGGAAGGACGGACTGGAAGGATGGACGGAAGGACGGACTGGAAGGATGGACGGAAGGACGGACTGGAAGGATGGACGGAAGGACGGACTGGAAGGATGGACGGAAGGACGGACTGGAAGGAAGGACGGACTGGAAGGATGGACGGAAGGACGGACTGGAAGGATGGACGGAAGGACGGACTGGAAGGATGGACGGAAGGACGGAAGGACGGACGGACTGGAAGGATGGACGGAAGGACGGACGGACTGGAAGGATGGACGGAAGGACGGACTGGAAGGAAGGACGGAAGGACGGACTGGAAGGATGGACGGAAGGGCGGACTGGAAGGATGGACGGAAGGACGGACTGGAAGGATGGACGGAAGGACGGACTGGAAGGATGGACGGAAGGACGGACTGGAAGGATGGACGGAAGGACGGACTGGAAGGATGGACGGAAGGACGGACTGGAAGGATGGACGGAAGGACGGACTGGAAGGATGGACGGAAGGACGGACTGGAAGGATGGACGGAAGGACGGACTGGAAGGATGGACGGAAGGACGGACTGGAAGGAAGGACGGACTGGAAGGATGGACGGAAGGACGGACTGGAAGGATGGACGGAAGGACGGACTGGAAGGATGGACGGAAGGACGGACTGGAAGGATGGACGGAAGGACGGACTGGAAGGATGGACGGAAGGACGGACTGGAAGGATGGACGGAAGGACGGACTGGAAGGATGGACGGAAGGACGGACTGGAAGGAAGGACGGACTGGAAGGATGGACGGAAGGACGGACTGGAAGGATGGACGGAAGGACGGACTGGAAGGATGGACAGAAGGACGGACGGACTGGAAGGATGGACAGAAGGACGGACGGACTGGAAGGATGGACGGAAGGATGGACGGAAGGACGGACGGACTGGAAGGATGGACGGAAGGACGGACTGGAAGGAAGGACGGAAGGACGAACTGGAAGGATGGACGGAAGGACGGACTGGAAGGATGGACGGAAGGACGGACTGGAAGGATGGACGGAAGGACGGACTGGAAGGATGGACGAAAGGACGGACTGGAAGGATGGACGGAAGGACGGACTGGAAGGATGGACGGAAGGACGGACTGGAAGGATGGACGGAAGGACGGACTGGAAGGATGGACGGAAGGACGGACTGGAAGGATGGACGGAAGGACGGACTGGAAGGATGGACGGAAGGACGGACTGGAAGGAAGGACGGACTGGAAGGAAGGACGGAAGGACGGACTGGAAGGATGGACGGAAGGACGGACTGGAAGGAAGGACGGAAGGACGGACTGGAAGTATGGACGGAAGGACGGACTGGAAGGATGGACGGAAGGACGGACTGGAAGGATGGACGGAAGGACGGACGGACTGGAAGGACGGACGGAAGGACGGACTGGAAGGATGGACGGAAGGACGGACGGACTGGAAGGACGGACAGAAGGACGGACTAGAAGGACGGACTGGAAGGACGGACTGGAAGGACGGACTGGAAGGACGGACGGAAGGACGGACTGGAAGGATGGACGGAAGGACGGACTGGAAAGATGGACGGAAGGACGGACTGGAAGGATGGACGGAAGGACGGACTGGAAGGATGGACGGAAGGACGGACTGGAAGGATGGACGGAAGGACGGACTGGAAGGATGGACGGAAGGACGGACGGACTGGAAGGATGGACGGAAGGACGGACGGACTGGAAGGATGGACGGAAGGACGGACTGGAAGGAAGGACGGAAGGACGGACTGGAAGGATGGACGGAAGGACGGACTGGAAGGATGGACGGAAGGACGGACTGGAAGGATGGACGGAAGGACGGACTGGAAGGATGGACGGAAGGACGGACTGGAAGGATGGACGGAAGGACGGACTGGAAGGATGGAAGGAAGGACGGACTGGAAGGATGGACGGAAGGACGGACTGGAAGGATGGACGGAAGGACGGACTGGAAGGATGGACGGACGGACTGGAAGGATGGACGGAAGGACGGACGGACTGGAAGGATGGACGGACGGACTGGAAGGATGGACGGAAGGACGGACTGGAAGGAAGGACGGAAGGACGGACTGGAAGGATGGACGGAAGGACGGACTGGAAGGATGGACGGAAGGACGGACTGGAAGGATGGACGGAAGGACGGACTGGAAGGATGGACGGAAGGACGGACTGGAAGGACGGACTGGAAGGATGGACGGAAGGACGGACTGGAAGGATGGACGGAAGGACGGACTGGAAGGATGGACGGAAGGACGGACGGACTGGAAGGATGGACGGAAGGACGGACGGACTGGAAGGATGGACGGAAGGACGGACGGACTGGAAGGATGGACAGAAGGACGGACGGACTGGAAGGATGGACGGAAGGACGGACTGGAAGGATGGACGGAAGGACGGACTGGAAGGACGGACTGGAAGGATGGACGGAAGGACGGACTGGAAGGATGGACGGAAGGACGGACTGGAAGGAAGGACGGAAGGACGGACTGGAAGGATGAACGGAAGGACGGACTGGAAGGATGGACGGAAGGACGGACGGGAAGGATGGACGGAAGGACGGACTGGAAGGATGGACGGAAGGACGGACGGACTGGAAGGATGGACGGAAGGACGGACGGACTGGAAGGATGGACGGAAGGACGGACGGACTGGAAGGATGGACGGAAGGACGGACGGACTGGAAGGATGGACGGAAGGACGGACGGACTGGAAGGATGGACGGAAGGACGGACGGATTGGAAGGATGGACGGAAGGACGGACGGACTGGAAGGATGGACGGAAGGACGGACTGGAAGGATGGACGGAAGGACGGACTGGAAGGATGGACGGAAGGACAGACTGGAAGGATGGACGGAAGGACGGACTGGAAGGATGGACGGAAGGACGGACTGGAAGGATGGACGGAAGGACGGACTGGAAGGATGGACGGAAGGACGGACTGGAAGGATGGACGGAAGGACGGACTGGAAGGATGGACGGAAGGACGGACTGGAAGGAAGGACGGAAGGACGGACTGGAAGGAAGGACGGAAGGACGGACTGGAAGGATGGACGGAAGGACGGACTGGAAGGAAGGACGGAAGGACGGACTGGAAGGATGGACGGAAGGACGGACTGGAAGGATGGACGGAAGGACGGACTGGAAGGATGGACGGAAGGACGGACGGACTGGAAGGATGGACGGAAGGACGGACGGACTGGAAGGATGGACGGAAGGACGGACGGGAAGGATGGACGGAAGGACGGACGGGAAGGATGGACGGAAGGACGGACTGGAAGGATGGACGGAAGGACGGACTGGAAGGATGGACGGAAGGACGGACTGGAAGGATGGACGGAAGGACGGACTGGAAGGAAGGACGGAAGGACGGACTGGAAGGAAGGACGGAAGGACGGACTGGAATGGACGGAAGGACGGACGGACTGGAAGGATGGACGGAAGGACGGACGGACTGGAAGGATGGACGGAAGGACGGACTGGAAGGAAGGACGGAAGGACGGACTGGAAGGATGGACGGAAGGACGGACTGGAAGGATGGACGGAAGGACGGACTGGAAGGATGGACGGAAGGACGGACTGGAAGGATGGACGGAAGGACGGAGTGGAAGGATGGACGGAAGGACGGACTGGAAGGATGGACGGAAGGACGGACGGACTGGAAGGACGGACGGAAGGACGGACTGGAAGGATGGACGGAAGGACGGACGGACTGGAAGGACGGACTGGAAGGACGGACTGGAAGGACGGACTGGAAGGACGGACGGAAGGACGGACTGGTAGGATGGACGGAAGGACGGACTGGAAAGATGGACGGAAGGACGGACTGGAAGGATGGACGGAAGGACGGACTGGAAGGATGGACGGAAGGACGGACTGGAAGGATGGACGGAAGGACGGACTGGAAGGATGGACGGAAGGACGGACGGACTGGAAGGATGGACGGAAGGACGCACGGACTGGAAGGATGGACGGAAGGACGGACGGACTGGAAGGATGGACGGAAGGACGGACGGACTGGAAGGATGGACGGAAGGACGGACGGACTGGAAGGATGGACGGAAGGACGGACGGACTGGAAGGATGGACGGAAGGACGGACGGACTGGAAGGATGGACGGAAGGACGGACGGACTGGAAGGATGGACGGAAGGACGGACGGACTGGAAGGATGGACGGAAGGACGGACGGACTGGAAGGATGGACGGACTGGAAGGATGGACGGACGGACTGGAAGGATGGACGGAAGGACGGACGGACTGGAAGGATGGACGGAAGGACGCACGGACTAGAAGGATGGACGGAAGGACGGACGGACTGGAAGGATGGACGGAAGGACGGACGGACTGGAAGGATGGACGGAAGGACGGACGGACTGGAAGGATGGACGGAAGGACGGACGGACTGGAAGGATGGACGGAAGGACGGACTGGAAGGATGGACGGAAGGACGGACTGGAAGGATGGACGGAAGGACGGACTGGAAGGATGGACGGAAGGACGGACTGGAAGGATGGACGGAAGGACGGACGGACGGACGGACTGGAAGGATGGACGGAAGGACGGACGGACTGGAAGGATGGACGGAAGGACGGACGGACTGGAAGGATGGACGGAAGGACGGACGGACTGGAAGGATGGACGGAAGGACGGACGGACTGGAAGGATGGACGGAAGGACGGACTGGAAGGATGGACGGAAGGACGGACTGGAAGGATGGACGGAAGGACGGACTGGAAGGATGGACGGAAGGACGGACTGGAAGGATGGACGGAAGGACGGACTGGAAGGAAGGACGGAAGGACGGACTGGAAGGATGGACGGAAGGACGGACTGGAAGGATGGACGGAAGGACGGACGGACTGGAAGGATGGACGGAAGGACGGACTGGAAGGAAGGACGGAAGGACGGACTGGAAGGATGGACGGAAGGACGGACTGGAAGGATGGACGGACGGAAGGACGGACTGGAAGGATGGACGGAAGGACGGACTGGAAGGATGGACGGAAGGACAGACGGAAGGACAGACTCTAACGCTAACTCTAACGCTAACTCTAACGCTAACTCTAACGCTAACTCTAACGCTAACGCTAACGCTAATGCTAACGCTAACGCTAACTCTAACTCTAACGCTAACTCTAACGCTAACTCTAACTCTAACTCTAACTCTAACGCTAACTCTAACGCTAACTCTAACGCTAACTCTAACGCTAACTCTAACGCTAACTCTAACGCTAACTCTAACGCTAACTCTGATGCTAACTTCTAGTTCGAATTCTTCTGTGGATTCTTTAAATTCTTTTTATTTAAAACAATCTGCTGCATTCTTCGACGCATTTCTTAAAGCTTCCACGCCTTTTTCACCAATCTTCAAATTTCACCAATTTCAGGTAGACTGCCGGCCAAGGCTAACAAGCTTAGGCTTGTAATCATAATGGTCCTCCTATGTTGATGTACATAATATGCCTGGCCTGCTTTTTGAAGTTAAATCTAAATTACTCAAGGTTCCTTATGTGCATTTACAACATGCACCTTTTTGGTTCTTTTTACAACTTGTTACATACTTTCTAATACTGAATACCTTCTCTTGTATTTATTTCTCCTTTTTGTTCACAGATCCTCCATGTACACAAACTGCCTGACCTTTTAAGTGTTACAAAGGCTAAGCAAAAATTGGCTGCAACACATTCTAATGGACATACAAAGGTAAGAAAGCAGCAAATTATATAATGCTTCAGAAACAAGATTGTGCATTCTTTAGAAGTGGACCTCCTCCCTGTGTATTCCTGCTGTGTATTCAAAACAGCTTGTAGATGACATATTTGACATGAACATTTTCCAATATTGTTCCCCAGTATGTGAGGTTTTAAAGACCATGAAACATTAACCCTATCACCTTACCCAATACTACAAAATACTACTTGTATGCAGTACTCTTATTACACTAGCCTATAAGAACTGGGTAGTATTGTGTACTGTACCCCAAATAAATGCCTAGGGCGTTAGGGTAAAAAAATACTTTACATTTGTTGCCTTAATCTATTTTCATGAAACTCGTCGTAACTTCAATGCATCTCAGGTTGCAGCTGTGTCGTGTCCTATGAATCATTTCACAAAACACAAAAGTACAACTTGTAATAGGTGTATTTTTAGTACAATACGATGACTTATATGTATTTTTTAAGAGTCGTCGAAAGTTTTCCGAAACGTATTAGTGGCGGATGTTGGACTTATTTCAAGTTTTAACTCCATTAATCAAGGTTTCAATTCGCATCGGAGGGTGGGTGTACAAGTACCTTGCACATTTTTTCGGGATTCAAAATGGATGACGGTAAACATGTCACAAGCAAGACTGGCAATATCTGTCAGCCACCGGCACACAGCAAGCAGGTTTTTCAGTCCCTACCTGATTTTGTCGATTTTCCCCAGAATATTCTTCTGGGATTTTTCTCCCACCTCTAAAACTGTAATTTCTTTTGTCTTCTCTACAGGTTTATATTTTGGGCAGCTCAATAAAGATGCGTCTAAGACGGGAGGTGAATTGTTACTTGCCAATTTGTATGCAGTCAAGTGCTTCTTTGCATTGTTTTTGACTGGCATTTGAGGTAACAGAAAATGATTTAAATATGTAATGCAGAGAAAATTAAGTACACGTTTTATTTAAAGGTTGGGTACACCATTTGTAATTGCTTGAATTATCATGAATGGGTGGATTTGGGGGGTTGTATTTTATAGTAAATATCATTTAAATGACCTGTCCGAAGTTTTACTATCATGGATGCCTAGAAAAGCACGAAAAACAGCGTTTGTTTTCAACCGGTGTCGAGCAGTTATTCTTATGTTGTTATGGTTTTTTCGCGCTCGCCGTCTGGCGATCGCGAGTTTTGTTTTATAAAATTCAATTTTTCGAAATAATATCAGAATATCTAGGGCAATCATTTTGCTGGACGCCTAAAATCATTATTTACTTTCAAATAAGTAAGATATTTCTTAATAATACGGTAGTAAATATTTTTGATATCTGCAAATGGTGTATCCTGCCTTTAACTCGCAATATTTATAATGATTATATCAGTTGTGTGTTTCTTATTCATGATGTTATTTGTAACAGGTCGGTTTGGGTGTGAAAACGTTTCTTGCTTCTGGAGCTGTAGGAGTGCTCAGGACCAGATGCCTAGAGGTAATTCAGTGTAAGACTATTAACCAGTTCGCGCCGGATGACTCTAACGCTAACTCTAACGCTAACGCTAACTCTAACTCTAACTCTAACGCTAACGCTAACGCTAACGCTAACGCTAACGCTAACGCTAACGCTAACGCTAACGCTAACGCTAACGCTAACGCTAACGCTAACGCTAACGCTAACGCTAACGCTAACGCTAACGCTAACGCTAACGCTAACGCTAACGCTAACGGACTAGACGGACTGGATGGACTGGATGGACTGGATGGACTGGATGGACTGGATGGACTGGATGGACGGGATGGACGGGATGGACGGGATGGACGGGATGGACGGGATGGACGGGATGGACGGGATGGACGGGATGGACGGGATGGACGGGATGGACGGGATGGACGGGATGGACTGGATGGACTGGATGGACTGGATGGACTGGATGGGCTGGATGGGCTGGATGGGCTGGATGGGCTGGATGGGCTGGATGGACTGGATGGACTGGATGGACTGGATGGACTGGATGGACTGGATGGACTGGATGGACTGGACTGGATGGACTGGATGGACTGGATGGACTGGATGGAATGGACTGGATGGACTGGATGGACTGGATGGACTGGATGGACTGGATGGACTGGATGGACTGGATGGACTGGATGGACTGGATGGACTGGATGGACTGGATGGACGATGGACTGGATGGACTGGATGGACTGGATGGACTGGATGGACTGGATGGACTGGATGGACTGGATGGACTGGATGGACTGGATGGACTGGATGGACTGGATGGACTGGATGGACTGGATGGACGATGGACTGGATGGACGGAAGGACGGACGGAAGGACGGACGGAAGGACGGACGGAAGGACGGACGGAAGGACGGACGGACGGAAGGACGGACGGAAGGACGGACGGAAGGACGGACGGAAGGACGACTGGAAGGACGGACGGAAGGACGGACTGGAAGGACGGACGGAAGGATGGACGGAAGGACGGACTGGAAGGATGGACGGAAGGATGGACGGAAGGATGGACGGAAGGACGGACTGGAAGGATGGACGGAAGGACGGACTGGAAGGATGGACGGAAGAACGGACTGGAAGGATGGACGGAAGGATGGACGGAAGGACGGACTGGAAGGATGGACGGAAGGACGGACTGGAAGGATGGACGGAAGAACGGACTGGAAGGATGGACGGAAGGATGGACGGAAGGACGGACTGGAAGGATGGACGGAAGGGCGGACTGGAAGGATGGACGGAAGGACGGACTGGAAGGATGGACGGAAGGACGGACTGGAAGGATGGACGGAAGGACGGACTGGAAGGATGGACGGAAGGACGGACTGGAAGGATGGACGGAAGGACGGACTGGAAGGATGGACGGAAGGACGGACTGGAAGGATGGACGGAAGGACGGACTGGAAGGATGGACGGAAGGACGGACTGGAAGGAAGGACGGACTGGAAGGATGGACGGAAGGACGGACTGGAAGGATGGACGGAAGGACGGACTGGAAGGATGGACGGAAGGACGGACTGGAAGGATGGACGGAAGGACGGACTGGAAGGATGGACGGAAGGACGGACTGGAAGGATGGACGGAAGGACGGACTGGAAGGATGGACGGAAGGACGGACTGGAAGGAAGGACGGACTGGAAGGATGGACGGAAGGACGGACTGGAAGGATGGACGGAAGGACGGACTGGAAGGATGGACGGAAGGACGGACGGACTGGAAGGATGGACGGAAGGACGGACGGACTGGAAGGATGGACGGAAGGACGGACTGGAAGGAAGGACGGAAGGACGGACTGGAAGGATGGACGGAAGGGCGGACTGGAAGGATGGACGGAAGGACGGACTGGAAGGATGGACGGAAGGACGGACTGGAAGGATGGACGGAAGGACGGACTGGAAGGATGGACGGAAGGACGGACTGGAAGGATGGACGGAAGGACGGACTGGAAGGATGGACGGAAGGACGGACTGGAAGGATGGACGGAAGGACGGACTGGAAGGATGGACGGAAGGACGGACTGGAAGGAAGGACGGACTGGAAGGATGGACGGAAGGACGGACTGGAAGGATGGACGGAAGGACGGACTGGAAGGATGGACGGAAGGACGGACTGGAAGGATGGACGGAAGGACGGACTGGAAGGATGGACGGAAGGACGGACTGGAAGGATGGACGGAAGGACGGACTGGAAGGATGGACGGAAGGACGGACTGGAAGGAAGGACGGACTGGAAGGATGGACGGAAGGACGGACTGGAAGGATGGACGGAAGGACGGACTGGAAGGATGGACAGAAGGACGGACGGACTGGAAGGATGGACGGAAGGACGGACGGACTGGAAGGATGGACGGAAGGACGGACTGGAAGGAAGGACGGAAGGACGAACTGGAAGGATGGACGGAAGGACGGACTGGAAGGATGGACGGAAGGACGGACTGGAAGGATGGACGGAAGGACGGACTGGAAGGATGGACGAAAGGACGGACTGGAAGGATGGACGGAAGGACGGACTGGAAGGATGGACGGAAGGACGGACTGGAAGGATGGACGGAAGGACGGACTGGAAGGATGGACGGAAGGACGGACTGGAAGGATGGACGGAAGGACGGACTGGAAGGAAGGACGGACTGGAAGGAAGGACGGACTGGAAGGATGGACGGAAGGACGGACTGGAAGGATGGACGGAAGGACGGACTGGAAGGAAGGACGGAAGGACGGACTGGAAGTATGGACGGAAGGACGGACTGGAAGGATGGACGGAAGGACGGACTGGAAGGATGGACGGAAGGACGGACGGACTGGAAGGACGGACGGAAGGACGGACTGGAAGGATGGACGGAAGGACGGACGGACTGGAAGGACGGACAGAAGGACGGACTAGAAGGACGGACTGGAAGGACGGACTGGAAGGACGGACTGGAAGGACGGACGGAAGGACGGACTGGAAGGATGGACGGAAGGACGGACTGGAAAGATGGACGGAAGGACGGACTGGAAGGATGGACGGAAGGACGGACTGGAAGGATGGACGGAAGGACGGACTGGAAGGATGGACGGAAGGACGGACTGGAAGGATGGACGGAAGGACGGACGGACTGGAAGGATGGACGGAAGGACGGACGGACTGGAAGGATGGACGGAAGGACGGACGGACTGGAAGGATGGACGGAAGGACGGACTGGAAGGAAGGACGGAAGGACGGACTGGAAGGATGGACGGAAGGACGGACTGGAAGGATGGACGGAAGGACGGACTGGAAGGATGGACGGAAGGACGGACTGGAAGGATGGACGGAAGGACGGACTGGAAGGATGGACGGAAGGACGGACTGGAAGGATGGACGGAAGGACGGACGGACTGGAAGGATGGACGGAAGGACGGACGGACTGGAAGGATGGACGGAAGGACGGACTGGAAGGAAGGACGGAAGGACGGACTGGAAGGATGGACGGAAGGACGGACTGGAAGGATGGACGGAAGGACGGACTGGAAGGATGGACGGAAGGACGGACTGGAAGGATGGACGGAAGGACGGACTGGAAGGATGGACGGAAGGACGGACTGGAAGGATGGACGGAAGGACGGACTGGAAGGATGGACGGAAGGACGGACTGGAAGGATGGACGGAAGGACGGACTGGAAGGATGGACGGACGGACTGGAAGGATGGACGGAAGGACGGACGGACTGGAAGGATGGACGGAAGGACGGACGGACTGGAAGGATGGACGGAAGGACGGACTGGAAGGAAGGACGGAAGGACGGACTGGAAGGATGGACGGAAGGACGGACTGGAAGGATGGACGGAAGGACGGACTGGAAGGATGGACGGAAGGACGGACTGGAAGGATGGACGGAAGGACGGACTGGAAGGACGGACTGGAAGGATGGACGGAAGGACGGACTGGAAGGATGGACGGAAGGACGGACTGGAAGGATGGACGGAAGGACGGACGGACTGGAAGGATGGACGGAAGGACGGACGGACTGGAAGGATGGACGGAAGGACGGACGGACTGGAAGGATGGACAGAAGGACGGACGGACTGGAAGGATGGACGGAAGGACGGACTGGAAGGATGGACGGAAGGACGGACTGGAAGGACGGACTGGAAGGATGGACGGAAGGACGGACTGGAAGGATGGACGGAAGGACGGACTGGAAGGAAGGACGGAAGGACGGACTGGAAGGATGAACGGAAGGACGGACTGGAAGGATGGACGGAAGGACGGACTGGAAGGATGGACGGAAGGACGGACTGGAAGGATGGACGGAAGGACGGACGGACTGGAAGGATGGACGGAAGGACGGACGGACTGGAAGGATGGACGGAAGGACGGACGGACTGGAAGGATGGACGGAAGGACGGACGGACTGGAAGGATGGACGGAAGGACGGACGGACTGGAAGGATGGACGGAAGGACGGACGGATTGGAAGGATGGACGGAAGGACGGACGGACTGGAAGGATGGACGGAAGGACGGACTGGAAGGATGGACGGAAGGACGGACTGGAAGGATGGACGGAAGGACAGACTGGAAGGATGGACGGAAGGACGGACTGGAAGGATGGACGGAAGGACGGACTGGAAGGATGGACGGAAGGACGGACTGGAAGGATGGACGGTAGGACGGACTGGAAGGATGGACGGAAGGACGGACTGGAAGGATGGACGGAAGGACGGACTGGAAGGAAGGACGGAAGGACGGACTGGAAGGAAGGACGGAAGGACGGACTGGAAGGATGGACGGAAGGACGGACTGGAAGGAAGGACGGAAGGACGGACTGGAAGGATGGACGGAAGGACGGACTGGAAGGATGGACGGAAGGACGGACTGGAAGGATGGACGGAAGGACGGACGGACTGGAAGGATGGAAGGACGGACGGACTGGAAGGATGGACGGAAGGACGGACGGACTGGAAGGATGGACGGAAGGACGGACGGGAAGGATGGACGGAAGGACGGACTGGAAGGATGGACGGAAGGACGGACTGGAAGGATGGACGGAAGGACGGACTGGAAGGATGGACGGAAGGACGGACTGGAAGGAAGGACGGAAGGACGGACTGGAAGGAAGGACGGAAGGACGGACTGGAATGGACGGAAGGACGGACGGACTGGAAGGATGGACGGAAGGACGGACGGACTGGAAGGATGGACGGAAGGACGGACTGGAAGGATGGACGGAAGGACGGACTGGAAGGATGGACGGAAGGATGGACGGAAGGACGGACTGGAAGGATGGACGGAAGGACGGACTGGAAGGATGGACGGAAGGACGGACTGGAAGGATGGACGGAAGGACGGACTGGAAGGATGGACGGAAGGACGGACGGACTGGAAGGATGGACGGAAGGACGGACGGACTGGGAGGATGGACGGAAGGACGGACTGGAAGGATGGACGGAAGGACGGACTGGAAGGATGGACGGAAGGACGGACTGGAAGGATGGACGGAAGGACGGACTGGAAGGATGGACGGAAGGACGGACTGGAAGGATGGACGGAAGGACGGACTGGAAGGATGGACGGAAGGACGGACTGGAAGGATGGACGGAAGGACGGACTGGAAGGATGGACGGAAGGACGGACGGACTGGAAGGATGGACGGAAGGACCGACGGACTGGAAGGATGGACGGAAGGACGGACGGACTGGAAGGATGGACGGAAGGACGGACGGACTGGAAGGATGGACGGAAGGACGGACGGACTGGAAAGATGGACGGAAGGACGGACTGGAAGGATGGACGGAAGGACGGACTGGAAGGATGGACGGAAGGACGGACTTGAAGGATGGACGGAAGGACGGACTGGAAGGATGGACGGAAGGACGGACTGGAAGGAAGGACGGAAGGACGGACTGGAAGGATGGACGGAAGGACGGACTGGAAGGATGGACGGAAGGACGGACTGGAAGGATGGACGGAAGGACGGACTGGAAGGATGGACGGAAGGACGGACGGACTGGAAGGATGGACGGAAGGACGGACGGACTGGAAGGATGGACGGAAGGACGGACGGACTGGAAGGATGGACGGAAGGACGGACGGACTGGAAGGATGGACGGAAGGACGGACGGACTGGAAGGATGGACGGAAGGACGGACGGACTGGAAGGATGGACGGAAGGACGGACGGACTGGAAGGATGGACGGAAGGACGGACGGACTGGAAGGATGGACGGAAGGACGGACGGACTGGAAGGATGGACGGAAGGACGGACGGACTGGAAGGATGGACGGAAGGACGGACGGACTGGAAGGATGGACGGAAGGACGGACGGACTGGAAGGATGGACGGAAGGACGGACGGACTGGAAGGATGGACGGAAGGACGGACGGACTGGAAGGATGGACGGAAGGACGGACGGACTGGAAGGATGGACGGAAGGACGGACGGACTGGAAGGATGGACGGAAGGACGGACGGACTGGAAGGATGGACGGAAGGACGGACGGACTGGAAGGATGGACGGAAGGACGGACGGACTGGAAGGATGGACGGAAGGACGGACTGGAAGGATGGACGGAAGGACGGACTGGAAGGATGGACGGAAGGACGGACTGGAAGGATGGACGGAAGGACGGACTGGAAGGAAGGACGGAAGGACGGACTGGAAGGATGTACGGAAGGACGGACTGGAAGGATGGACGGAAGGACGGACGGACTGGAAGGATGGACGGAAGGACGGACGGACTGGAAGGATGGACGGAAGGACGGACGGACTGGAAGGATGGACGGAAGGACGGACGGACTGGAAGGAAGGACGGACGGACTGGAAGGATGGACGGAAGGACGGACGGACTGGAAGGATGGACGGAAGGACGGACGGACTGGAAGGATGGACGGAAGGACGGACTGGAAGGATGGACGGAAGGACGGACTGGAAGGATGGACGGAAGGACGGACTGGAAGGATGGACGGAAGGACGGACTGGAAGGAAGGACGGAAGGACGGACTGGAAGGAAGGACGGAAGGACGGACTGGAAGGATGGACGGAAGGACGGACTGGAAGGATGGACGGAAGGACGGACTGGAAGGATGGACGGAAGGACGGACGGACTGGAAGGATGGACGGAAGGACGGACGGACTGGAAGGATGGACGGAAGGACGGACGGACTGGAAGGATGGACGGAAGGACGGACGGACTGGGAGGATGGACGGAAGGACGGACTGGAAGGATGGACGGAAGGACGGACTGGAAGGATGGACGGAAGGACGGACTGGAATGATGGACGGAAGGACGGACTGGAAGGATGGACGGAAGGACGGACGGACTGGAAGGATGGACGGAAGGACGGACGGACTGGAAGGATGGACGGAAGGACGGACGGACTGGAAGGATGGACGGAAGGACGGACGGACTGGAAGGAAGGACGGACGGACTGGAAGGATGGACGGAAGGACGGACGGACTGGAAGGATGGACGGAAGGACGGACGGACTGGAAGGATGGACGGAAGGACGGACGGACTGGAAGGATGGACGGAAGGACGGACTGGAAGGATGGACGGAAGGACGGACTGGAAGGATGGACGGAAGGACGGACTGGAAGGATGGACGGAAGGACGGACTGGAAGGATGGACGGAAGGACGGACTGGAAGGAAGGACGGAAGGACGGACTGGAAGGAAGGACGGAAGGACGGACTGGAAGGATGGACGGAAGGACGGACTGGAAGGATGGACGGAAGGACGGACGGACTGGAAGGATGGACGGAAGGACGGACGGACTGGAAGGATGGACGGAAGGACGGACGGACTGGAAGGATGGACGGAAGGACGGACGGACTGGAAGGATGGACGGAAGGACGGACGGACTGGAAGGAAGGACGGACGGACTGGAAGGATGGACGGAAGGACGGACGGACTGGAAGGATGGACGGAAGGACGGACGGACTGGAAGGATGGACGGAAGGACGGACTGAAAGGATGGACGGAAGGACGGACTGGAAGGATGGACGGACGGACTGGAAGGATGGACGGAAGGACGGACGGACTGGAAGGATGGACGGAAGGACGGACGGACTGGAAGGATGGACGGAAGGACGGACTGGAAGGAAGGACGGAAGGACGGACTGGAAGGATGGACGGAAGGACGGACTGGAAGGATGGACGGAAGGACGGACTGGAAGGATGGACGGAAGGACGGACTGGAAGGATGGACGGAAGGACGGACGGACTGGAAGGATGGACGGAAGGACGGACGGACTGGAAGGATGGACGGAAGGACGGACGGACTGGAAGGATGGACAGAAGGACGGACGGACTGGAAGGATGGACGGAAGGACGGACTGGAAGGACGGACGGAAGGATGGACGGAAGGACGGACTGGAAGGATGGACGGAAGGACGGACTGGAAGGATGGACGGAAGGATGGACGGAAGGACGGACTGGAAGGACGGACTGGAAGGATGGACGGAAGGACGGACTGGAAGGATGGACGGAAGGACGGACTGGAAGGATGGACGGAAGGACGGACTGGAAGGATGGACGGAAGGACGGACTGGAAGGATGGACGGAAGGACGGACTGGAAGGATGGACGGAAGGACGGACTGGAAGGATGGACGGAAGGACGGACTGGAAGGATGGACGGAAGGACGGACTGGAAGGATGGACGGAAGGACGGACTGGAAGGATGGACGGAAGGACGGACGGACTGGAAGGATGGACGGAAGGACGGACGGACTGGGAGGATGGACGGAAGGACGGACTGGAAGGATGGACGGAAGGACGGACTGGAAGGATGGACGGAAGGACGGACTGGAAGGATGGACGGAAGGACGGACTGGAATGATGGACGGAAGGACGGACTGGAAGGATGGACGGAAGGACGGACTGGAAGGATGGACGGAAGGACGGACTGGAAGGATGGACGGAAGGACGGACTGGAAGGATGGACGGAAGGACGGACTGGAAGGATGGACGGAAGGACGGACTGGAAGGATGGACGGAAGGACGGACTGGAAGGATGGACGGAAGGACGGACTGGAAGGATGGACGGAAGGACGGACGGACTGGAAGGATGGACGGAAGGACGGACGGACTGGGAGGATGGACGGAAGGACGGACTGGAAGGATGGACGGAAGGACGGACTGGAAGGATGGACGGAAGGACGGACTGGAATGATGGACGGAAGGACGGACTGGAAGGATGGACGGAAGGACGGACTGGAAGGATGGACGGAAGGACGGACTGGAAGGATGGACGGAAGGACGGACTGGAAGGATGGACGGAAGGACGGACGGACTGGAAGGATGGACGGAAGGACGGACGGACTGGAAGGATGGACGGAAGGACGGACGGACTGGAAGGATGGACGGAAGGACGGACGGACTGGAAGGATGGACGGAAGGACGGACGGACTGGAAGGATGGACGGAAGGACGGACGGACTGGAAGGATGGACGGAAGGACGGACGGACGGAAGGACGGACGAAAGGACGGACGGAAGGACGGACGGAAGGACGACTGGAAGGACGGACGGAAGGACGGACTGGAAGGACGGACGGAAGGACGGACTGGAAGGACGGACGGAAGGATGGACGGAAGGACGGACTGGAAGGATGGACGGAAGGACGGACTGGAAGGATGGACGGAAGGATGGACGGAAGGACGGACTGGAAGGACGGACTGGAAGGATGGACGGAAGGACGGACTGGAAGGATGGACGGAAGGACGGACTGGAAGGATGGACGGAAGGACGGACTGGAAGGATGGACGGAAGGACGGACTGGAAGGATGGACGGAAGGACGGACTGGAAGGATGGACGGAAGGACGGACTGGAAGGATGGACGGAAGGACGGACGGACTGGAAGGATGGACGGAAGGACGGACGGACTGGGAGGATGGACGGAAGGACGGACTGGAAGGATGGACGGAAGGACGGACTGGAAGGATGGACGGAAGGACGGACTGGAATGATGGACGGAAGGACGGACTGGAAGGATGGACGGAAGGACGGACTGGAATGATGGACGGAAGGACGGACTGGAAGGATGGACGGAAGGACGGACTGGAAGGATGGACGGAAGGACGGACTGGAAGGATGGACGGAAGGACGGACTGGAAGGATGGACGGAAGGACGGACGGACTGGAAGGATGGACGGAAGGACGGACGGACTGGAAGGATGGACGGAAGGACGGACGGACTGGAAGGATGGACGGAAGGACGGACGGACTGGAAGGATGGACGGAAGGACGGACGGACTGGAAGGATGGACGGAAGGACGGACGGACTGGAAGGATGGACGGAAGGACGGACGGACGGAAGGACGGACGAAAGGACGGACGGAAGGACGGACGGAAGGACGACTGGAAGGACGGACGGAAGGACGGACTGGAAGGACGGACGGAAGGACGGACTGGAAGGACGGACGGAAGGATGGACGGAAGGACGGACTGGAAGGATGGACGGAAGGACGGACTGGAAGGATGGACGGAAGGATGGACGGAAGGACGGACTGGAAGGACGGACTGGAAGGATGGACGGAAGGACGGACTGGAAGGATGGACGGAAGGACGGACTGGAAGGATGGACGGAAGGACGGACTGGAAGGATGGACGGAAGGACGGACTGGAAGGATGGACGGAAGGACGGACTGGAAGGATGGACGGAAGGACGGACTGGAAGGATGGACGGAAGGACGGACTGGAAGGATGGACGGAAGGACGGACTGGAAGGATGGACGGAAGGACGGACTGGAAGGATGGACGGAAGGATGGACGGAAGGACGGACGGACTGGAAGGATGGACGGAAGGACGGACGGACTGGGAGGATGGACGGAAGGACGGACTGGAAGGATGGACGGAAGGATGGACGGAAGGACGGACTGGAAGGATGGACGGAAGGACGGACTGGAATGATGGACGGAAGGACGGACTGGAAGGATGGACGGAAGGACGGACTGGAAGGATGGACGGAAGGACGGACTGGAAGGATGGAAGGAAGGACGGACTGGAAGGATGGACGGAAGGACGGACTGGAAGGATGGACGGAAGGACGGACTGGAAGGATGGACGGAAGGACGGACTGGAAGGATGGACGGAAGGACGGACTGGAAGGATGGACGGAAGGACGGACAGGAAGGATGGACGGAAGGACGGACTGGAAGGAAGGACGGAAGGACGGACTGGAAGGATGGACGGAAGGACGGACTGGAAGGATGGAAGGACGGACGGACTGGAAGGATGGACGGAAGGACGGACGGACTGGAAGGATGGACGGAAGGACGGACGGACTGGAAGGATGGACGGAAGGACGGACGGACTGGAAGGATGGACGGAAGGACGGACGGACTGGAAGGATGGACGGAAGGACGGACGGACTGGAAGGATGGACGGAAGGACGGACGGACTGGAAGGATGGACGGAAGGACGGACTGGAAGGATGGACGGAAGGACGGACTGGAAGGATGGACGGAAGGACGGACTGGAAGGATGGACGGAAGGACGGACTGGAAGGACGGACTGGAAGGACGGACGGAAGGACGGACTGGAAGGAAGGACAGAAGGACGGACTGGAAGGATGGACGGAAGGACGGACTGGAAGGATGGACGGAAGGACGGACTGGAAGGATGGACGGAAGGACGGACGGACTGGAAGGATGGACGGAAGGACGGACGGACTGGAAGGATGGACGGAAGGACAGACGGACTGGAAGGATGGACGGAAGGACGGACGGACTGGAAGGATGGACGGAAGGACGGACGGACTGGGAGGATGGACGGAAGGACGGACTGGAAGGATGGACGGAAGGACGGACTGGAAGGATGGACGGAAGGACGGACTGGAATGATGGACGGAAGGACGGACTGGAAGGATGGACGGAAGGACGGACTGGAAGGATGGACGGAAGGACGGACTGGAAGGATGGACGGAAGGACGGACTGGAAGGATGGACGGAAGGACGGACTGGAAGGATGGACGGAAGGACGGACTGGAAGGATGGACGGAAGGACGGACTGGAAGGATGGACGGAAGGACGGACTGGAAGGATGGACGGAAGTACGGACTGGAAGGATGGACGGAAGGACGGACTGGAAGGATGGACGGAAGGACGGACTGGAAGGATGGACGGAAGGACGGACTGGAAGGATGGACGGAAGGACGGACGGACTGGAAGGATGGACGGAAGGACGGACGGACTGGAAGGATAGACGGAAGGACGGACGGACTGGAAGGATGGACGGAAGGACGGACGGACTGGAAGGATGGACGGAAGGACGGACTGGAAGGATGGACGGAAGGACGGACTGGAAGGATGGACGGAAGGACGGACGGACTGGAAGGATGGACGGAAGGACGGACGGACTGGAAGGATGGACGGAAGGACAGACTGGAAGGATGGACGGAAGGACGGACTGGAAGGATGGACGGAAGGACGGACTGGAAGGATGGACGGAAGGACGGACGGACTGGAAGGATGGACGGAAGGACGGACGGACTGGAAGGATGGACGGAAGGACGGACGGACTGGAAGGATGGACGGAAGGACGGACGGACTGGAAGGATGGACGGAAGGACGGACGGACTGGAAGGATGGACGGAAGGACGGACGGACTGGAAGGATGGACGGAAGGAAGGACGGACTGGAAGGATGGACGGAAGGACGGACTGGAAGGATGGACGGAAGGACGGACTGGAAGGAAGGACGGAAGGACGGACTGGAAGGAAGGACGGAAGGACGGACTGGAAGGATGGACGGAAGGACGGACTGGAAGGATGGACGTAAGGACGGACTGGAAGGATGGACGTAAGGACGGACTGGAAGGATGGACGGAAGGACGGACGGACTGGAAGGATGGACGGAAGGACGGACGGACTGGAAGGATGGACGGAAGGACGGACGGACTGGAAGGATGGACGGAAGGACGGACGGACTGGAAGGATGGACGGAAGGACGGATGGACTGGAAGGATGGACGGAAGGACGGACGGACTGGAAGGATGGACGGAAGGACGGACGGACTGGAAGGATGGACGGAAGGACGGACGGACTGGAAGGATGGACGGAAGGACGGACTGGAAGGATGGACGGAAGGACGGACTGGAAGGATGGACGGAAGGACGGACTGGAAGGAAGGACGGAAGGACGGACTGGAAGGATGTACGGAAGGACGGACTGGAAGGATGGACGGAAGGACGGACTGGAAGGATGGACGGAAGGACGGACTGGAAGGATGGACGGAAGGACGGACTGGAAGGAAGGACGGAAGGACGGACTGGAAGGATGTACGGAAGGACGGACTGGAAGGATGGACGGAAGGACGGACTGGAAGGATGGACGGAAGGACGGACGGACTGGAAGGATGGACGGAAGGACGGACGGACTGGAAGGATGGACGGAAGGACGGACGGACTGGAAGGATGTACGGAAGGACGGACTGGAAGGATGGACGGAAGGACGGACTGGAAGGATGGACGGAAGGACGGACGGACTGGAAGGATGGACGGAAGGACGGACGGACTGGAAGGATGGACGGAAGGACGGACTGGAAGGATGGACGGAAGGACGGACTGGAAGGATGGACGGAAGGACGGACTGGAAGGATGGACGGAAGGACGGACTGGAAGGAAGGACGGAAGGACGGACTGGAAGGACGGAAGGACGGACGGACTGGAAGGATGGACGGAAGGACGGACGGACTGGAAGGATGGACGGAAGGACCGACGGACTGGAAGGATGGACGGAAGGACGGACGGACTGGAAGGATGGACGGAAGGACGGACGGACTGGAAGGATGGACGGAAGGACGGACGGACTGGAAGGATGGACGGAAGGACGGACGGACTGGAAGGATGGACGGAAGGACGGACTGGAAGGATGGACGGAAGGACGGACTGGAAGGATGGACGGAAGGACGGACTGGAAGGATGGACGGAAGGACGGACTGGAAGGATGGACGGAAGGACGGACTGGAAGGATGGACGGAAGGACGGACTGGAAGGAAGGACGGACTGGAAGGATGGACGGAAGGACGGACTGGAAGGATGGACGGAAGGACGGACTGGAAGGATGGACGGAAGGACGGACGGACTGGAAGGATGGACGGAAGGACGGACGGACTGGAAGGATGGACGGAAGGACGGACGGACTGGAAGGATGGACGGAAGGACGGACGGACTGGAAGGATGGACGGAAGGACGGACTGGAAGGAAGGACGGAAGGACGGACTGGAAGGATGGACGGAAGGACGGACTGGAAGGATGGACGGAAGGACGGACTGGAAGGATGGACGGAAGGACGGACTGGAAGGATGGACGGAAGGACGGACTGGAAGGATGGACGGAAGGACGGACTGGAAGGATGGACGGAAGGACGGACGGACTGGAAGGATGGACGGAAGGACGGACGGACTGGAAGGATGGACGGAAGGACGGACGGACTGGAAGGATGGACGGAAGGACGGACGGACTGGAAGGATGGACGGAAGGACGGACGGACTGGAAGGATGGACGGAAGGACGGACTGGAAGGATGGACGGAAGGACGGACTGGAAGGATGGACGGAAGGACGGACTGGAAGGATGGACGGAAGGACGGACTGGAAGGAAGGACGGAAGGACGGACTGGAAGGATGGACGGAAGGACGGACTGGAAGGATGGACGGAAGGACGGACTGGAAGGATGGACGGAAGGACGGACTGGAAGGATGGACGGAAGGACGGACGGACTGGAAGGATGGACGGAAGGACCGACGGACTGGAAGGATGGACGGAAGGACGGACGGACTGGAAGGATGGACGGAAGGACGGACGGACTGGAAGGATGGACGGAAGGACGGACGGACTGGAAGGATGGACGGAAGGACGGACGGACTGGAAGGATGGACGGAAGGACGGACTGGAAGGATGGACGGAAGGACGGACTGGAAGGATGGACGGAAGGACGGACTGGAAGGATGGACGGAAGGACGGACGGACTGGAAGGATGGACGGAAGGACGGACTGGAAGGATGGACGGAAGGACGGACTGGAAGGATGGACGGAAGGACGGACTGGAAGGATGGACGGAAGGACGGACTGGAAGGAAGGACGGAAGGACGGACTGGAAGGATGGACGGAAGGACGGACTGGAAGGATGGACGGAAGGACGGACTGGAAGGATGGACGGAAGGACGGACGGACTGGAAGGATGGACGGAAGGACGGACGGACTGGAAGGATGGACGGAAGGACGGACGGACTGGAAGGATGGACGGAAGGACGGACGGACTGGAAGGATGGACGGAAGGACGGACGGACTGGAAGGATGGACGGAAGGACGGACGGACTGGAAGGATGGACGGAAGGACGGACTGGAAGGATGGACGGACGGACTGGAAGGATGGACGGAAGGACGGACGGACTGGAAGGATGGACGGAAGGACGGACGGACTGGAAGGATGGACGGAAGGACGGACGGACTGGAAGGATGGACGGAAGGACGGACTGGAAGGATGGACGGAAGGACGGACTGGAAGGATGGACGGAAGGACGGACTGGAAGGATGGACGGAAGGACGGACTGGAAGGATGGACGGAAGGACGGACTGGAAGGATGGACGGAAGGACGGACTGGAAGGAAGGAAGGACGGACTGGAAGGATGGACGGAAGGACGGACTGGAAGGATGGACGGAAGGACGGACTGGAAGGATGGACGGAAGGACGGACGGACTGGAAGGATGGACGGAAGGACGGACGGACTGGAAGGATGGACGGAAGGACGGACGGACTGGAAGGATGGACGGAAGGACGGACTGGAAGGATGGACGGAAGGACGGACTGGAAGGATGGACGGAAGGACGGACTGGAAGGATGGACGGAAGGACGGACTGGAAGGATGGACGGAAGGACGGACTGGAAGGATGGACGGAAGGACGGACTGGAAGGAAGGACGGACTGGAAGGATGGACGGAAGGACGGACTGGAAGGACGGACTGGAAGGATGGACGGAAGGACGGACTGGAAGGATGGACGGAAGGACGGACGGACTGGAAGGATGGACGGAAGGACGGACGGACTGGAAGGATGGACGGAAGGACGGACGGACTGGAAGGATGGACGGAAGGACGGACTGGAAGGAAGGACGGAAGGACGGACTGGAAGGATGGACGGAAGGACGGACTGGAAGGATGGACGGAAGGACGGACTGGAAGGATGGACGGAAGGACGGACTGGAAGGATGGACGGAAGGACGGACTGGAAGGATGGACGGAAGGACGGACTGGAAGGATGGACGGAAGGACGGACTGGAAGGATGGACGGAAGGACGGACTGGAAGGATGGACGGAAGGACGGACTGGAAGGATGGACGGAAGGACGGACGGACTGGAAGGATGGACGGAAGGACGGACGGACTGGAAGGATGGACGGAAGGACGGACGGACTGGAAGGATGGACGGAAGGACGGACTGGAAGGATGGACGGAAGGACGGACTGGAAGGATGGACGGAAGGACGGACTGGAAGGATGGACGGAAGGACGGACTGGAAGGATGGACGGAAGGACGGACTGGAAGGAAGGACGGACTGGAAGGATGGACGGAAGGACGGACTGGAAGGATGGACGGAAGGACGGACGGACTGGAAGGATGGACGGAAGGACGGACGGACTGGAAGGATGGACGGAAGGACGGACGGACTGGAAGGATGGACGGAAGGACGGACTGGAAGGATGGACGGAAGGACGGACTGGAAGGATGGACGGAAGGACGGACTGGAAGGATGGACGGAAGGACGGACTGGAAGGATGGACGGAAGAACGGACTGGAAGGAAGGACGGACTGGAAGGATGGACGGAAGGACGGACTGGAAGGATGGACGGAAGGACGGACTGGAAGGATGGACGGAAGGACGGACTGGAAGGATGGACGGAAGGACGGACTGGAAGGATGGACGGAAGGACGGACTGGAAGGATGGACGGAAGGACGGACTGGAAGGATGGACGGAAGGACGGACGGACTGGAAGGATGGACGGAAGGACGGACGGACTGGAAGGATGGACGGAAGGACGGACGGACTGGAAGGATGGACGGAAGGACGGACGGACTGGAAGGATGGACGGAAGGACGGACGGACTGGAAGGATGGACGGAAGGACGGACTGGAAGGATGGACGGAAGGACGGACTGGAAGGATGGACGGAAGGACGGACTGGAAGGATGGACGGAAGGACGGACTGGAAGGAAGGACGGAAGGACGGACTGGAAGGACGGAAGGACGGACGGACTGGAAGGATGGACGGAAGGACCGACGGACTGGAAGGATGGACGGAAGGAAGGACGGACTGGAAGGATGGACGGAAGGACGGACTGGAAGGATGGACGGAAGGACGGACTGGAAGGAAGGACGGAAGGACGGACTGGAAGGAAGGACGGAAGGACGGACTGGAAGGAAGGACGGAAGGACGGACTGGAAGGAAGGACGGAAGGACGGACTGGAAGGATGGACGGAAGGACGGACTGGAAGGATGGACGTAAGGACGGACTGGAAGGATGGACGTAAGGACGGACTGGAAGGATGGACGGAAGGACGGACGGACTGGAAGGATGGACGGAAGGACGGACGGACTGGAAGGATGGACGGAAGGACGGACGGACTGGAAGGATGGACGGAAGGACGGACGGACTGGAAGGATGGACGGAAGGACGGATGGACTGGAAGGATGGACGGAAGGACGGACGGACTGGAAGGATGGACGGAAGGACGGACGGACTGGAAGGATGGACGGAAGGACGGACGGACTGGAAGGATGGACGGAAGGACGGACTGGAAGGATGGACGGAAGGACGGACTGGAAGGATGGACGGAAGGACGGACTGGAAGGAAGGACGGAAGGACGGACTGGAAGGATGTACGGAAGGACGGACTGGAAGGATGGACGGAAGGACGGACTGGAAGGATGGACGGAAGGACGGACTGGAAGGATGGACGGAAGGACGGACTGGAAGGAAGGACGGAAGGACGGACTGGAAGGATGTACGGAAGGACGGACTGGAAGGATGGACGGAAGGACGGACTGGAAGGATGGACGGAAGGACGGACGGACTGGAAGGATGGACGGAAGGACGGACGGACTGGAAGGATGGACGGAAGGACGGACGGACTGGAAGGATGTACGGAAGGACGGACTGGAAGGATGGACGGAAGGACGGACTGGAAGGATGGACGGAAGGACGGACGGACTGGAAGGATGGACGGAAGGACGGACGGACTGGAAGGATGGACGGAAGGACGGACTGGAAGGATGGACGGAAGGACGGACTGGAAGGATGGACGGAAGGACGGACTGGAAGGATGGACGGAAGGACGGACTGGAAGGAAGGACGGAAGGACGGACTGGAAGGACGGAAGGACGGACGGACTGGAAGGATGGACGGAAGGACGGACGGACTGGAAGGATGGACGGAAGGACCGACGGACTGGAAGGATGGACGGAAGGACGGACGGACTGGAAGGATGGACGGAAGGACGGACGGACTGGAAGGATGGACGGAAGGACGGACGGACTGGAAGGATGGACGGAAGGACGGACGGACTGGAAGGATGGACGGAAGGACGGACTGGAAGGATGGACGGAAGGACGGACTGGAAGGATGGACGGAAGGACGGACTGGAAGGATGGACGGAAGGACGGACTGGAAGGATGGACGGAAGGACGGACTGGAAGGATGGACGGAAGGACGGACTGGAAGGAAGGACGGACTGGAAGGATGGACGGAAGGACGGACTGGAAGGATGGACGGAAGGACGGACTGGAAGGATGGACGGAAGGACGGACGGACTGGAAGGATGGACGGAAGGACGGACGGACTGGAAGGATGGACGGAAGGACGGACGGACTGGAAGGATGGACGGAAGGACGGACGGACTGGAAGGATGGACGGAAGGACGGACTGGAAGGAAGGACGGAAGGACGGACTGGAAGGATGGACGGAAGGACGGACTGGAAGGATGGACGGAAGGACGGACTGGAAGGATGGACGGAAGGACGGACTGGAAGGATGGACGGAAGGACGGACTGGAAGGATGGACGGAAGGACGGACTGGAAGGATGGACGGAAGGACGGACGGACTGGAAGGATGGACGGAAGGACGGACGGACTGGAAGGATGGACGGAAGGACGGACGGACTGGAAGGATGGACGGAAGGACGGACGGACTGGAAGGATGGACGGAAGGACGGACGGACTGGAAGGATGGACGGAAGGACGGACTGGAAGGATGGACGGAAGGACGGACTGGAAGGATGGACGGAAGGACGGACTGGAAGGATGGACGGAAGGACGGACTGGAAGGAAGGACGGAAGGACGGACTGGAAGGATGGACGGAAGGACGGACTGGAAGGATGGACGGAAGGACGGACTGGAAGGATGGACGGAAGGACGGACTGGAAGGATGGACGGAAGGACGGACGGACTGGAAGGATGGACGGAAGGACCGACGGACTGGAAGGATGGACGGAAGGACGGACGGACTGGAAGGATGGACGGAAGGACGGACGGACTGGAAGGATGGACGGAAGGACGGACGGACTGGAAGGATGGACGGAAGGACGGACGGACTGGAAGGATGGACGGAAGGACGGACTGGAAGGATGGACGGAAGGACGGACTGGAAGGATGGACGGAAGGACGGACTGGAAGGATGGACGGAAGGACGGACGGACTGGAAGGATGGACGGAAGGACGGACTGGAAGGATGGACGGAAGGACGGACTGGAAGGATGGACGGAAGGACGGACTGGAAGGATGGACGGAAGGACGGACTGGAAGGAAGGACGGAAGGACGGACTGGAAGGATGGACGGAAGGACGGACTGGAAGGATGGACGGAAGGACGGACTGGAAGGATGGACGGAAGGACGGACGGACTGGAAGGATGGACGGAAGGACGGACGGACTGGAAGGATGGACGGAAGGACGGACGGACTGGAAGGATGGACGGAAGGACGGACGGACTGGAAGGATGGACGGAAGGACGGACGGACTGGAAGGATGGACGGAAGGACGGACGGACTGGAAGGATGGACGGAAGGACGGACTGGAAGGATGGACGGACGGACTGGAAGGATGGACGGAAGGACGGACGGACTGGAAGGATGGACGGAAGGACGGACGGACTGGAAGGATGGACGGAAGGACGGACGGACTGGAAGGATGGACGGAAGGACGGACTGGAAGGATGGACGGAAGGACGGACTGGAAGGATGGACGGAAGGACGGACTGGAAGGATGGACGGAAGGACGGACTGGAAGGATGGACGGAAGGACGGACTGGAAGGATGGACGGAAGGACGGACTGGAAGGAAGGAAGGACGGACTGGAAGGATGGACGGAAGGACGGACTGGAAGGATGGACGGAAGGACGGACTGGAAGGATGGACGGAAGGACGGACGGACTGGAAGGATGGACGGAAGGACGGACGGACTGGAAGGATGGACGGAAGGACGGACGGACTGGAAGGATGGACGGAAGGACGGACTGGAAGGATGGACGGAAGGACGGACTGGAAGGATGGACGGAAGGACGGACTGGAAGGATGGACGGAAGGACGGACTGGAAGGATGGACGGAAGGACGGACTGGAAGGATGGACGGAAGGACGGACTGGAAGGAAGGACGGACTGGAAGGATGGACGGAAGGACGGACTGGAAGGACGGACTGGAAGGATGGACGGAAGGACGGACTGGAAGGATGGACGGAAGGACGGACGGACTGGAAGGATGGACGGAAGGACGGACGGACTGGAAGGATGGACGGAAGGACGGACGGACTGGAAGGATGGACGGAAGGACGGACTGGAAGGAAGGACGGAAGGACGGACTGGAAGGATGGACGGAAGGACGGACTGGAAGGATGGACGGAAGGACGGACTGGAAGGATGGACGGAAGGACGGACTGGAAGGATGGACGGAAGGACGGACTGGAAGGATGGACGGAAGGACGGACTGGAAGGATGGACGGAAGGACGGACTGGAAGGATGGACGGAAGGACGGACTGGAAGGATGGACGGAAGGACGGACTGGAAGGATGGACGGAAGGACGGACGGACTGGAAGGATGGACGGAAGGACGGACGGACTGGAAGGATGGACGGAAGGACGGACGGACTGGAAGGATGGACGGAAGGACGGACTGGAAGGATGGACGGAAGGACGGACTGGAAGGATGGACGGAAGGACGGACTGGAAGGATGGACGGAAGGACGGACTGGAAGGATGGACGGAAGGACGGACTGGAAGGAAGGACGGACTGGAAGGATGGACGGAAGGACGGACTGGAAGGATGGACGGAAGGACGGACGGACTGGAAGGATGGACGGAAGGACGGACGGACTGGAAGGATGGACGGAAGGACGGACGGACTGGAAGGATGGACGGAAGGACGGACTGGAAGGATGGACGGAAGGACGGACTGGAAGGATGGACGGAAGGACGGACTGGAAGGATGGACGGAAGGACGGACTGGAAGGATGGACGGAAGAACGGACTGGAAGGAAGGACGGACTGGAAGGATGGACGGAAGGACGGACTGGAAGGATGGACGGAAGGACGGACTGGAAGGATGGACGGAAGGACGGACTGGAAGGATGGACGGAAGGACGGACTGGAAGGATGGACGGAAGGACGGACTGGAAGGATGGACGGAAGGACGGACTGGAAGGATGGACGGAAGGACGGACGGACTGGAAGGATGGACGGAAGGACGGACGGACTGGAAGGATGGACGGAAGGACGGACGGACTGGAAGGATGGACGGAAGGACGGACGGACTGGAAGGATGGACGGAAGGACGGACGGACTGGAAGGATGGACGGAAGGACGGACTGGAAGGATGGACGGAAGGACGGACTGGAAGGATGGACGGAAGGACGGACTGGAAGGATGGACGGAAGGACGGACTGGAAGGAAGGACGGAAGGACGGACTGGAAGGACGGAAGGACGGACGGACTGGAAGGATGGACGGAAGGACCGACGGACTGGAAGGATGGACGGAAGGACGGACGGACTGGAAGGATGGACGGAAGGACGGACGGACTGGAAGGATGGACGGAAGGACGGACGGACTGGAAGGATGGACGGAAGGACGGACGGACTGGAAGGATGGACGGAAGGACGGACTGGAAGGATGGACGGAAGGACGGACTGGAAGGATGGACGGAAGGACGGACTGGAAGGATGGACGGAAGGACGGACTGGAAGGATGGACGGAAGGACGGACTGGAAGGATGGACGGAAGGACGGACTGGAAGGAAGGACGGACTGGAAGGATGGACGGAAGGACGGACTGGAAGGATGGACGGAAGGACGGACTGGAAGGATGGACGGAAGGACGGACGGACTGGAAGGATGGACGGAAGGACGGACGGACTGGAAGGATGGACGGAAGGACGGACGGACTGGAAGGATGGACGGAAGGACGGACGGACTGGAAGGATGGACGGAAGGACGGACTGGAAGGAAGGACGGAAGGACGGACTGGAAGGATGGACGGAAGGACGGACTGGAAGGATGGACGGAAGGACGGACTGGAAGGATGGACGGAAGGACGGACTGGAAGGATGGACGGAAGGACGGACTGGAAGGATGGACGGAAGGACGGACTGGAAGGATGGACGGAAGGACGGACGGACTGGAAGGATGGACGGAAGGACGGACGGACTGGAAGGATGGACGGAAGGACGGACGGACTGGAAGGATGGACGGAAGGACGGACGGACTGGAAGGATGGACGGAAGGACGGACGGACTGGAAGGATGGACGGAAGGACGGACTGGAAGGATGGACGGAAGGACGGACTGGAAGGATGGACGGAAGGACGGACTGGAAGGATGGACGGAAGGACGGACTGGAAGGAAGGACGGAAGGACGGACTGGAAGGATGGACGGAAGGACGGACTGGAAGGATGGACGGAAGGACGGACTGGAAGGATGGACGGAAGGACGGACTGGAAGGATGGACGGAAGGACGGACGGACTGGAAGGATGGACGGAAGGACCGACGGACTGGAAGGATGGACGGAAGGACGGACGGACTGGAAGGATGGACGGAAGGACGGACGGACTGGAAGGATGGACGGAAGGACGGACGGACTGGAAGGATGGACGGAAGGACGGACTGGAAGGATGGACGGAAGGACGGACTGGAAGGATGGACGGAAGGACGGACTGGAAGGATGGACGGAAGGACGGACGGACTGGAAGGATGGACGGAAGGACGGACTGGAAGGATGGACGGAAGGACGGACTGGAAGGATGGACGGAAGGACGGACTGGAAGGATGGACGGAAGGACGGACTGGAAGGAAGGACGGAAGGACGGACTGGAAGGATGGACGGAAGGACGGACTGGAAGGATGGACGGAAGGACGGACTGGAAGGATGGACGGAAGGACGGACGGACTGGAAGGATGGACGGAAGGACGGACGGACTGGAAGGATGGACGGAAGGACGGACGGACTGGAAGAATGGACGGAAGGACGGACGGACTGGAAGGATGGACGGAAGGACGGACGGACTGGAAGGATGGACGGAAGGACGGACGGACTGGAAGGATGGACGGAAGGACGGACTGGAAGGATGGACGGACGGACTGGAAGGATGGACGGAAGGACGGACGGACTGGAAGGATGGACGGAAGGACGGACGGACTGGAAGGATGGACGGAAGGACGGACGGACTGGAAGGATGGACGGAAGGACGGACTGGAAGGATGGACGGAAGGACGGACTGGAAGGATGGACGGAAGGACGGACTGGAAGGATGGACGGAAGGACGGACTGGAAGGATGGACGGAAGGACGGACTGGAAGGATGGACGGAAGGACGGACTGGAAGGAAGGAAGGACGGACTGGAAGGATGGACGGAAGGACGGACTGGAAGGATGGACGGAAGGACGGACTGGAAGGATGGACGGAAGGACGGACGGACTGGAAGGATGGACGGAAGGACGGACGGACTGGAAGGATGGACGGAAGGACGGACGGACTGGAAGGATGGACGGAAGGACGGACTGGAAGGATGGACGGAAGGACGGACTGGAAGGATGGACGGAAGGACGGACTGGAAGGATGGACGGAAGGACGGACTGGAAGGATGGACGGAAGGACGGACTGGAAGGATGGACGGAAGGACGGACTGGAAGGAAGGACGGACTGGAAGGATGGACGGAAGGACGGACTGGAAGGACGGACTGGAAGGATGGACGGAAGGACGGACTGGAAGGATGGACGGAAGGACGGACGGACTGGAAGGATGGACGGAAGGACGGACGGACTGGAAGGATGGACGGAAGGACGGACGGACTGGAAGGATGGACGGAAGGACGGACTGGAAGGAAGGACGGAAGGACGGACTGGAAGGATGGACGGAAGGACGGACTGGAAGGATGGACGGAAGGACGGACTGGAAGGATGGACGGAAGGACGGACTGGAAGGATGGACGGAAGGACGGACTGGAAGGATGGACGGAAGGACGGACTGGAAGGATGGACGGAAGGACGGACTGGAAGGATGGACGGAAGGACGGACTGGAAGGATGGACGGAAGGACGGACGGACTGGAAGGATGGACGGAAGGACGGACGGACTGGAAGGATGGACGGAAGGACGGACGGACTGGAAGGATGGACGGAAGGACGGACTGGAAGGATGGACGGAAGGACGGACTGGAAGGATGGACGGAAGGACGGACTGAAAGGATGGACGGAAGGACGGACTGGAAGGATGGACGGAAGGACGGACTGGAAGGAAGGACGGACTGGAAGGATGGACGGAAGGACGGACTGGAAGGATGGACGGAAGGACGGACGGACTGGAAGGATGGACGGAAGGACGGACGGACTGGAAGGATGGACGGAAGGACGGACGGACTGGAAGGATGGACGGAAGGACGGACTGGAAGGATGGACGGAAGGACGGACTGGAAGGATGGACGGAAGGACGGACTGGAAGGATGGACGGAAGGACGGACTGGAAGGATGGACGGAAGGACGGACTGGAAGGATGGACGGAAGAACGGACTGGAAGGAAGGACGGACTGGAAGGATGGACGGAAGGACGGACTGGAAGGATGGACGGAAGGACGGACTGGAAGGATGGACGGAAGGACGGACTGGAAGGATGGACGGAAGGACGGACTGGAAGGATGGACGGAAGGACGGACTGGAAGGATGGACGGAAGGACGGACGGACTGGAAGGATGGACGGAAGGACGGACGGACTGGAAGGATGGACGGAAGGACGGACGGACTGGAAGGATGGACGGAAGGACGGACGGACTGGAAGGATGGACGGAAGGACGGACGGACTGGAAGGATGGACGGAAGGACGGACTGGAAGGATGGACGGAAGGACGGACTGGAAGGATGGACGGAAGGACGGACTGGAAGGATGGACGGAAGGACGGACTGGAAGGAAGGACGGAAGGACGGACTGGAAGGATGGACGGAAGGACGGACTGGAAAGATGGACGGAAGGACGGACTGGAAGGATGGACGGAAGGACGGACTGGAAGGATGGACGGAAGGACGGACGGACTGGAAGGATGGACGGAAGGACCGACGGACTGGAAGGATGGACGGAAGGACGGACGGACTGGAAGGATGGACGGAAGGACGGACGGACTGGAAGGATGGACGGAAGGACGGACGGACTGGAAGGATGGACGGAAGGACGGACTGGAAGGATGGACGGAAGGACGGACTGGAAGGATGGACGGAAGGACGGACTGGAAGGATGGACGGAAGGACGGACGGACTGGAAGGATGGACGGAAGGACGGACTGGAAGGATGGACGGAAGGACGGACTGGAAGGATGGACGGAAGGACGGACTGGAAGGATGGACGGAAGGACGGACTGGAAGGAAGGACGGAAGGACGGACTGGAAGGATGGACGGAAGGACGGACTGGAAGGATGGACGGAAGGACGGACTGGAAGGATGGACGGAAGGACGGACGGACTGGAAGGATGGACGGAAGGATGGACGGAAGGACGGACTGGAAGGATGGACGGAAGGACGGACTGGAAGGATGGACGGAAGGACGGACTGGAAGGATGGACGGAAGGACGGACTGGAAGGATGGACGGAAGGACGGACTGGAAGGATGGACGGAAGGACGGACTGGAAGGATGGACGGAAGGACGGACTGGAAGGATGGACGGAAGGACGGACTGGAAGGATGGACGGAAGTACGGACTGGAAGGATGGACGGAAGGACGGACTGGAAGGATGGACGGAAGGACGGACTGGAAGGATGGACGGAAGGACGGACTGGAAGGATGGACGGAAGGACGGACGGACTGGAAGGATGGACGGAAGGACGGACGGACTGGAAGGATAGACGGAAGGACGGACGGACTGGAAGGATGGACGGAAGGACGGACGGACTGGAAGGATGGACGGAAGGACGGACTGGAAGGATGGACGGAAGGACGGACTGGAAGGATGGACGGAAGGACGGACGGACTGGAAGGATGGACGGAAGGACGGACGGACTGGAAGGATGGACGGAAGGACAGACTGGAAGGATGGACGGAAGGACGGACTGGAAGGATGGACGGAAGGACGGACTGGAAGGATGGACGGAAGGACGGACGGACTGGAAGGATGGACGGAAGGACGGACGGACTGGAAGGATGGACGGAAGGACGGACGGACTGGAAGGATGGACGGAAGGACGGACGGACTGGAAGGATGGACGGAAGGACGGACGGACTGGAAGGATGGACGGAAGGACGGACGGACTGGAAGGATGGACGGAAGGAAGGACGGACTGGAAGGATGGACGGAAGGACGGACTGGAAGGATGGACGGAAGGACGGACTGGAAGGAAGGACGGAAGGACGGACTGGAAGGATGGACGGAAGGACGGACTGGAAGGATGGACGTAAGGACGGACTGGAAGGATGGACGGAAGGACGGACGGACTGGAAGGATGGACGGAAGGACGGACGGACTGGAAGGATGGACGGAAGGACGGACGGACTGGAAGGATGGACGGAAGGACGGACGGACTGGAAGGATGGACGGAAGGACGGACGGACTGGAAGGATGGACGGAAGGACGGACGGACTGGAAGGATGGACGGAAGGACGGACGGACTGGAAGGATGGACGGAAGGACGGACTGGAAGGATGGACGGAAGGACGGACTGGAAGGATGGACGGAAGGACGGACTGGAAGGAAGGACGGAAGGACGGACTGGAAGGATGTACGGAAGGACGGACTGGAAGGATGGACGGAAGGACGGACTGGAAGGATGGACGGAAGGACGGACTGGAAGGATGGACGGAAGGACGGACTGGAAGGAAGGACGGAAGGACGGACTGGAAGGATGTACGGAAGGACGGACTGGAAGGATGGACGGAAGGACGGACTGGAAGGATGGACGGAAGGACGGACGGACTGGAAGGATGGACGGAAGGACGGACGGACTGGAAGGATGGACGGAAGGACGGACGGACTGGAAGGATGTACGGAAGGACGGACTGGAAGGATGGACGGAAGGACGGACTGGAAGGATGGACGGAAGGACGGACGGACTGGAAGGATGGACGGAAGGACGGACGGACTGGAAGGATGGACGGAAGGACGGACTGGAAGGATGGACGGAAGGACGGACTGGAAGGATGGACGGAAGGACGGACTGGAAGGATGGACGGAAGGACGGACTGGAAGGAAGGACGGAAGGACGGACTGGAAGGACGGAAGGACGGACGGACTGGAAGGATGGACGGAAGGACGGACGGACTGGAAGGATGGACGGAAGGACCGACGGACTGGAAGGATGGACGGAAGGACGGACGGACTGGAAGGATGGACGGAAGGACGGACGGACTGGAAGGATGGACGGAAGGACGGACGGACTGGAAGGATGGACGGAAGGACGGACGGACTGGAAGGATGGACGGAAGGACGGACTGGAAGGATGGACGGAAGGACGGACTGGAAGGATGGACGGAAGGACGGACTGGAAGGATGGACGGAAGGACGGACTGGAAGGATGGACGGAAGGACGGACTGGAAGGATGGACGGAAGGACGGACTGGAAGGAAGGACGGACTGGAAGGATGGACGGAAGGACGGACTGGAAGGATGGACGGAAGGACGGACTGGAAGGATGGACGGAAGGACGGACGGACTGGAAGGATGGACGGAAGGACGGACGGACTGGAAGGATGGACGGAAGGACGAACGGACTGGAAGGATGGACGGAAGGACGGACGGACTGGAAGGATGGACGGAAGGACGGACTGGAAGGAAGGACGGAAGGACGGACTGGAAGGATGGACGGAAGGACGGACTGGAAGGATGGACGGAAGGACGGACTGGAAGGATGGACGGAAGGACGGACTGGAAGGATGGACGGAAGGACGGACTGGAAGGATGGACGGAAGGACGGACTGGAAGGATGGACGGAAGGACGGACGGACTGGAAGGATGGACGGAAGGACGGACGGACTGGAAGGATGGACGGAAGGACGGACGGACTGGAAGGATGGACGGAAGGACGGACGGACTGGAAGGATGGACGGAAGGACGGACGGACTGGAAGGATGGACGGAAGGACGGACTGGAAGGATGGACGGAAGGACGGACTGGAAGGATGGACGGAAGGACGGACTGGAAGGATGGACGGAAGGACGGACTGGAAGGAAGGACGGAAGGACGGACTGGAAGGATGGACGGAAGGACGGACTGGAAGGATGGACGGAAGGACGGACTGGAAGGATGGACGGAAGGACGGACTGGAAGGATGGACGGAAGGACGGACGGACTGGAAGGATGGACGGAAGGACCGACGGACTGGAAGGATGGACGGAAGGACGGACGGACTGGAAGGATGGACGGAAGGACGGACGGACTGGAAGGATGGACGGAAGGACGGACGGACTGGAAGGATGGACGGAAGGACGGACTGGAAGGATGGACGGAAGGACGGACTGGAAGGATGGACGGAAGGACGGACTGGAAGGATGGACGGAAGGACGGACGGACTGGAAGGATGGACGGAAGGACGGACTGGAAGGATGGACGGAAGGACGGACTGGAAGGATGGACGGAAGGACGGACTGGAAGGATGGACGGAAGGACGGACTGGAAGGAAGGACGGAAGGACGGACTGGAAGGATGGACGGAAGGACGGACTGGAAGGATGGACGGAAGGACGGACTGGAAGGATGGACGGAAGGACGGACGGACTGGAAGGATGGACGGAAGGACGGACGGACTGGAAGGATGGACGGAAGGACGGACGGACTGGAAGGATGGACGGAAGGACGGACGGACTGGAAGGATGGACGGAAGGACGGACGGACTGGAAGGATGGACGGAAGGACGGACGGACTGGAAGGATGGACGGAAGGACGGACTGGAAGGATGGACGGACGGACTGGAAGGATGGACGGAAGGACGGACGGACTGGAAGGATGGACGGAAGGACGGACGGACTGGAAGGATGGACGGAAGGACGGACGGACTAGAAGGATGGACGGAAGGACGGACTGGAAGGATGGACGGAAGGACGGACTGGAAGGATGGACGGAAGGACGGACTGGAAGGATGGACGGAAGGACGGACTGGAAGGATGGACGGAAGGACGGACTGGAAGGATGGACGGAAGGACGGACTGGAAGGATGGACGGAAGGACGGACTGGAAGGATGGACGGAAGGACGGACTGGAAGGATGGACGGAAGGACGGACTGGAAGGATGGACGGAAGGACGGACGGACTGGAAGGATGGACGGAAGGACGGACGGACTGGAAGGATGGACGGAAGGACGGACGGACTGGAAGGATGGACGGAAGGACGGACTGGAAGGATGGACGGAAGGACGGACTGGAAGGATGGACGGAAGGACGGACTGGAAGGATGGACGGAAGGACGGACTGGAAGGATGGACGGAAGGACGGACTGGAAGGATGGACGGAAGGACGGACTGGAAGGATGGACGGAAGGACGGACGGACTGGAAGGATGGACGGAAGGACGGACGGACTGGAAGGATGGACGGAAGGACGAACGGACTGGAAGGATGGACGGAAGGACGGACGGACTGGAAGGATGGACGGAAGGACGGACTGGAAGGAAGGACGGAAGGACGGACTGGAAGGATGGACGGAAGGACGGACTGGAAGGATGGACGGAAGGACGGACTGGAAGGATGGACGGAAGGACGGACTGGAAGGATGGACGGAAGGACGGACTGGAAGGATGGACGGAAGGACGGACTGGAAGGATGGACGGAAGGACGGACGGACTGGAAGGATGGACGGAAGGACGGACGGACTGGAAGGATGGACGGAAGGACGGACGGACTGGAAGGATGGACGGAAGGACGGACGGACTGGAAGGATGGACGGAAGGACGGACGGACTGGAAGGATGGACGGAAGGACGGACTGGAAGGATGGACGGAAGGACGGACTGGAAGGATGGACGGAAGGACGGACTGGAAGGATGGACGGAAGGACGGACTGGAAGGAAGGACGGAAGGACGGACTGGAAGGATGGACGGAAGGACGGACTGGAAGGATGGACGGAAGGACGGACTGGAAGGATGGACGGAAGGACGGACTGGAAGGATGGACGGAAGGACGGACGGACTGGAAGGATGGACGGAAGGACCGACGGACTGGAAGGATGGACGGAAGGACGGACGGACTGGAAGGATGGACGGAAGGACGGACGGACTGGAAGGATGGACGGAAGGACGGACGGACTGGAAGGATGGACGGAAGGACGGACTGGAAGGATGGACGGAAGGACGGACTGGAAGGATGGACGGAAGGACGGACTGGAAGGATGGACGGAAGGACGGACGGACTGGAAGGATGGACGGAAGGACGGACTGGAAGGATGGACGGAAGGACGGACTGGAAGGATGGACGGAAGGACGGACTGGAAGGATGGACGGAAGGACGGACTGGAAGGAAGGACGGAAGGACGGACTGGAAGGATGGACGGAAGGACGGACTGGAAGGATGGACGGAAGGACGGACTGGAAGGATGGACGGAAGGACGGACGGACTGGAAGGATGGACGGAAGGACGGACGGACTGGAAGGATGGACGGAAGGACGGACGGACTGGAAGGATGGACGGAAGGACGGACGGACTGGAAGGATGGACGGAAGGACGGACGGACTGGAAGGATGGACGGAAGGACGGACGGACTGGAAGGATGGACGGAAGGACGGACTGGAAGGATGGACGGACGGACTGGAAGGATGGACGGAAGGACGGACGGACTGGAAGGATGGACGGAAGGACGGACGGACTGGAAGGATGGACGGAAGGACGGACGGACTGGAAGGATGGACGGAAGGACGGACTGGAAGGATGGACGGAAGGACGGACTGGAAGGATGGACGGAAGGACGGACTGGAAGGATGGACGGAAGGACGGACTGGAAGGATGGACGGAAGGACGGACTGGAAGGATGGACGGAAGGACGGACTGGAAGGATGGACGGAAGGACGGACTGGAAGGATGGACGGAAGGACGGACTGGAAGGATGGACGGAAGGACGGACTGGAAGGATGGACGGAAGGACGGACGGACTGGAAGGATGGACGGAAGGACGGACGGACTGGAAGGATGGACGGAAGGACGGACGGACTGGAAGGATGGACGGAAGGACGGACTGGAAGGATGGACGGAAGGACGGACTGGAAGGATGGACGGAAGGACGGACTGGAAGGATGGACGGAAGGACGGACTGGAAGGATGGACGGAAGGACGGACTGGAAGGATGGACGGAAGGACGGACTGGAAGGAAGGACGGACTGGAAGGATGGACGGAAGGACGGACTGGAAGGACGGACTGGAAGGATGGACGGAAGGACGGACTGGAAGGATGGACGGAAGGACGGACGGACTGGAAGGATGGACGGAAGGACGGACGGACTGGAAGGATGGACGGAAGGACGGACGGACTGGAAGGATGGACGGAAGGACGGACTGGAAGGAAGGACGGAAGGACGGACTGGAAGGATGGACGGAAGGACGGACTGGAAGGATGGACGGAAGGACGGACTGGAAGGATGGACGGAAGGACGGACTGGAAGGATGGACGGAAGGACGGACTGGAAGGATGGACGGAAGGACGGACTGGAAGGATGGACGGAAGGACGGACTGGAAGGATGGACGGAAGGACGGACTGGAAGGATGGACGGAAGGACGGACTGGAAGGATGGACGGAAGGACGGACGGACTGGAAGGATGGACGGAAGGACGGACGGACTGGAAGGATGGACGGAAGGACGGACGGACTGGAAGGATGGACGGAAGGACGGACTGGAAGGATGGACGGAAGGACGGACTGGAAGGATGGACGGAAGGACGGACTGGAAGGATGGACGGAAGGACGGACTGGAAGGATGGACGGAAGGACGGACTGGAAGGAAGGACGGACTGGAAGGATGGACGGAAGGACGGACTGGAAGGATGGACGGAAGGACGGACGGACTGGAAGGATGGACGGAAGGACGGACGGACTGGAAGGATGGACGGAAGGACGGACGGACTGGAAGGATGGACGGAAGGACGGACTGGAAGGATGGACGGAAGGACGGACTGGAAGGATGGACGGAAGGACGGACTGGAAGGATGGACGGAAGGACGGACTGGAAGGATGGACGGAAGGACGGACTGGAAGGATGGACGGAAGAACGGACTGGAAGGAAGGACGGACTGGAAGGATGGACGGAAGGACGGACTGGAAGGATGGACGGAAGGACGGACTGGAAGGATGGACGGAAGGACGGACTGGAAGGATGGACGGAAGGATGGACTGGAAGGATGGACGGAAGGACGGACTGGAAGGATGGACGGAAGGACGGACGGACTGGAAGGATGGACGGAAGGACGGACGGACTGGAAGGATGGACGGAAGGACGGACGGACTGGAAGGATGGACGGAAGGACGGACGGACTGGAAGGATGGACGGAAGGACGGACGGACTGGAAGGATGGACGGAAGGACGGACTGGAAGGATGGACGGAAGGACGGACTGGAAGGATGGACGGAAGGACGGACTGGAAGGATGGACGGAAGGACGGACTGGAAGGAAGGACGGAAGGACGGACTGGAAGGATGGACGGAAGGACGGACTGGAAAGATGGACGGAAGGACGGACTGGAAGGATGGACGGAAGGACGGACTGGAAGGATGGACGGAAGGACGGACGGACTGGAAGGATGGACGGAAGGACCGACGGACTGGAAGGATGGACGGAAGGACGGACGGACTGGAAGGATGGACGGAAGGACGGACGGACTGGAAGGATGGACGGAAGGACGGACGGACTGGAAGGATGGACGGAAGGACGGACTGGAAGGATGGACGGAAGGACGGACTGGAAGGATGGACGGAAGGACGGACTGGAAGGATGGACGGAAGGACGGACGGACTGGAAGGATGGACGGAAGGACGGACTGGAAGGATGGACGGAAGGACGGACTGGAAGGATGGACGGAAGGACGGACTGGAAGGATGGACGGAAGGACGGACTGGAAGGAAGGACGGAAGGACGGACTGGAAGGATGGACGGAAGGACGGACTGGAAGGATGGACGGAAGGACGGACTGGAAGGATGGACGGAAGGACGGACGGACTGGAAGGATGGACGGAAGGACGGACGGACTGGAAGGATGGACGGAAGGACGGACGGACTGGAAGGATGGACGGAAAGACGGACGGACTGGAAGGATGGACGGAAGGACGGACTGGAAGGATGGACGGACGGACTGGAAGGATGGACGGAAGGACGGACGGACTGGAAGGATGGACGGAAGGACGGACGGACTGGAAGGATGGACGGAAGGACGGACGGACTGGAAGGATGGACGGAAGGACGGACTGGAAGGATGGACGGAAGGACGGACTGGAAGGATGGACGGAAGGACGGACTGGAAGGATGGACGGAAGGACGGACTGGAAGGATGGACGGAAGGACGGACTGGAAGGATGGACGGAAGGACGGACTGGAAGGATGGACGGAAGGACGGACTGGAAGGATGGACGGAAGGACGGACTGGAAGGATGGACGGAAGGACGGACTGGAAGGATGGACGGAAGGACGGACTGGAAGGATGGACGGAAGGACGGACTGGAAGGATGGACGGAAGGACGGACTGGAAGGAAGGACGGAAGGACGGACTGGAAGGATGGACGGAAGGACGGACTGGAAGGATGGACGGAAGGACGGACTGGAAGGATGGACGGAAGGACGGACGGACTGGAAGGATGGACGGAAGGACGGACGGACGGAAGGACGGACGGAAGGACGGACGGAAGGACGGACGGAAGGACGACTGGAAGGACGGACGGAAGGACGGACTGGAAGGACGGACGGAAGGACGGACTGGAAGGACGGACGGAAGGATGGACGGAAGGACGGACTGGAAGGATGGACGGAAGGACGGACTGGAAGGATGGACGGAAGGATGGACGGAAGGACGGACTGGAAGGACGGACTGGAAGGATGGACGGAAGGACGGACTGGAAGGATGGACGGAAGGACGGACTGGAAGGATGGACGGAAGGACGGACTGGAAGGATGGACGGAAGGACGGACTGGAAGGATGGACGGAAGGACGGACTGGAAGGATGGACGGAAGGACGGACTGGAAGGATGGACGGAAGGACAGACTGGAAGGATGGACGGAAGGACGGACTGGAAGGATGGACGGAAGGACGGACTGGAAGGATGGACGGAAGGACGGACTGGAAGGATGGACGGAAGGACGGACGGACTGGAAGGATGGACGGAAGGACGGACGACTGGGAGGATGGACGGAAGGACGGACTGGAAGGATGGACGGAAGGACGGACTGGAAGGATGGACGGAAGGACGGACTGGAAGGATGGACGGAAGGACGGACTGGAAGGATGGACGGAAGGACGGACTGGAAGGATGGACGGAAGGACGGACTGGAAGGATGGACGGAAGGACGGACTGGAAGGAAGGACGGACTGGAAGGATGGACGGAAGGACGGACTGGAAGGATGGACGGAAGGACGGACGGACTGGAAGGATGGACGGAAGGACGGACGGACTGGAAGGATGGACGGAAGGACGGACGGACTGGAAGGATGGACGGAAGGACGGACTGGAAGGATGGACGGAAGGACGGACTGGAAGGATGGACGGAAGGACGGACTGGAAGGATGGACGGAAGGACGGACTGGAAGGATGGACGGAAGGACGGACTGGAAGGATGGACGGAAGAACGGACTGGAAGGAAGGACGGACTGGAAGGATGGACGGAAGGACGGACTGGAAGGATGGACGGAAGGACGGACTGGAAGGATGGACGGAAGGACGGACTGGAAGGATGGACGGAAGGATGGACTGGAAGGATGGACGGACTGGAAGGATGGACGGAAGGACGGACGGACTGGAAGGATGGACGGAAGGACGGACGGACTGGAAGGATGGACGGAAGGACGGACGGACTGGAAGGATGGACGGAAGGACGGACGGACTGGAAGGATGGACGGAAGGACGGACGGACTGGAAGGATGGACGGAAGGACGGACTGGAAGGATGGACGGAAGGACGGACTGGAAGGATGGACGGAAGGACGGACTGGAAGGATGGACGGAAGGACGGACTGGAAGGAAGGACGGAAGGACGGACTGGAAGGATGGACGGAAGGACGGACTGGAAAGATGGACGGAAGGACGGACTGGAAGGATGGACGGAAGGACGGACTGGAAGGATGGACGGAAGGACGGACGGACTGGAAGGATGGACGGAAGGACCGACGGACTGGAAGGATGGACGGAAGGACGGACGGACTGGAAGGATGGACGGAAGGACGGACGGACTGGAAGGATGGACGGAAGGACGGACGGACTGGAAGGATGGACGGAAGGACGGACTGGAAGGATGGACGGAAGGACGGACTGGAAGGATGGACGGAAGGACGGACTGGAAGGATGGACGGAAGGACGGACGGACTGGAAGGATGGACGGAAGGACGGACTGGAAGGATGGACGGAAGGACGGACTGGAAGGATGGACGGAAGGACGGACTGGAAGGATGGACGGAAGGACGGACTGGAAGGAAGGACGGAAGGACGGACTGGAAGGATGGACGGAAGGACGGACTGGAAGGATGGACGGAAGGACGGACTGGAAGGATGGACGGAAGGACGGACGGACTGGAAGGATGGACGGAAGGACGGACGGACTGGAAGGATGGACGGAAGGACGGACGGACTGGAAGGATGGACGGAAAGACGGACGGACTGGAAGGATGGACGGAAGGACGGACTGGAAGGATGGACGGACGGACTGGAAGGATGGACGGAAGGACGGACGGACTGGAAGGATGGACGGAAGGACGGACGGACTGGAAGGATGGACGGAAGGACGGACGGACTGGAAGGATGGACGGAAGGACGGACTGGAAGGATGGACGGAAGGACGGACTGGAAGGATGGACGGAAGGACGGACTGGAAGGATGGACGGAAGGACGGACTGGAAGGATGGACGGAAGGACGGACTGGAAGGATGGACGGAAGGACGGACTGGAAGGATGGACGGAAGGACGGACTGGAAGGATGGACGGAAGGACGGACTGGAAGGATGGACGGAAGGACGGACTGGAAGGATGGACGGAAGGACGGACTGGAAGGATGGACGGAAGGACGGACTGGAAGGATGGACGGAAGGACGGACTGGAAGGAAGGACGGAAGGACGGACTGGAAGGATGGACGGAAGGACGGACTGGAAGGATGGACGGAAGGACGGACTGGAAGGATGGACGGAAGGACGGACGGACTGGAAGGATGGACGGAAGGACGGACGGACGGAAGGACGGACGGAAGGACGGACGGAAGGACGGACGGAAGGACGACTGGAAGGACGGACGGAAGGACGGACTGGAAGGACGGACGGAAGGACGGACTGGAAGGACGGACGGAAGGATGGACGGAAGGACGGACTGGAAGGATGGACGGAAGGACGGACTGGAAGGATGGACGGAAGGATGGACGGAAGGACGGACTGGAAGGACGGACTGGAAGGATGGACGGAAGGACGGACTGGAAGGATGGACGGAAGGACGGACTGGAAGGATGGACGGAAGGACGGACTGGAAGGATGGACGGAAGGACGGACTGGAAGGATGGACGGAAGGACGGACTGGAAGGATGGACGGAAGGACGGACTGGAAGGATGGACGGAAGGACAGACTGGAAGGATGGACGGAAGGACGGACTGGAAGGATGGACGGAAGGACGGACTGGAAGGATGGACGGAAGGACGGACTGGAAGGATGGACGGAAGGACGGACGGACTGGAAGGATGGACGGAAGGACGGACGACTGGGAGGATGGACGGAAGGACGGACTGGAAGGATGGACGGAAGGACGGACTGGAAGGATGGACGGAAGGACGGACTGGAATGATGGACGGAAGGACGGACTGGAAGGATGGACGGAAGGACGGACTGGAAGGATGGACGGAAGGACGGACTGGAAGGATGGACGGAAGGACGGACTGGAAGGATGGACGGAAGGACGGACTGGAAGGATGGACGGAAGGACGGACTGGAAGGATGGACGGAAGGACGGACTGGAAGGATGGACGGAAGGACGGACTGGAAGGATGGACGGAAGGACGGACAGGAAGGATGGACGGAAGGACGGACTGGAAGGAAGGACGGAAGGACGGACTGGAAGGATGGACGGAAGGACGGACTGGAAGGATGGAAGGACGGACGGACTGGAAGGATGGACGGAAGGACGGACGGACTGGAAGGATGGACGGAAGGACGGACGGACTGGAAGGATGGACGGAAGGACGGACGGACTGGAAGGATGGACGGAAGGACGGACGGACTGGAAGGATGGACGGAAGGACGGACGGACTGGAAGGATGGACGGAAGGACGGACGGACTGGAAGGATGGACGGAAGGACGGACGGACTGGAAGGATGGACGGAAGGACGGACTGGAAGGATGGACGGAAGGACGGACTGGAAGGATGGACGGAAGGACGGACTGGAAGGATGGACGGAAGGACGGACTGGAAGGACGGACTGGAAGGACGGACGGAAGGACGGACTGGAAGGAAGGACAGAAGGACGGACTGGAAGGATGGACGGAAGGACGGACTGGAAGGATGGACGGAAGGACGGACTGGAAGGATGGACGGAAGGACGGACGGACTGGAAGGATGGACGGAAGGACGGACGGACTGGAAGGATGGACGGAAGGACGGACGGACTGGAAGGATGGACGGAAGGACGGACGGACTGGAAGGATGGACGAAAGGACGGACGGACTGGGAGGATGGACGGAAGGACGGACTGGAAGGATGGACGGAAGGACGGACTGGAATGATGGACGGATGGACGGACTGGAAGGATGGACGGAAGGACGGACTGGAAGGATGGACGGAAGGACGGACTGGAAGGATGGACGGAAGGACGGACTGGAAGGATGGACGGAAGGACGGACTGGAAGGATGGACGGAAGGACGGACTGGAAGGATGGACGGAAGGACGGACTGGAAGGATGGACGGAAGGACGGACTGGAAGGATGGACGGAAGTACGGACTGGAAGGATGGACGGAAGGACGGACTGGAAGGATGGACGGAAGGACGGACTGGAAGGATGGACGGAAGGACGGACTGGAAGGATGGACGGAAGGACGGACGGACTGGAAGGATGGACGGAAGGACGGACGGACTGGAAGGATAGACGGAAGGACGGACGGACTGGAAGGATGGACGGAAGGACGGACGGACTGGAAGGATGGACGGAAGGACGGACTGGAAGGATGGACGGAAGGACGGACTGGAAGGATGGACGGAAGGACGGACGGACTGGAAGGATGGACGGAAGGACGGACGGACTGGAAGGATGGACGGAAGGACAGACTGGAAGGATGGACGGAAGGACGGACTGGAAGGATGGACGGAAGGACAGACTGGAAGGATGGACGGAAGGACGGACGGACTGGAAGGATGGACGGAAGGACGGACGGACTGGAAGGATGGACGGAAGGACGGACGGACTGGAAGGATGGACGGAAGGACGGACGGACTGGAAGGATGGACGGAAGGACGGACGGACTGGAAGGATGGACGGAAGGACGGACGGACTGGAAGGATGGACGGAAGGACGGACTGGAAGGATGGACGGAAGGACGGACTGGAAGGATGGACGGAAGGACGGACGGACTGGAAGGATGGACGGAAGGACGGACGGACTGGAAGGATGGACGGAAGGACGGACTGGAAGGATGGACGGAAGGACGGACTGGAAGGATGGACGGAAGGACGGACTGGAAGGAAGGACGGAAGGACGGACTGGAAGGATGGACGGAAGGACGGACTGGAAGGATGGACGGAAGGACGGACTGGAAGGATGGACGGAAGGACGGACGGACTGGAAGGATGGACGGAAGGACCGACGGACTGGAAGGATGGACGGAAGGACGGACGGACTGGAAGGATGGACGGAAGGACGGACGGACTGGAAGGATGGACGGAAGGACGGACGGACTGGAAGGATGGACGGAAGGACGGACTGGAAGGATGGACGGAAGGACGGACTGGAAGGATGGACGGAAGGACGGACTGGAAGGATGGACGGAAGGACGGACTGGAAGGATGGACGGAAGGACGGACTGGAAGGATGGACGGAAGGACGGACTGGAAGGAAGGACGGACTGGAAGGATGGACGGAAGGACGGACTGGAAGGATGGACGGAAGGACGGACTGGAAGGATGGACGGAAGGACGGACGGACTGGAAGGATGGACGGAAGGACGGACGGACTGGAAGGATGGACGGAAGGACGGACGGACTGGAAGGATGGACGGAAGGACGGACGGACTGGAAGGATGGACGGAAGGACGGACTGGAAGGAAGGACGGAAGGACGGACTGGAAGGATGGACGGAAGGACGGACTGGAAGGATGGACGGAAGGACGGACTGGAAGGATGTACGGAAGGACGGACTGGAAGGATGGACGGAAGGACGGACTGGAAGGATGGACGGAAGGACGGACTGGAAGGATGGACGGAAGGACGGACGGACTGGAAGGATGGACGGAAGGACGGACGGACTGGAAGGATGGACGGAAGGACGGACGGACTGGAAGGATGGACGGAAGGACGGACGGACTGGAAGGATGGACGGAAGGACGGACGGACTGGAAGGATGGACGGAAGGACGGACTGGAAGGATGGACGGAAGGACGGACTGGAAGGATGGACGGAAGGACGGACTGGAAGGATGGACGGAAGGACGGACTGGAAGGAAGGACGGAAGGACGGACTGGAAGGATGGACGGAAGGACGGACTGGAAGGATGGACGGAAGGACGGACTGGAAGGATGGACGGAAGGACGGACTGGAAGGATGGACGGAAGGACGGACGGACTGGAAGGATGGACGGAAGGACCGACGGACTGGAAGGATGGACGGAAGGACGGACGGACTGGAAGGATGGACGGAAGGACGGACGGACTGGAAGGATGGACGGAAGGACGGACGGACTGGAAGGATGGACGGAAGGACGGACTGGAAGGATGGACGGAAGGACGGACTGGAAGGATGGACGGAAGGACGGACTGGAAGGATGGACGGAAGGACGGACGGACTGGAAGGATGGACGGAAGGACGGACTGGAAGGATGGACGGAAGGACGGACTGGAAGGATGGACGGAAGGACGGACTGGAAGGATGGACGGAAGGACGGACTGGAAGGAAGGACGGAAGGACGGACTGGAAGGATGGACGGAAGGACGGACTGGAAGGATGGACGGAAGGACGGACTGGAAGGATGGACGGAAGGACGGACGGACTGGAAGGATGGACGGAAGGACGGACGGACTGGAAGGATGGACGGAAGGACGGACGGACTGGAAGGATGGACGGAAGGACGGACGGACTGGAAGGATGGACGGAAGGACGGACGGACTGGAAGGATGGACGGAAGGACGGACTGGAAGGATGGACGGACGGACTGGAAGGATGGACGGAAGGACGGACGGACTGGAAGGATGGACGGAAGGACGGACGGACTGGAAGGATGGACGGAAGGACGGACTGGAAGGATGGACGGAAGGACGGACTGGAAGGAAGGACGGACTGGAAGGATGGACGGAAGGACGGACTGGAAGGATGGACGGAAGGACGGACTGGAAGGATGGACGGAAGGACGGACGGACTGGAAGGATGGACGGAAGGACGGACGGACTGGAAGGATGGACGGAAGGACGGACGGACTGGAAGGATGGACGGAAGGACGGACTGGAAGGATGGACGGAAGGACGGACTGGAAGGATGGACGGAAGGACGGACTGGAAGGATGGACGGAAGGACGGACTGGAAGGATGGACGGAAGGACGGACTGGAAGGATGGACGGAAGGACGGACTGGAAGGAAGGACGGACTGGAAGGATGGACGGAAGGACGGACTGGAAGGATGGACGGAAGGACGGACTGGAAGGATGGACGGAAGGACGGACGGACTGGAAGGATGGACGGAAGGACGGACGGACTGGAAGGATGGACGGAAGGACGGACGGAAGGAAGGACGGAAGGACGGACTGGAAGGATGGACGGAAGGACGGACTGGAAGGATGGACGGAAGGACGGACTGGAAGGATGGACGGAAGGACGGACTGGAAGGATGGACGGAAGGACGGACTGGAAGGATGGACGGAAGGACGGACTGGAAGGATGGACGGAAGGACGGACTGGAAGGATGGACGGAAGGACGGACTGGAAGGATGGACGGAAGGACGGACTGGAAGGATGGACGGAAGGACGGACGGACTGGAAGGATGGACGGAAGGACGGACGGACTGGAGGGATGGACGGAAGGAATGACGGACTGGAAGGATGGACGGAAGGACGGACTGGAAGGATGGACGGAAGGACGGACTGGAAGGATGGACGGAAGGACGGACTGGAAGGATGGACGGAAGGACGGACTGGAAGGATGGACGGAAGGACGGACTGGAAGGAAGGACGGACTGGAAGGATGGACGGAAGGACGGACTGGAAGGATGGACGGAAGGACGGACTGGAAGGATGGACGGAAGGACGGACGGACTGGAAGGATGGACGGAAGGACGGACGGACTGGAAGGATGGACGGAAGGACGGACGGACTGGAAGGATGGACGGAAGGACGGACTGGAAGGATGGACGGAAGGACGGACTGGAAGGATGGACGGAAGGACGGACTGGAAGGATGGACGGAAGGACGGACTGGAAGGATGGACGGAAGGACGGACTGGAAGGATGGACGGAAGAACGGACTGGAAGGAAGGACGGACTGGAAGGATGGACGGAAGGACGGACTGGAAGGATGGACGGAAGGACGGACTGGAAGGATGGACGGAAGGACGGACTGGAAGGATGGACGGAAGGACGGACTGGAAGGAAGGACGGACTGGAAGGATGGACGGAAGGACGGACTGGAAGGATGGACGGAAGGACGGACTGGAAGGATGGACGGAAGGACGGACGGACTGGAAGGATGGACGGAAGGACGGACGGACTGGAAGGATGGACGGAAGGACGGACGGACTGGAAGGATGGACGGAAGGACGGACTGGAAGGATGGACGGAAGGACGGACTGGAAGGATGGACGGAAGGACGGACTGGAAGGATGGACGGAAGGACGGACTGGAAGGATGGACGGAAGGACGGACTGGAAGGATGGACGGAAGGACGGACTGGAAGGAAGGACGGACTGGAAGGATGGACGGAAGGACGGACTGGAAGGATGGACGGAAGGACGGACTGGAAGGATGGACGGAAGGACGGACGGACTGGAAGGATGGACGGAAGGACGGACGGACTGGAAGGATGGACGGAAGGACGGACGGACTGGAAGGATGGACGGAAGGACGGACTGGAAGGAAGGACGGAAGGACGGACTGGAAGGATGGACGGAAGGACGGACTGGAAGGATGGACGGAAGGACGGACTGGAAGGATGGACGGAAGGACGGACTGGAAGGATGGACGGAAGGACGGACTGGAAGGATGGACGGAAGGACGGACTGGAAGGATGGACGGAAGGACGGACTGGAAGGATGGACGGAAGGACGGACTGGAAGGATGGACGGAAGGACGGACTGGAAGGATGGACGGAAGGACGGACGGACTGGAAGGATGGACGGAAGGACGGACGGACTGGAAGGATGGACGGAAGGAATGACGGACTGGAAGGATGGACGGAAGGACGGACTGGAAGGATGGACGGAAGGACGGACTGGAAGGATGGACGGAAGGACGGACTGGAAGGATGGACGGAAGGACGGACTGGAAGGATGGACGGAAGGACGGACTGGAAGGAAGGACGGACTGGAAGGATGGACGGAAGGACGGACTGGAAGGATGGACGGAAGGACGGACTGGAAGGATGGACGGAAGGACGGACGGACTGGAAGGATGGACGGAAGGACGGACGGACTGGAAGGATGGACGGAAGGACGGACGGACTGGAAGGATGGACGGAAGGACGGACTGGAAGGATGGACGGAAGGACGGACTGGAAGGATGGACGGAAGGACGGACTGGAAGGATGGACGGAAGGACGGACTGGAAGGATGGACGGAAGGACGGACTGGAAGGATGGACGGAAGAACGGACTGGAAGGAAGGACGGACTGGAAGGATGGACGGAAGGACGGACTGGAAGGATGGACGGAAGGACGGACTGGAAGGATGGACGGAAGGACGGACTGGAAGGATGGACGGAAGGACGGACTGGAAGGATGGACGGAAGGACGGACTGGAAGGATGGACGGAAGGACGGACGGACTGGAAGGATGGACGGAAGGACGGACGGACTGGAAGGATGGACGGAAGGACGGACGGACTGGAAGGATGGACGGAAGGACGGACGGACTGGAAGGATGGACGGAAGGACGGACGGACTGGAAGGATGGACGGAAGGACGGACTGGAAGGATGGACGGAAGGACGGACTGGAAGGATGGACGGAAGGACGGACTGGAAGGATGGACGGAAGGACGGACTGGAAGGAAGGACGGAAGGACGGACTGGAAGGATGGACGGAAGGACGGACTGGAAGGATGGACGGAAGGACGGACTGGAAGGATGGACGGAAGGACGGACTGGAAGGATGGACGGAAGGACGGACGGACTGGAAGAATGGACGGAAGGACCGACGGACTGGAAGAATGGACGGAAGGACCGACGGACTGGAAGGATGGACGGAAGGACGGACGGACTGGAAGGATGGACGGAAGGACGGACGGACTGGAAGGATGGACGGAAGGACGGACGGACTGGAAGGATGGACGGAAGGACGGACTGGAAGGATGGACGGAAGGACGGACTGGAAGGATGGACGGAAGGACGGACTGGAAGGATGGACGGAAGGACGGACGGACTGGAAGGATGGACGGAAGGACGGACTGGAAGGATGGACGGAAGGACGGACTGGAAGGATGGACGGAAGGACGGACTGGAAGGATGGACGGAAGGACGGACTGGAAGGAAGGACGGAAGGACGGACTGGAAGGATGGACGGAAGGACGGACTGGAAGGATGGACGGAAGGACGGACTGGAAGGATGGACGGAAGGACGGACGGACTGGAAGGATGGACGGAAGGACGGACGGACTGGAAGGATGGACGGAAGGACGGACGGACTGGAAGGATGGACGGAAGGACGGACGGACTGGAAGGATGGACGGAAGGACGGACGGACTGGAAGGATGGACGGAAGGACGGACTGGAAGGATGGACGGACGGACTGGAAGGATGGACGGAAGGACGGACGGACTGGAAGGATGGACGGAAGGACGGACGGACTGGAAGGATGGACGGAAGGACGGACGGACTGGAAGGATGGACGGAAGGACGGACTGGAAGGATGGACGGAAGGACGGACTGGAAGGATGGACGGAAGGACGGACTGGAAGGATGGACGGAAGGACGGACTGGAAGGATGGACGGAAGGACGGACTGGAAGGATGGACGGAAGGACGGACTGGAAGGATGGACGGAAGGACGGACTGGAAGGAAGGACGGACTGGAAGGATGGACGGAAGGACGGACTGGAAGGATGGACGGAAGGACGGACTGGAAGGATGGACGGAAGGACGGACGGACTGGAAGGATGGACGGAAGGACGGACGGACTGGAAGGATGGACGGAAGGACGGACGGACTGGAAGGATGGACGGAAGGACGGACTGGAAGGAAGGACGGAAGGACGGACTGGAAGGATGGACGGAAGGACGGACTGGAAGGATGGACGGAAGGACGGACTGGAAGGATGGACGGAAGGACGGACTGGAAGGATGGACGGAAGGACGGACTGGAAGGAAGGACGGAAGGACGGACTGGAAGGATGGACGGAAGGACGGACTGGAAGGATGGACGGAAGGACGGACTGGAAGGATGGACGGAAGGACGGACTGGAAGGATGGACGGAAGGACGGACGGACTGGAAGGATGGACGGAAGGACCGACGGACTGGAAGGATGGACGGAAGGACGGACGGACTGGAAGGATGGACGGAAGGACGGACGGACTGGAAGGATGGACGGAAGGACGGACGGACTGGAAGGATGGACGGAAGGACGGACTGGAAGGATGGACGGAAGGACGGACTGGAAGGATGGACGGAAGGACGGACTGGAAGGATGGACGGAAGGACGGACGGACTGGAAGGATGGACGGAAGGACGGACTGGAAGGATGGACGGAAGGACGGACTGGAAGGATGGACGGAAGGACGGACTGGAAGGATGGACGGAAGGACGGACTGGAAGGAAGGACGGAAGGACGGACTGGAAGGATGGACGGAAGGACGGACTGGAAGGATGGACGGAAGGACGGACTGGAAGGATGGACGGAAGGACGGACGGACTGGAAGGATGGACGGAAGGACGGACGGACTGGAAGGATGGACGGAAGGACGGACGGACTGGAAGGATGGACGGAAGGACGGACGGACTGGAAGGATGGACGGAAGGACGGACGGACTGGAAGGATGGACGGAAGGACGGACTGGAAGGATGGACGGACGGACTGGAAGGATGGACGGAAGGACGGACGGACTGGAAGGATGGACGGAAGGACGGACGGACTGGAAGGATGGACGGAAGGACGGACTGGAAGGATGGACGGAAGGACGGACTGGAAGGAAGGACGGACTGGAAGGATGGACGGAAGGACGGACTGGAAGGATGGACGGAAGGACGGACTGGAAGGATGGACGGAAGGACGGACGGACTGGAAGGATGGACGGAAGGACGGACGGACTGGAAGGATGGACGGAAGGACGGACGGACTGGAAGGATGGACGGAAGGACGGACTGGAAGGATGGACGGAAGGACGGACTGGAAGGATGGACGGAAGGACGGACTGGAAGGATGGACGGAAGGACGGACTGGAAGGATGGACGGAAGGACGGACTGGAAGGATGGACGGAAGGACGGACTGGAAGGAAGGACGGACTGGAAGGATGGACGGAAGGACGGACTGGAAGGATGGACGGAAGGACGGACTGGAAGGATGGACGGAAGGACGGACGGACTGGAAGGATGGACGGAAGGACGGACGGACTGGAAGGATGGACGGAAGGACGGACGGAAGGAAGGACGGAAGGACGGACTGGAAGGATGGACGGAAGGACGGACTGGAAGGATGGACGGAAGGACGGACTGGAAGGATGGACGGAAGGACGGACTGGAAGGATGGACGGAAGGACGGACTGGAAGGATGGACGGAAGGACGGACTGGAAGGAAGGACGGACTGGAAGGATGGACGGAAGGACGGACTGGAAGGATGGACGGAAGGACGGACTGGAAGGATGGACGGAAGGACGGACGGACTGGAAGGATGGACGGAAGGACGGACGGACTGGAAGGATGGACGGAAGGACGGACGGACTGGAAGGATGGACGGAAGGACGGACTGGAAGGAAGGACGGAAGGACGGACTGGAAGGATGGACGGAAGGACGGACTGGAAGGATGGACGGAAGGACGGACTGGAAGGATGGACGGAAGGACGGACTGGAAGGATGGACGGAAGGACGGACTGGAAGGATGGACGGAAGGACGGACTGGAAGGATGGACGGAAGGACGGACTGGAAGGATGGACGGAAGGACGGACTGGAAGGATGGACGGAAGGACGGACTGGAAGGATGGACGGAAGGACGGACGGACTGGAAGGATGGACGGAAGGACGGACGGACTGGAAGGATGGACGGAAGGAATGACGGACTGGAAGGATGGACGGAAGGACGGACTGGAAGGATGGACGGAAGGACGGACTGGAAGGATGGACGGAAGGACGGACTGGAAGGATGGACGGAAGGACGGACTGGAAGGATGGACGGAAGGACGGACTGGAAGGAAGGACGGACTGGAAGGATGGACGGAAGGACGGACTGGAAGGATGGACGGAAGGACGGACTGGAAGGATGGACGGAAGGACGGACGGACTGGAAGGATGGACGGAAGGACGGACGGACTGGAAGGATGGACGGAAGGACGGACGGACTGGAAGGATGGACGGAAGGACGGACTGGAAGGATGGACGGAAGGACGGACTGGAAGGATGGACGGAAGGACGGACTGGAAGGATGGACGGAAGGACGGACTGGAAGGATGGACGGAAGGACGGACTGGAAGGATGGACGGAAGAACGGACTGGAAGGAAGGACGGACTGGAAGGATGGACGGAAGGACGGACTGGAAGGATGGACGGAAGGACGGACTGGAAGGATGGACGGAAGGACGGACTGGAAGGATGGACGGAAGGACGGACTGGAAGGATGGACGGAAGGACGGACTGGAAGGATGGACGGAAGGACGGACGGACTGGAAGGATGGACGGAAGGACGGACGGACTGGAAGGATGGACGGAAGGACGGACGGACTGGAAGGATGGACGGAAGGACGGACGGACTGGAAGGATGGACGGAAGGACGGACGGACTGGAAGGATGGACGGAAGGACGGACTGGAAGGATGGACGGAAGGACGGACTGGAAGGATGGACGGAAGGACGGACTGGAAGGATGGACGGAAGGACGGACTGGAAGGAAGGACGGAAGGACGGACTGGAAGGATGGACGGAAGGACGGACTGGAAGGATGGACGGAAGGACGGACTGGAAGGATGGACGGAAGGACGGACTGGAAGGATGGACGGAAGGACGGACGGACTGGAAGAATGGACGGAAGGACCGACGGACTGGAAGAATGGACGGAAGGACCGACGGACTGGAAGGATGGACGGAAGGACGGACGGACTGGAAGGATGGACGGAAGGACGGACGGACTGGAAGGATGGACGGAAGGACGGACGGACTGGAAGGATGGACGGAAGGACGGACTGGAAGGATGGACGGAAGGACGGACTGGAAGGATGGACGGAAGGACGGACTGGAAGGATGGACGGAAGGACGGACGGACTGGAAGGATGGACGGAAGGACGGACTGGAAGGATGGACGGAAGGACGGACTGGAAGGATGGACGGAAGGACGGACTGGAAGGATGGACGGAAGGACGGACTGGAAGGAAGGACGGAAGGACGGACTGGAAGGATGGACGGAAGGACGGACTGGAAGGATGGACGGAAGGACGGACTGGAAGGATGGACGGAAGGACGGACGGACTGGAAGGATGGACGGAAGGACGGACGGACTGGAAGGATGGACGGAAGGACGGACGGACTGGAAGGATGGACGGAAGGACGGACGGACTGGAAGGATGGACGGAAGGACGGACGGACTGGAAGGATGGACGGAAGGACGGACTGGAAGGATGGACGGACGGACTGGAAGGATGGACGGAAGGACGGACGGACTGGAAGGATGGACGGAAGGACGGACGGACTGGAAGGATGGACGGAAGGACGGACGGACTGGAAGGATGGACGGAAGGACGGACTGGAAGGATGGACGGAAGGACGGACTGGAAGGATGGACGGAAGGACGGACTGGAAGGATGGACGGAAGGACGGACTGGAAGGATGGACGGAAGGACGGACTGGAAGGATGGACGGAAGGACGGACTGGAAGGATGGACGGAAGGACGGACTGGAAGGAAGGACGGACTGGAAGGATGGACGGAAGGACGGACTGGAAGGATGGACGGAAGGACGGACTGGAAGGATGGACGGAAGGACGGACGGACTGGAAGGATGGACGGAAGGACGGACGGACTGGAAGGATGGACGGAAGGACGGACGGACTGGAAGGATGGACGGAAGGACGGACTGGAAGGAAGGACGGAAGGACGGACTGGAAGGATGGACGGAAGGACGGACTGGAAGGATGGACGGAAGGACGGACTGGAAGGATGGACGGAAGGACGGACTGGAAGGATGGACGGAAGGACGGACTGGAAGGATGGACGGAAGGACGGACGGACTGGAAGGATGGACGGAAGGACGGACGGACTGGAAGGATGGACGGAAGGACGGACGGACTGGAAGGATGGACGGAAGGACGGACGGACTGGAAGGATGGACGGAAGGACGGACTGGAAGGATGGACGGAAGGACGGACTGGAAGGATGGACGGAAGGACGGACTGGAAGGATGGACGGAAGGACGGACTGGAAGGAAGGACGGAAGGACGGACTGGAAGGATGGACGGAAGGACGGACTGGAAGGATGGACGGAAGGACGGACTGGAAGGATGGACGGAAGGACGGACTGGAAGGATGGACGGAAGGACGGACGGACTGGAAGGATGGACGGAAGGACCGACGGACTGGAAGGATGGACGGAAGGACGGACGGACTGGAAGGATGGACGGAAGGACGGACGGACTGGAAGGATGGACGGAAGGACGGACGGACTGGAAGGATGGACGGAAGGACGGACTGGAAGGATGGACGGAAGGACGGACTGGAAGGATGGACGGAAGGACGGACTGGAAGGATGGACGGAAGGACGGACGGACTGGAAGGATGGACGGAAGGACGGACTGGAAGGATGGACGGAAGGACGGACTGGAAGGATGGACGGAAGGACGGACTGGAAGGATGGACGGAAGGACGGACTGGAAGGAAGGACGGAAGGACGGACTGGAAGGATGGACGGAAGGACGGACTGGAAGGATGGACGGAAGGACGGACTGGAAGGATGGACGGAAGGACGGACGGACTGGAAGGATGGACGGAAGGACGGACGGACTGGAAGGATGGACGGAAGGACGGACGGACTGGAAGGATGGACGGAAGGACGGACGGACTGGAAGGATGGACGGAAGGACGGACGGACTGGAAGGATGGACGGAAGGACGGACTGGAAGGATGGACGGACGGACTGGAAGGATGGACGGAAGGACGGACGGACTGGAAGGATGGACGGAAGGACGGACGGACTGGAAGGATGGACGGAAGGACGGACGGACTGGAAGGATGGACGGAAGGACGGACTGGAAGGATGGACGGAAGGACGGACTGGAAGGATGGACGGAAGGACGGACTGGAAGGATGGACGGAAGGACGGACTGGAAGGATGGACGGAAGGACGGACTGGAAGGATGGACGGAAGGACGGACTGGAAGGATGGACGGAAGGACGGACTGGAAGGAAGGACGGACTGGAAGGATGGACGGAAGGACGGACTGGAAGGATGGACGGAAGGACGGACTGGAAGGATGGACGGAAGGACGGACGGACTGGAAGGATGGACGGAAGGACGGACGGACTGGAAGGATGGACGGAAGGACGGACGGACTGGAAGGATGGACGGAAGGACGGACTGGAAGGAAGGACGGAAGGACGGACTGGAAGGATGGACGGAAGGACGGACTGGAAGGATGGACGGAAGGACGGACTGGAAGGATGGACGGAAGGACGGACTGGAAGGATGGACGGAAGGACGGACTGGAAGGATGGACGGAAGGACGGACTGGAAGGATGGACGGAAGGACGGACGGACTGGAAGGATGGACGGAAGGACGGACGGACTGGAAGGATGGACGGAAGGACGGACGGACTGGAAGGATGGACGGAAGGACGGACGGACTGGAAGGATGGACGGAAGGACGGACGGACTGGAAGGATGGACGGAAGGACGGACTGGAAGGATGGACGGAAGGACGGACGGACTGGAAGGATGGACGGAAGGACGGACTGGAAGGATGGACGGAAGGACGGACTGGAAGGATGGACGGAAGGACGGACTGGAAGGAAGGACGGAAGGACGGACTGGAAGGATGGACGGAAGGACGGACTGGAAGGATGGACGGAAGGACGGACGGACTGGAAGGATGGACGGAAGGACGGACGGACTGGAAGGATGGACGGAAGGACGGACGGACTGGAAGGATGGACGGAAGGACGGACTGGAAGGAAGGACGGAAGGACGGACTGGAAGGATGGACGGAAGGACGGACTGGAAGGATGGACGGAAGGACGGACTGGAAGGATGGACGGAAGGACGGACCGGAAGGATGGACGGAAGGACAGACGGAAGGACAGACTCTAACGCTAACTCTAACGCTAACTCTAACGCTAACTCTAACGCTAACTCTAACGCTAACTCTAACGCTAACGCTAACGCTAATGCTAACGCTAACGCTAACTCTAACTCTAACGCTAACTCTAACGCTAACTCTAACTCTAACTCTAACTCTAACGCTAACTCTAACGCTAACTCTAACGCTAACTCTAACGCTAACTCTAACGCTAACTCTAACGCTAACTCTAACGCTAACTCTGATGCTAACTTCTAGTTCGAATTCTTCTGTGGATTCTTTAAATTCTTTTTATTTAAAACAATCTGCTGCATTCTTCGACGCATTTCTTAAAGCTTCCACGCCTTTTTCACCAATCTTCAAATTTCACTAATTTCAGGTAGACTGCCGGCCAAGGCTAACAAGCTTAGGCTTGTAATCATAATGGTCCTCCTATGTTGATGTACATAATATGCCTGGCCTGCTTTTTGAAGTTAAATCTAAATTACTCAAGGTTCCTTATGTGCATTTACAACATGCACCTTTTTGGTTCTTTTTACAACTTGTTACATACTTTCTAATACTGAATACCTTCTCTTGTATTTATTTCTCCTTTTTGTTCACAGATCCTCCATGTACACAAACTGCCTGACCTTTTAAGTGTTACAAAGGCTAAGCAAAAATTGGCTGCAACACATTCTAATGGACATACAAAGGTAAGAAAGCAGCAAATTATATAATGCTTCAGAAACAAGATTGTGCATTCTTTAGAAGTGGACCTCCTCCCTGTGTATTCCTGCTGTGTATTCAAAACAGCTTGTAGATGACATATTTGACATGAACATTTTCCAATATTGTTCCCCAGTATGTGAGGTTTTAAAGACCATGAAACATTAACCCTATCACCTTACCCAATACTACAAAATACTACTTGTATGCAGTACTCTTATTACACTAGCCTATAAGAACTGGGTAGTATTGTGTACTGTACCCCAAATAAATGCCTAGGGCGTTAGGGTAAAAAAATACTTTACATTTGTTGCCTTAATCTATTTTCATGAAACTCGTCGTAACTTCAATGCATCTCAGGTTGCAGCTGTGTCGTGTCCTATGAATCATTTCACAAAACACAAAAGTACAACTTGTAATAGGTGTATTTTTAGTACAATACGATGACTTATATGTATTTTTTAAGAGTCGTCGAAAGTTTTCCGAAACGTATTAGTGGCGGATGTTGGACTTATTTCAAGTTTTAACTCCATTAATCAAGGTTTCAATTCGCATCGGAGGGTGGGTGTACAAGTACCTTGCACATTTTTTCGGGATTCAAAATGGATGACGGTAAACATGTCACAAGCAAGACTGGCAATATCTGTCAGCCACCGGCACACAGCAAGCAGGTTTTTCAGTCCCTACCTGATTTTGTCGATTTTCCCCAGAATATTCTTCTGGGATTTTTCTCCCACCTCTAAAACTGTAATTTCTTTTGTCTTCTCTACAGGTTTATATTTTGGGCAGCTCAATAAAGATGCGTCTAAGATGGGAGGTGAATTGTTACTTGCCAATTTGTATGCAGTCAAGTGCTTCTTTGCATTGTTTTTGACTGGCATTTGAGGTAACAGAAAATGATTTAAATATGTAATGCAGAGAAAATTAAGTACACGTTTTATTTAAAGGTTGGGTACACCATTTGTAATTGCTTGAATTATCATGAATGGGTGGATTTGGGGGGTTGTATTTTATAGTAAATATCATTTAAATGACCTGTCCGAAGTTTTACTATCATGGATGCCTAGAAAAGCACGAAAAACAGCGTTTGTTTTCAACCGGTGTCGAGCAGTTATTCTTATGTTGTTATGGTTTTTTCGCGCTCGCCGTCTGGCGATCGCGAGTTTTGTTTTATAAAATTCAATTTTTCGAAATAATATCAGAATATCTAGGGCAATCATTTTGCTGGACGCCTAAAATCATTATTTACTTTCAAATAAGTAAGATATTTCTTAATAATACGGTAGTAAATATTTTTGATATCTGCAAATGGTGTATCCTGCCTTTAACTCGCAATATTTATAATGATTATATCAGTTGTGTGTTTCTTATTCATGATGTTATTTGTAACAGGTCGGTTTGGGTGTGAAAACGTTTCTTGCTTCTGGAGCTGTAGGAGTGCTCAGGACCAGATGCCTAGAGGTAATTCAGTGTAAGACTATTAACCAGTTCGCGCCGGATGACTCTAACTCTAACGCTAACTCTAACGCTAACGCTAACGCTAACTCTAACGCTAACGCTAACGCTAACGCTAACGCTAACGCTAACGCTAACGCTAACGCTAACGCTAACGCTAACGCTAACGCTAACGCTAACGCTAACGCTAACGCTAACGCTAACGCTAACGCTAACGCTAACGCTAACGCTAACGCTAACGCTAACGCTAACGCTAACGCTAACGCTAACGCTAACGCTAACGCTAACGCTAACGCTAACGCTAACGCTAACGCTAACGCTAACGCTAACGCTAACGCTAACGCTAATGGACTGGATGGACTGGATGGACTGGATGGACTGGATGGACTGGATGGACTGGATGGACTGGATGGACTGGATGGACTGGATGGACTGGATGGACTGGATGGACTGGATGGACTGGATGGACTGGATGGACTGGATGGAATGGACTGGATGGACTGGACTGGATGGACTGGATGGACTGGATGGACTGGATGGACTGGATGGACTGGATGGACTGGATGGACTGGATGGACTGGATGGACTGGATGGACTGGATGGACTGGATGGACTGGATGGACTGGATGGACTGGATGGACTGGATGGACGGGATGGACGGGATGGACGGGATGGACGGGATGGACGGGATGGACGGGATGGACGGGATGGACGGGATGGACGGGATGGACGGGATGGACGGGATGGACTGGATGGACTGGATGGACTGGATGGGCTGGATGGACTGGATGGACTGGATGGACTGGATGGACTGGATGGGCTGGATGGGCGGAATGGGCTGGATGGGCTGGATGGGCTGGATGGGCTGGATGGGCTGGATGGACTGGATGGACTGGATGGACTGGATGGACTGGATGGACTGGATGGACTGGACTGGATGGACTGGATGGACTGGATGGAATGGACTGGATGGACTGGATGGACTGGATGGACTGGATGGACTGGATGGACTGGATGGACTGGATGGACTGGATGGACTGAATGGACTGGATGGACTGGATGGACTGGATGGACTGGATGGACTGGATGGACTGGATGGACTGGATGGACTGGATGGACTGGATGGACTGGATGGACTGGATGGATTGGATGGACTGGATGGACTGGATGGACTGGATGGACTGGATGGACTGGATGGACTGGATGGACTGGATGGACTGGATGGACGATGGACTGGATGACGGAAGGACGGACGGAAGGACGGACGGAAGGACGGACGGAAGGACGGACGGAAGGACGGACGGAAGGACGGACGGAAGGACGGACGGAAGGACGACTGGAAGGACGGACGGAAGGACGGACTGGAAGGACGGACGGAAGGACGGACTGGAAGGACGGACGGAAGGATGGACGGAAGGACGGACTGGAAGGATGGACGGAAGGACGGACTGGAAGGATGGACGGAAGGATGGACGGAAGGACGGACTGGAAGGACGGACTGGAAGGATGGACGGAAGGACGGACTGGAAGGATGGACGGAAGGACGGACTGGAAGGATGGACGGAAGGACGGACTGGAAGGATGGACGGAAGGACGGACTGGAAGGATGGACGGAAGGACGGACTGGAAGGATGGACGGAAGGACGGACTGGAAGGATGGACGGAAGGACGGACTGGAAGGATGGACGGAAGGACGGACTGGAAGGATGGACGGAAGGACGGACTGGAAGGATGGACGGAAGGACGGACTGGAAGGATGGACGGAAGGACGGACGGACTGGAAGGATGGACGGAAGGACGGACGGACTGGGAGGATGGACGGAAGGACGGACTGGAAGGATGGACGGAAGGACGGACTGGAAGGATGGACGGAAGGACGGACTGGAATGATGGACGGAAGGACGGACTGGAAGGATGGACGGAAGGACGGACTGGAAGGATGGACGGAAGGACGGACTGGAAGGATGGACGGAAGGACGGACTGGAAGGATGGACGGAAGGACGGACTGGAAGGATGGACGGAAGGACGGACTGGAAGGATGGACGGAAGGACGGACTGGAAGGATGGACGGAAGGACGGACAGGAAGGATGGACGGAAGGACGGACTGGAAGGAAGGACGGAAGGACGGACTGGAAGGATGGACGGAAGGACGGACTGGAAGGATGGAAGGACGGACGGACTGGAAGGATGGACGGAAGGACGGACGGACTGGAAGGATGGACGGAAGGACGGACGGACTGGAAGGATGGACGGAAGGACGGACGGACTGGAAGGATGGACGGAAGGACGGATGGACTGGAAGGATGGACGGAAGGACGGACGGACTGGAAGGATGGACGGAAGGACGGACGGACTGGAAGGATGGACGGAAGGACGGACTGGAAGGATGGACGGAAGGACGGACTGGAAGGATGGACGGAAGGACGGACTGGAAGGATGGACGGAAGGACGGACTGGAAGGACGGACTGGAAGGACGGACGGAAGGACGGACTGGAAGGAAGGACAGAAGGACGGACTGGAAGGATGGACGGAAGGACGGACTGGAAGGATGGACGGAAGGACGGACTGGAAGGATGGACGGAAGGACGGACGGACTGGAAGGATGGACGGAAGGACGGACGGACTGGAAGGATGGACGGAAGGACGGACGGACTGGAAGGATGGACGGAAGGACGGACGGACTGGAAGGATGGACGGAAGGACGGACGGACTGGAAGGATGGACGGAAGGACGGACGGACTGGAAGGATGGACGGAAGGACGGACTGGAAGGATGGACGGAAAGACGGACTGGAAGGATGGACGGAAGGACGGACTGGAAGGATGGACGGAAGGACGGACGGACTGGAAGGATGGACGGAAGGACGGACGGACTGGAAGGATGGACGGAAGGACGGACGGACTGGAAGGATGGACGGAAGGACGGACGGACTGGAAGGATGGACGGAAGGACGGACTGGAAGGATGGACGGAAGGACGGACTGGAAGGACGGACTGGAAGGATGGACGGAAGGACGGACTGGAAGGATGGACGGAAGGACGGACTGGAAGGATGGACGGAAGGACGGACTGGAAGGATGGACGGAAGGACGGACTGGAAGGATGGACGGAAGGACGGACTGGAAGGATGGACGGAAGGACGGACTGGAAGGATGGACGGAAGGACGGACTGGAAGGAAGGACGGAAGGACGGACTGGAAGGATGGACGGAAGGACGGACTGGAAGGATGGACGGAAGGACGGACTGGAAGGATGGACGGAAGGACGGACGGACTGGAAGGATGGACGGAAGGACGGACTGGAAGGATGGACGGAAGGACGGACTGGAAGGACGGACTGGAAGGATGGACGGAAGGACGGACTGGAAGGATGGACGGAAGGACGGACTGGAAGGATGGACGGAAGGACGGACTGGAAGGATGGACGGAAGGACGGACTGGAAGGATGGACGGAAGGACGGACTGGAAGGATGGACGGAAGGACGGACTGGAAGGATGGACGGAAGGACGGACTGGAAGGAAGGACGGAAGGACGGACTGGAAGGATGGACGGAAGGACGGACTGGAAGGATGGACGGAAGGACGGACTGGAAGGATGGACGGAAGGACGGACTGGAAGGATGGACGGAAGGACGGACTGGAAGGATGGACGGAAGGACGGACTGGAAGGATGGACGGAAGGACGGACGGACTGGAAGGATGGACGGAAGGACGGACTGGAAGGATGGACGGAAGGACGGACTGGAAGGACGGACTGGAAGGATGGACGGAAGGACGGACTGGAAGGATGGACGGAAGGACGGACTGGAAGGATGGACGGAAGGACGGACTGGAAGGATGGACGGAAGGACGGACTGGAAGGATGGACGGAAGGACGGACTGGAAGGATGGACGGAAGGACGGACTGGAAGGATGGACGGAAGGACGGACTGGAAGGAAGGACGGAAGGACGGACTGGAAGGATGGACGGAAGGACGGACTGGAAGGATGGACGGAAGGACGGACTGGAAGGATGGACGGAAGGACGGACGGACTGGAAGGATGGACGGAAGGACGGACGGACTGGAAGGATGGACGGAAGGACGGACGGACTGGAAGGATGGACGGAAGGACGGACGGACTGGAAGGATGGACGGAAGGACGGACGGACTGGAAGGATGGACGGAAGGACGGACGGACTGGAAGGATGGACGGAAGGACGGACGGACGGAAGGACGGACGGAAGGACGGACGGAAGGACGGACGGAAGGACGACTGGAAGGACGGACGGAAGGACGGACTGGAAGGACGGACGGAAGGACGGACTGGAAGGACGGACGGAAGGATGGACGGAAGGACGGACTGGAAGGATGGACGGAAGGACGGACTGGAAGGATGGACGGAAGGACGGACTGGAAGGATGGACGGAAGGACGGACTGGAAGGATGGACGGAAGGACGGACTGGAAGGATGGACGGAAGGACGGACTGGAAGGATGGACGGAAGGACGGACTGGAAGGAAGGACGGAAGGACGGACTGGAAGGATGGACGGAAGGACGGACTGGAAGGATGGACGGAAGGACGGACTGGAAGGATGGACGGAAGGACGGACGGACTGGAAGGATGGACGGAAGGACGGACGGACTGGAAGGATGGACGGAAGGACGGACGGACTGGAAGGATGGACGGAAGGACGGACGGACTGGAAGGATGGACGGAAGGACGGACGGACTGGAAGGATGGACGGAAGGACGGACGGACTGGAAGGATGGACGGAAGGACGGACGGACGGAAGGACGGACGGAAGGACGGACGGAAGGACGGACGGAAGGACGACTGGAAGGACGGACGGAAGGACGGACTGGAAGGACGGACGGAAGGACGGACTGGAAGGATGGACGGAAGGATGGACGGAAGGACGGACTGGAAGGATGGACGGAAGGACGGACTGGAAGGATGGACGGAAGGATGGACGGAAGGACGGACTGGAAGGACGGACTGGAAGGATGGACGGAAGGACGGACTGGAAGGATGGACGGAAGGACGGACTGGAAGGATGGACGGAAGGACAGACTGGAAGGATGGACGGAAGGACGGACTGGAAGGATGGACGGAAGGACGGACTGGAAGGATGGACGGAAGGACGGACTGGAAGGATGGACGGAAGGACGGACTGGAAGGATGGACGGAAGGACGGACTGGAAGGATGGACGGAAGGACGGACTGGAAGGATGGACGGAAGGACGGACTGGAAGGATGGACGGAAGGACGGACGGACTGGAAGGATGGACGGAAGGACGGACGGACTGGGAGGATGGACGGAAGGACGGACTGGAAGGATGGACGGAAGGACGGACTGGAAGGATGGACGGAAGGACGGACTGGAATGATGGACGGAAGGACGGACTGGAAGGATGGACGGAAGGACGGACTGGAAGGATGGACGGAAGGACGGACTGGAAGGATGGACGGAAGGACGGACTGGAAGGATGGACGGAAGGACGGACTGGAAGGATGGACGGAAGGACGGACTGGAAGGATGGACGGAAGGACGGACTGGAAGGATGGACGGAAGGACGGACTGGAAGGATGGACGGAAGGACGGACAGGAAGGATGGACGGAAGGACGGACTGGAAGGAAGGACGGAAGGACGGACTGGAAGGATGGACGGAAGGACGGACTGGAAGGATGGAAGGACGGACGGACTGGAAGGATGGACGGAAGGACGGACGGACTGGAAGGATGGACGGAAGGACGGACGGACTGGAAGGATGGACGGAAGGACGGACGGACTGGAAGGATGGACGGAAGGACGGACGGACTGGAAGGATGGACGGAAGGACGGACGGACTGGAAGGATGGACGGAAGGACGGACGGACTGGAAGGATGGACGGAAGGACGGACTGGAAGGATGGACGGAAGGACGGACTGGAAGGATGGACGGAAGGACGGACTGGAAGGATGGACGGAAGGACGGACTGGAAGGACGGACTGGAAGGACGGACGGAAGGACGGACTGGAAGGAAGGACAGAAGGACGGACTGGAAGGATGGACGGAAGGACGGACTGGAAGGATGGACGGAAGGACGGACTGGAAGGATGGACGGAAGGACGGACGGACTGGAAGGATGGACGGAAGGACGGACGGACTGGAAGGATGGACGGAAGGACGGACGGACTGGAAGGATGGACGGAAGGACGGACGGACTGGAAGGATGGACGGAAGGACGGACGGACTGGAAGGATGGACGGAAGGACGGACGGACTGGAAGGATGGACGGAAGGACGGACTGGAAGGATGGACGGAAAGACGGACTGGAAGGATGGACGGAAGGACGGACTGGAAGGATGGACGGAAGGACGGACGGACTGGAAGGATGGACGGAAGGACGGACGGACTGGAAGGATGGACGGAAGGACGGACGGACTGGAAGGATGGACGGAAGGACGGACGGACTGGAAGGATGGACGGAAGGACGGACTGGAAGGATGGACGGAAGGACGGACTGGAAGGACGGACTGGAAGGACGGACTGGAAGGACGGACTGGAAGGATGGACGGAAGGACGGACTGGAAGGATGGACGGAAGGACGGACTGGAAGGATGGACGGAAGGACGGACTGGAAGGATGGACGGAAGGACGGACTGGAAGGATGGACGGAAGGACGGACTGGAAGGATGGACGGAAGGACGGACTGGAAGGATGGACGGAAGGACGGACTGGAAGGAAGGACGGAAGGACGGACTGGAAGGATGGACGGAAGGACGGACTGGAAGGATGGACGGAAGGACGGACTGGAAGGATGGACGGAAGGACGGACGGACTGGAAGGATGGACGGAAGGACGGACTGGAAGGATGGACGGAAGGACGGACTGGAAGGACGGACTGGAAGGATGGACGGAAGGACGGACTGGAAGGATGGACGGAAGGACGGACTGGAAGGATGGACGGAAGGACGGACTGGAAGGATGGACGGAAGGACGGACTGGAAGGATGGACGGAAGGACGGACTGGAAGGATGGACGGAAGGACGGACTGGAAGGATGGACGGAAGGACGGACTGGAAGGAAGGACGGAAGGACGGACTGGAAGGATGGACGGAAGGACGGACTGGAAGGATGGACGGAAGGACGGACTGGAAGGATGGACGGAAGGACGGACGGACTGGAAGGATGGACGGAAGGACGGACGGACTGGAAGGATGGACGGAAGGACGGACGGACTGGAAGGATGGACGGAAGGACGGACGGACTGGAAGGATGGACGGAAGGACGGACGGACTGGAAGGATGGACGGAAGGACGGACGGACTGGAAGGATGGACGGAAGGAAGGACGGACTGGAAGGATGGACGGAAGGACGGACTGGAAGGATGGACGGAAGGACGGACTGGAAGGATGGACGGAAGGACGGACTGGAAGGATGGACGGAAGGACGGACTGGAAGGACGGACTGGAAGGACGGACGGAAGGACGGACTGGAAGGAAGGACAGAAGGACGGACTGGAAGGATGGACGGAAGGACGGACTGGAAGGATGGACGGAAGGACGGACTGGAAGGATGGACGGAAGGACGGACGGACTGGAAGGATGGACGGAAGGACGGACGGACTGGAAGGATGGACGGAAGGACGGACGGACTGGAAGGATGGACGGAAGGACGGACGGACTGGAAGGATGGACGGAAGGACGGACGGACTGGAAGGATGGACGGAAGGACGGACGGACTGGAAGGATGGACGGAAGGACGGACTGGAAGGATGGACGGAAAGACGGACTGGAAGGATGGACGGAAGGACGGACTGGAAGGATGGACGGAAGGACGGACGGACTGGAAGGATGGACGGAAGGACGGACGGACTGGAAGGATGGACGGAAGGACGGACGGACTGGAAGGATGGACGGAAGGACGGACGGACTGGAAGGATGGACGGAAGGACGGACTGGAAGGATGGACGGAAGGACGGACTGGAAGGACGGACTGGAAGGATGGACGGAAGGACGGACTGGAAGGATGGACGGAAGGACGGACTGGAAGGATGGACGGAAGGACGGACTGGAAGGATGGACGGAAGGACGGACTGGAAGGATGGACGGAAGGACGGACTGGAAGGATGGACGGAAGGACGGACTGGAAGGATGGACGGAAGGACGGACTGGAAGGAAGGACGGAAGGACGGACTGGAAGGATGGACGGAAGGACGGACTGGAAGGATGGACGGAAGGACGGACTGGAAGGATGGACGGAAGGACGGACGGACTGGAAGGATGGACGGAAGGACGGACTGGAAGGATGGACGGAAGGACGGACTGGAAGGACGGACTGGAAGGATGGACGGAAGGACGGACTGGAAGGATGGACGGAAGGACGGACTGGAAGGATGGACGGAAGGACGGACTGGAAGGATGGACGGAAGGACGGACTGGAAGGATGGACGGAAGGACGGACTGGAAGGATGGACGGAAGGACGGACTGGAAGGATGGACGGAAGGACGGACTGGAAGGAAGGACGGAAGGACGGACTGGAAGGATGGACGGAAGGACGGACTGGAAGGATGGACGGAAGGACGGACTGGAAGGATGGACGGAAGGACGGACGGACTGGAAGGATGGACGGAAGGACGGACGGACTGGAAGGATGGACGGAAGGACGGACGGACTGGAAGGATGGACGGAAGGACGGACGGACTGGAAGGATGGACGGAAGGACGGACGGACTGGAAGGATGGACGGAAGGACGGACGGACTGGAAGGATGGACGGAAGGACGGACGGACGGAAGGACGGACGGAAGGACGGACGGAAGGACGGACGGAAGGACGACTGGAAGGACGGACGGAAGGACGGACTGGAAGGACGGACGGAAGGACGGACTGGAAGGACGGACGGAAGGATGGACGGAAAGACGGACTGGAAGGATGGACGGAAGGACGGACTGGAAGGATGGACGGAAGGACGGACGGACGGAAGGACGGACGGAAGGACGGACGGAAGGACGGACGGAAGGACGACTGGAAGGACGGACGGAAGGACGGACTGGAAGGACGGACGGAAGGACGGACTGGAAGGACGGACGGAAGGATGGACGGAAGGACGGACTGGAAGGATGGACGGAAGGACGGACTGGAAGGATGGACGGAAGGATGGACGGAAGGACGGACTGGAAGGACGGACTGGAAGGATGGACGGAAGGACGGACTGGAAGGATGGACGGAAGGACGGACTGGAAGGATGGACGGAAGGACAGACTGGAAGGATGGACGGAAGGACGGACTGGAAGGATGGACGGAAGGACGGACTGGAAGGATGGACGGAAGGACGGACTGGAAGGATGGACGGAAGGACGGACTGGAAGGATGGACGGAAGGACGGACTGGAAGGATGGACGGAAGGACGGACTGGAAGGATGGACGGAAGGACGGACTGGAAGGATGGACGGAAGGACGGACGGACTGGAAGGATGGACGGAAGGACGGACGGACTGGGAGGATGGACGGAAGGACGGACTGGAAGGATGGACGGAAGGACGGACTGGAAGGATGGACGGAAGGACGGACTGGAATGATGGACGGAAGGACGGACTGGAAGGATGGACGGAAGGACGGACTGGAAGGATGGACGGAAGGACGGACTGGAAGGATGGACGGAAGGACGGACTGGAAGGATGGACGGAAGGACGGACTGGAAGGATGGACGGAAGGACGGACTGGAAGGATGGACGGAAGGACGGACTGGAAGGATGGACGGAAGGACGGACTGGAAGGATGGACGGAAGGACGGACAGGAAGGATGGACGGAAGGACGGACTGGAAGGAAGGACGGAAGGACGGACTGGAAGGATGGACGGAAGGACGGACTGGAAGGATGGAAGGACGGACGGACTGGAAGGATGGACGGAAGGACGGACGGACTGGAAGGATGGACGGAAGGACGGACGGACTGGAAGGATGGACGGAAGGACGGACGGACTGGAAGGATGGACGGAAGGACGGACGGACTGGAAGGATGGACGGAAGGACGGACGGACTGGAAGGATGGACGGAAGGACGGACGGACTGGAAGGATGGACGGAAGGACGGACTGGAAGGATGGACGGAAGGACGGACTGGAAGGATGGACGGAAGGACGGACTGGAAGGATGGACGGAAGGACGGACTGGAAGGACGGACTGGAAGGACGGACGGAAGGACGGACTGGAAGGAAGGACAGAAGGACGGACTGGAAGGATGGACGGAAGGACGGACTGGAAGGATGGACGGAAGGACGGACTGGAAGGATGGACGGAAGGACGGACGGACTGGAAGGATGGACGGAAGGACGGACGGACTGGAAGGATGGACGGAAGGACGGACGGACTGGAAGGATGGACGGAAGGACGGACGGACTGGAAGGATGGACGGAAGGACGGACGGACTGGAAGGATGGACGGAAGGACGGACGGACTGGAAGGATGGACGGAAGGACGGACTGGAAGGATGGACGGAAAGACGGACTGGAAGGATGGACGGAAGGACGGACTGGAAGGATGGACGGAAGGACGGACGGACTGGAAGGATGGACGGAAGGACGGACGGACTGGAAGGATGGACGGAAGGACGGACTGGAAGGACGGACTGGAAGGATGGACGGAAGGACGGACTGGAAGGATGGACGGAAGGACGGACTGGAAGGATGGACGGAAGGACGGACTGGAAGGATGGACGGAAGGACGGACTGGAAGGATGGACGGAAGGACGGACTGGAAGGAAGGACGGACTGGAAGGATGGACGGAAGGACGGACTGGAAGGATGGACGGAAGGACGGACTGGAAGGATGGACGGAAGGACGGACGGACTGGAAGGATGGACGGAAGGACGGACGGACTGGAAGGATGGACGGAAGGACGGACGGACTGGAAGGATGGACGGAAGGACGGACTGGAAGGAAGGACGGAAGGACGGACTGGAAGGACGGACGGACTGGAAGGATGGACGGAAGGACGGACTGGAAGGAAGGACGGAAGGACGGACTGGAAGGATGGACGGAAGGACGGACTGGAAGGATGGACGGAAGGACGGACTGGAAGGATGGACGGAAGGACGGACTGGAAGGATGGACGGAAGGACGGACTGGAAGGATGGACGGAAGGACGGACTGGAAGGATGGACGGAAGGACGGACTGGAAGGATGGACGGAAGGACGGACGGACTGGAAGGATGGACGGAAGGACGGACGGACTGGAAGGATGGACGGAAGGACGGACGGACTGGAAGGATGGACGGAAGGACGGACTGGAAGGATGGACGGAAGGACGGACTGGAAGGATGGACGGAAGGACGGACTGGAAGGATGGACGGAAGGACGGACTGGAAGGATGGACGGAAGGACGGACTGGAAGGATGGACGGAAGGACGGACTGGAAGGATGGACGGAAGGACGGACTGGAAGGATGGACGGAAGGACGGACTGGAAGGATGGACGGAAGGACGGACTGGAAGGATGGACGGAAGGACGGACTGGAAGGATGGACAAAAGGACGGACTGGAAGGATGGACGGAAGGACGGACGGACTGGAAGGATGGACGGAAGGACGGACGGACTGGAAGGATGGACGGAAGGACGGACGGACTGGAAGGATGGACGGAAGGACGGACTGGAAGGATGGACGGAAGGACGGACTGGAAGGATGGACGGAAGGACGGACTGGAAGGATGGACGGAAGGACGGACTGGAAGGAAGGACGGAAGGACGGACTGGAAGGATGGACGGAAGGACGGACGGACTGGAAGGATGGACGGAAGGACGGACGGACTGGAAGGATGGACGGAAGGACGGACGGACTGGGAGGATGGACGGAAGGACGGACTGGAAGGATGGACGGAAGGACGGACTGGAAGGATGGACGGAAGGACGGACTGGAAGGATGGACGGAAGGACGGACTGGAAGGAAGGACGGACTGCGAAGATGGACGGAAGGACGGACTGGCAAGGAAGGACGGAAGGACGGACTGGAAGGATGGACGGAAGACGGACTGGAAGGATGGACGGAAGGACGGACCTGGAAGGATGGACGGAAGGACGGGACTGGAAGGATGGACGGGAAGGACGGACTGGAAGGATGGACGGAAGGACGGACTGGAAGGATGGACGGAAGGACGGACGATGGAAGGATGGACGGAAGGACGGACGGACTGGAAGGATGGACGGAAGGACGGACGGACTGGAAGGATGGACGGAAGGACGACGACTGGAAGGATGGACGGAAGGACCGGACTGGAAGGATGGACGGAAGCGACGGACTGGAAGGATGGACGGAAGGACGGACGGACTGGAAGGAGGACGGAAGGACGGACGGACTGGAAGGAAGGACAGAAGGACGGACTGGAAGGATGGACGGAAGGACGGACTGGAAGGATGGACGGAAGGACGGACTGGAAGGATGGACGGAAGGACGGACGGACTGGAAGGATGGACGGAAGGACGGACGGACTGGAAGGATGGACGGAAGGACGGACGGACTGGAAGGATGGACGGAAGGACGGACGGACTGGAAGGATGGACGGAAGGACGGACGGACTGGAAGGATGGACGGAAGGACGGACGGACTGGAAGGATGGACGGAAGGACGGACTGGAAGGATGGACGGAAAGACGGACTGGAAGGATGGACGGAAGGACGGACTGGAAGGATGGACGGAAGGACGGACGGACTGGAAGGATGGACGGAAGGACGGACGGACTGGAAGGATGGACGGAAGGACGGACGGACTGGAAGGATGGACGGAAGGACGGACGGACTGGAAGGATGGACGGAAGGACGGACTGGAAGGATGGACGGAAGGACGGACTGGAAGGACGGACTGGAAGGATGGACGGAAGGACGGACTGGAAGGATGGACGGAAGGACGGACTGGAAGGATGGACGGAAGGACGGACTGGAAGGATGGACGGAAGGACGGACTGGAAGGATGGACGGAAGGACGGACTGGAAGGATGGACGGAAGGACGGACTGGAAGGATGGACGGAAGGACGGACTGGAAGGAAGGACGGAAGGACGGACTGGAAGGATGGACGGAAGGACGGACTGGAAGGATGGACGGAAGGACGGACTGGAAGGATGGACGGAAGGACGGACGGACTGGAAGGATGGACGGAAGGACGGACTGGAAGGATGGACGGAAGGACGGACTGGAAGGACGGACTGGAAGGATGGACGGAAGGACGGACTGGAAGGATGGACGGAAGGACGGACTGGAAGGATGGACGGAAGGACGGACTGGAAGGATGGACGGAAGGACGGACTGGAAGGATGGACGGAAGGACGGACTGGAAGGATGGACGGAAGGACGGACTGGAAGGATGGACGGAAGGACGGACTGGAAGGAAGGACGGAAGGACGGACTGGAAGGATGGACGGAAGGACGGACTGGAAGGATGGACGGAAGGACGGACTGGAAGGATGGACGGAAGGACGGACGGACTGGAAGGATGGACGGAAGGACGGACGGACTGGAAGGATGGACGGAAGGACGGACGGACTGGAAGGATGGACGGAAGGACGGACGGACTGGAAGGATGGACGGAAGGACGGACGGACTGGAAGGATGGACGGAAGGACGGACGGACTGGAAGGATGGACGGAAGGACGGACGGACGGAAGGACGGACGGAAGGACGGACGGAAGGACGGACGGAAGGACGACTGGAAGGACGGACGGAAGGACGGACTGGAAGGACGGACGGAAGGACGGACTGGAAGGACGGACGGAAGGATGGACGGAAAGACGGACTGGAAGGATGGACGGAAGGACGGACTGGAAGGATGGACGGAAGGACGGACGGACGGAAGGACGGACGGAAGGACGGACGGAAGGACGGACGGAAGGACGACTGGAAGGACGGACGGAAGGACGGACTGGAAGGACGGACGGAAGGACGGACTGGAAGGACGGACGGAAGGATGGACGGAAGGACGGACTGGAAGGATGGACGGAAGGACGGACTGGAAGGATGGACGGAAGGATGGACGGAAGGACGGACTGGAAGGACGGACTGGAAGGATGGACGGAAGGACGGACTGGAAGGATGGACGGAAGGACGGACTGGAAGGATGGACGGAAGGACAGACTGGAAGGATGGACGGAAGGACGGACTGGAAGGATGGACGGAAGGACGGACTGGAAGGATGGACGGAAGGACGGACTGGAAGGATGGACGGAAGGACGGACTGGAAGGATGGACGGAAGGACGGACTGGAAGGATGGACGGAAGGACGGACTGGAAGGATGGACGGAAGGACGGACTGGAAGGATGGACGGAAGGACGGACGGACTGGAAGGATGGACGGAAGGACGGACGGACTGGGAGGATGGACGGAAGGACGGACTGGAAGGATGGACGGAAGGACGGACTGGAAGGATGGACGGAAGGACGGACTGGAATGATGGACGGAAGGACGGACTGGAAGGATGGACGGAAGGACGGACTGGAAGGATGGACGGAAGGACGGACTGGAAGGATGGACGGAAGGACGGACTGGAAGGATGGACGGAAGGACGGACTGGAAGGATGGACGGAAGAACGGACTGGAAGGATGGACGGAAGGACGGACTGGAAGGATGGACGGAAGGACGGACTGGAAGGATGGACGGAAGGACGGACAGGAAGGATGGACGGAAGGACGGACTGGAAGGAAGGACGGAAGGACGGACTGGAAGGATGGACGGAAGGACGGACTGGAAGGATGGAAGGACGGACGGACTGGAAGGATGGACGGAAGGACGGACGGACTGGAAGGATGGACGGAAGGACGGACGGACTGGAAGGATGGACGGAAGGACGGACGGACTGGAAGGATGGACGGAAGGACGGACGGACTGGAAGGATGGACGGAAGGACGGACGGACTGGAAGGATGGACGGAAGGACGGACGGACTGGAAGGATGGACGGAAGGACGGACTGGAAGGATGGACGGAAGGACGGACTGGAAGGATGGACGGAAGGACGGACTGGAAGGATGGACGGAAGGACGGACTGGAAGGACGGACTGGAAGGACGGACGGAAGGACGGACTGGAAGGAAGGACAGAAGGACGGACTGGAAGGATGGACGGAAGGACGGACTGGAAGGATGGACGGAAGGACGGACTGGAAGGATGGACGGAAGGACGGACGGACTGGAAGGATGGACGGAAGGACGGACGGACTGGAAGGATGGACGGAAGGACGGACGGACTGGAAGGATGGACGGAAGGACGGACGGACTGGAAGGATGGACGGAAGGACGGACGGACTGGAAGGATGGACGGAAGGACGGACGGACTGGAAGGATGGACGGAAGGACGGACTGGAAGGATGGACGGAAAGACGGACTGGAAGGATGGACGGAAGGACGGACTGGAAGGATGGACGGAAGGACGGACGGACTGGAAGGATGGACGGAAGGACGGACGGACTGGAAGGATGGACGGAAGGACGGACTGGAAGGACGGACTGGAAGGATGGACGGAAGGACGGACTGGAAGGATGGACGGAAGGACGGACTGGAAGGATGGACGGAAGGACGGACTGGAAGGATGGACGGAAGGACGGACTGGAAGGATGGACGGAAGGACGGACTGGAAGGAAGGACGGACTGGAAGGATGGACGGAAGGACGGACTGGAAGGATGGACGGAAGGACGGACTGGAAGGATGGACGGAAGGACGGACGGACTGGAAGGATGGACGGAAGGACGGACGGACTGGAAGGATGGACGGAAGGACGGACGGACTGGAAGGATGGACGGAAGGACGGACTGGAAGGAAGGACGGAAGGACGGACTGGAAGGACGGACGGACTGGAAGGATGGACGGAAGGACGGACTGGAAGGAAGGACGGAAGGACGGACTGGAAGGATGGACGGAAGGACGGACTGGAAGGATGGACGGAAGGACGGACTGGAAGGATGGACGGAAGGACGGACTGGAAGGATGGACGGAAGGACGGACTGGAAGGATGGACGGAAGGACGGACTGGAAGGATGGACGGAAGGACGGACTGGAAGGATGGACGGAAGGACGGACGGACTGGAAGGATGGACGGAAGGACGGACGGACTGGAAGGATGGACGGAAGGACGGACGGACTGGAAGGATGGACGGAAGGACGGACTGGAAGGATGGACGGAAGGACGGACTGGAAGGATGGACGGAAGGACGGACTGGAAGGATGGACGGAAGGACGGACTGGAAGGATGGACGGAAGGACGGACTGGAAGGATGGACGGAAGGACGGACTGGAAGGATGGACGGAAGGACGGACTGGAAGGATGGACGGAAGGACGGACTGGAAGGATGGACGGAAGGACGGACTGGAAGGATGGACGGAAGGACGGACTGGAAGGATGGACAAAAGGACGGACTGGAAGGATGGACGGAAGGACGGACGGACTGGAAGGATGGACGGAAGGACGGACGGACTGGAAGGATGGACGGAAGGACGGACGGACTGGAAGGATGGACGGAAGGACGGACTGGAAGGATGGACGGAAGGACGGACTGGAAGGATGGACGGAAGGACGGACTGGAAGGATGGACGGAAGGACGGACTGGAAGGAAGGACGGAAGGACGGACTGGAAGGATGGACGGAAGGACGGACGGACTGGAAGGATGGACGGAAGGACGGACGGACTGGAAGGATGGACGGAAGGACGGACGGACTGGGAGGATGGACGGAAGGACGGACTGGAAGGATGGACGGAAGGACGGACTGGAAGGATGGACGGAAGGACGGACTGGAATGATGGACGGAAGGACGGACTGGAAGGATGGACGGAAGGACGGACTGGAAGGATGGACGGAAGGACGGACTGGAAGGATGGACGGAAGGACGGACTGGAAGGATGGACGGAAGGACGGACTGGAAGGATGGACGGAAGGACGGACTGGAAGGATGGACGGAAGGACGGACTGGAAGGATGGACGGAAGGACGGACTGGAAGGATGGACGGAAGAACGGACTGGAAGGATGGACGGAAGGACGGACTGGAAGGATGGACGGAAGGACGGACGGACTGGAAGGAAGGACGGAAGGACGGACTGGAAGGATGGACGGAAGGACGGACTGGAAGGATGGACGGAAGGACGGACTGGAAGGATGGACGGAAGGACGGACTGGAAGGATGGACGGAAGGACGGACTGGAAGGATGGACGGAAGGACGGACTGGAAGGATGGACGGAAGGACGGACTGGAAGGATGGACGGAAGGACGGACTGGAAGGATGGACAAAAGGACGGACTGGAAGGATGGACGGAAGGACGGACTGGAAGGATGGACGGAAGGACGGACGGACTGGAAGGATGGACGGAAGGACGGACTGGAAGGATGGACGGAAGGACGGACTGGAAGGATGGACGGAAGGACGGACTGGAAGGATGGACGGAAGGACGGACTGGAAGGATGGACGGAAGGACGGACTGGAAGGAAGGACGGACTGGAAGGATGGACGGAAGGACGGACTGGAAAGATGGACGGAAGGACGGACTGGAAGGATGGACGGAAGGACGGACTGGAAGGATGGACGGACGGACTGGAAGGATGGACGGAAGGACGGACGGACTGGAAGGATGGACGGAAGGACGGACGGACTGGAAGGATGGACGGAAGGACGGACTGGAAGGATGGACGGAAGGACGGACTGGAAGGATGGACGGAAGGACGGACTGGAAGGATGGACGGAAGGACGGACTGGAAGGATGGACGGAAGGACGGACTGGAAGGATGGACGGAAGGACGGACTGGAAGGAAGGACGGACTGGAAGGATGGACGGAAGGACGGACTGGAAGGATGGACGGAAGGACGGACTGGAAGGATGGACGGAAGGACGGACGGACTGGAAGGATGGACGGAAGGACGGACGGACTGGAAGGATGGACGGAAGGACGGACGGACTGGAAGGATGGACGGAAGGACGGACTGGAAGGAAGGACGGAAGGACGGACTGGAAGGACGGACGGACTGGAAGGATGGACGGAAGGACGGACTGGAAGGAAGGACGGAAGGACGGACTGGAAGGATGGACGGAAGGACGGACTGGAAGGATGGACGGAAGGACGGACTGGAAGGATGGACGGAAGGACGGACTGGAAGGATGGACGGAAGGACGGACTGGAAGGATGGACGGAAGGACGGACTGGAAGGATGGACGGAAGGACGGACTGGAAGGATGGACGGAAGGACGGACGGACTGGAAGGATGGACGGAAGGACGGACGGACTGGAAGGATGGACGGAAGGACGGACGGACTGGAAGGATGGACGGAAGGACGGACTGGAAGGATGGACGGAAGGACGGACTGGAAGGATGGACGGAAGGACGGACTGGAAGGATGGACGGAAGGACGGACTGGAAGGATGGACGGAAGGACGGACTGGAAGGATGGACGGAAGGACGGACTGGAAGGATGGACGGAAGGACGGACTGGAAGGATGGACGGAAGGACGGACTGGAAGGATGGACGGAAGGACGGACTGGAAGGATGGACGGAAGGACGGACTGGAAGGATGGACAAAAGGACGGACTGGAAGGATGGACGGAAGGACGGACTGGAAGGATGGACGGAAGGACGGACTGGAAGGATGGACGGAAGGACGGACTGGAAGGATGGACGGAAGGACGGACTGGAAGGATGGACGGAAGGACGGACTGGAAGGATGGACGGAAGGACGGACTGGAAGGATGGACGGAAGGACGGACTGGAAGGAAGGACGGACTGGAAGGATGGACGGAAGGACGGACTGGAAGGATGGACGGAAGGACGGACTGGAAGGATGGACGGAAGGACGGACTGGAAGGATGGACGGACGGACTGGAAGGATGGACGGAAGGACGGACGGACTGGAAGGATGGACGGAAGGACGGACGGACTGGAATGATGGACGGAAGGACGGACGGACTGGAAGGATGGACGGAAGGACGGACTGGAAGGATGGACGGAAGGACGGACTGGAAGGATGGACGGAAGGACGGACTGGAAGGATGGACGGAAGGACGGACTGGAAGGATGGACGGAAGGACGGACTGGAAGGAAGGACGGACTGGAAGGATGGACGGAAGGACGGACTGGAAGGATGGACGGAAGGACGGACTGGAAGGATGGACGGAAGGACGGACTGGAAGGATGGACGGACGGACGGACGGACTGGAAGGATGGACGGAAGGACGGACGGACTGGAAGGATGGACGGAAGGACGGACTGGAAGGATGGACGGAAGGACGGACTGGAAGGATGGACGGAAGGATGGACGGAAGGACGGACTGGAAGGATGGACGGAAGGACGGACTGGAAGGATGGACGGAAGGACGGACTGGAAGGAAGGACGGACTGGAAGGATGGACGGAAGGACGGACTGGAAGGATGGACGGAAGGACGGACGGACTGGAAGGATGGACGGAAGGACGGACGGACTGGAAGGATGGACGGAAGGACGGACGGACTGGAAGGATGGACGGAAGGACGGACGGACTGGAAGGATGGACGGAAGGACGGACAGACTGGAAGGATGGACGGAAGGACGGACGGACTGGAAGGATGGACGGAAGGACGGACGGACTGGAAGGATGGACGGAAGGACGGACTGGAAGGATGGACGGAAGGACGGACTGGAAGGATGGACGGAAGGACGGACTGGAAGGATGGACGGAAGGACGGACTGGAAGGATGGACGGAAGGACGGACTGGAAGGATGGACGGAAGGACGGACTGGAAGGAAGGACGGACTGGAAGGATGGACGGAAGGACGGACTGGAAGGATGGACGGAAGGACGGACTGGAAGGATGGACGGAAGGACGGACGGACTGGAAGGATGGACGGAAGGACGGACGGACTGGAAGGATGGACGGAAGGACGGACGGACTGGAAGGATGGACGGAAGGACGGACTGGAAGGAAGGACGGAAGGACGGACTGGAAGGACGGACGGACTGGAAGGATGGACGGAAGGACGGACTGGAAGGAAGGACGGAAGGACGGACTGGAAGGATGGACGGAAGGACGGACTGGAAGGATGGACGGAAGGACGGACTGGAAGGATGGACGGAAGGACGGACTGGAAGGATGGACGGAAGGACGGACTGGAAGGATGGACGGAAGGACGGACTGGAAGGATGGACGGAAGGACGGACTGGAAGGATGGACGGAAGGACGGACGGACTGGAAGGATGGACGGAAGGACGGACGGACTGGAAGGATGGACGGAAGGACGGACGGACTGGAAGGATGGACGGAAGGACGGACTGGAAGGATGGACGGAAGGACGGACTGGAAGGATGGACGGAAGGACGGACTGGAAGGATGGACGGAAGGACGGACTGGAAGGATGGACGGAAGGACGGACTGGAAGGATGGACGGAAGGACGGACTGGAAGGATGGACGGAAGGACGGACTGGAAGGATGGACGGAAGGACGGACTGGAAGGATGGACGGAAGGACGGACTGGAAGGATGGACGGAAGGACGGACTGGAAGGATGGACGGAAGGACGGACTGGAAGGATGGACGGAAGGACGGACTGGAAGGATGGACGGAAGGACGGACTGGAAGGATGGACGGAAGGACGGACTGGAAGGATGGACGGAAGGACGGACTGGAAGGATGGACGGAAGGACGGACTGGAAGGATGGACGGAAGGACGGACTGGAAGGATGGACGGAAGGACGGACTGGAAGGAAGGACGGACTGGAAGGATGGACGGAAGGACGGACTGGAAGGATGGACGGAAGGACGGACTGGAAGGATGGACGGAAGGACGGACTGGAAGGATGGACGGACGGACTGGAAGGATGGACGGAAGGACGGACGGACTGGAAGGATGGACGGAAGGACGGACGGACTGGAAGGATGGACGGAAGGACGGACGGACTGGAAGGATGGACGGAAGGACGGACGGACTGGAAGGATGGACGGAAGGACGGACGGACTGGAAGGATGGACGGAAGGACGGACTGGAAGGATGGACGGAAGGACGGACTGGAAGGATGGACGGAAGGACGGACTGGAAGGATGGACGGAAGGACGGACTGGAAGGATGGACGGAAGGACGGACTGGAAGGATGGACGGAAGGACGGACTGGAAGGATGGACGGAAGGACGGACTGGAAGGATGGACGGAAGGACGGACTGGAAGGATGGACGGAAGGACGGACTGGAAGGATGGACGGAAGGACGGACTGGAAGGATGGACGGAAGGACGGACTGGAAGGATGGACGGAAGGACGGACTGGAAGGATGGACGGAAGGACGGACTGGAAGGATGGACGGAAGGACGGACTGGAAGGATGGACGGAAGGACGGACTGGAAGGAAGGACGGACTGGAAGGATGGACGGAAGGACGGACTGGAAGGATGGACGGAAGGACGGACTGGAAGGATGGACGGAAGGACGGACTGGAAGGATGGACGGACGGACTGGAAGGATGGACGGAAGGACGGACGGACTGGAAGGATGGACGGAAGGACGGACGGACTGGAAGGATGGACGGAAGGACGGACGGACTGGAAGGATGGACGGAAGGACGGACGGACTGGAAGGATGGACGGAAGGACGGACTGGAAGGATGGACGGAAGGACGGACTGGAAGGATGGAAGGAAGGACGGACTGGAAGGATGGACGGAAGGACGGACTGGAAGGATGGACGGAAGGACGGACTGGAAGGATGGACGGAAGGACGGACGGACTGGAAGGATGGACGGAAGGACGGACGGACTGGAAGGATGGACGGAAGGACGGACGGACTGGAAGGATGGACGGAAGGACGGACTGGAAGGAAGGACGGAAGGACGGACTGGAAGGATGGACGGAAGGACGGACTGGAAGGATGGACGGAAGGACGGACTGGAAGGATGGACGGAAGGACGGACTGGAAGGATGGACGGAAGGACGGACTGGAAGGATGGACGGAAGGACGGACTGGAAGGATGGACGGAAGGACGGACTGGAAGGATGGACGGAAGGACGGACTGGAGGGATGGACGGAAGGACGGACTGGAAGGATGGACGGAAGGACGGACTGGAAGGATGGACGGAAGGACGGACTGGAAGGATGGACGGAAGGACGGACTGGAAGGATGGACGGAAGGACGGACGGACTGGAAGGATGGACGGAAGGACGGAATGGAAGGATGGACGGAAGGACGGACTGGAAGGATGGACGGAAGGACGGACTGGAAGGATGGACGGAAGGACGGACTGGAAGGATGGACGGAAGGACGGACTGGAAGGATGGACGGAAGGACGGACTGGAAGGATGGACGGAAGGACGGACTGGAAGGATGGACGGAAGGACGGACTGGAAGGATGGACGGAAGGACGGACTGGAAGGATGGACGGACGGAAGGACGGACTGGAAGGATGGACGGAAGGACGGACTGGAAGGAAGGACGGACTGGAAGGATGGACGGAAGGACGGACTGGAAGGATGGACGGAAGGACGGACTGGAAGGATGGACGGAAGGACGGACTGGAAGGATGGACGGAAGGACGGACTGGAAGGATGGACGGAAGGACGGACTGGAAGGATGGACGGAAGGACGGACTGGAAGGATGGACGGAAGGACGGACTGGAAGGATGGACGGAAGGACGGACTGGAAGGATGGACGGAAGGACGGACTGGAAGGATGGACGGAAGGACGGACTGGAAGGATGGACGGAAGGACGGACTGGAAGGACGGACGGAAGGATGGACGGAAGGACGGACTGGAAGGATGGACGGAAGGACGGACTGGAAGGATGGACGGAAGGACGGACGGACTGACGGAAGGACGGAAGGAAGGACGGAAGGAGGGACGGAAGATGGAAGGAAGGACGGAAGAAGGACGGAAGGACGGAGGGAAGGACGATAGGACGGAAGGACGGACGGAAGGATGGACGGAAGGACAGACAGAAGGACAGACGGAAGGACGGAAGATGGAAGGACGGAAGGACGGAAGGACGGAAGGACGGAAGATGGAAGGAAGGAAGGAAGAATGGACTGGAGGACGGAAGGACAGAAGGACGGAAGGAAGGACGGAAGGACGGAAGGAACGGAAGGAACGGAAGGACTGGACGGACTGGATGGACTGGATGGACGGAAGGACGGAAGGACGGAAGGAAGGAAGGACGGAAGGACGGACGGAAGGAAGGAAGGAAGGAAGGATGGACGGAAGGAAGGAAGGAAGGAAGGATGGACGGAAGGACAGACGGAAGGACGGAAGGACGGAAGGACGGAAGGACGGAAGGACGGAAGGAAGGAAGATGGAAAGACGGACGGAAGGAAGGACGTAAGACGGAAGGACGGAAGGACGGAAGGACGGAAGGAACGGACGGAACGGAAGGAACGGAAGGAACGGAAGGACTGGATGGACTGGATGGACTGGATGGACGGAAGGACGGAAGGACGGAAGGAAGGAAGGACGGAAGGACGGACGGAAGGAAGGAAGGAAGGAAGGATGGACGGAAGGAAGGAAGGAAGGAAGGATGGACGGAAGGACAGACGGAAGGACGGAAGGACGGAAGGACGGAAGGACGGAAGGACGGAAGGAAGGAAGGATGGACGGAAGGACGGAAGGACGGAAGGACGGAAGGACGGAAGGACAGACGGAAGGACGGAAGGAAGGACGGAAGGAGGGACGGAAGATGGAAGGAAGGACGGAAGAAGGACGGAAGGACGGAAGGAAGGACGATAGGACGGAAGGACGGACGGAAGGATGGACGGAAGGACAGACAGAAGGACAGACGGAAGGACGGAAGATGGAAGGACGGAAGGACGGAAGGACGGAAGGACGGAAGATGGAAGGAAGGAAGGAAGAATGGACTGGAGGACGGAAGGACAGAAGGACGGAAGGAAGGACGGAAGGACGGAAGGAACGGAAGGAACGGAAGGACTGGACGGACTGGATGGACTGGATGGACGGAAGGACGGAAGGACGGAAGGAAGGAAGGACGGAAGGACGGACGGAAGGAAGGAAGGAAGGAAGGATGGACGGAAGGAAGGAAGGAAGGAAGGATGGACGGAAGGACAGACGGAAGGACGGAAGGACGGAAGGACGGAAGGACGGAAGGACGGAAGGAAGGAAGGACGGAAGGACGGACGGAAGGAAGGAAGGAAGGAAGGATGGACGGAAGGAAGGAAGGAAGGAAGGATGGACGGAAGGACAGACGGAAGGACGGAAGGACGGAAGGACGGAAGGACGGAAGGAAGGAAGGATGGACGGAAGGACGGAAGGACGGAAGGACGGAAGGATGGACGGAAGGATGGAAGGAAGGACGGAAGGAAGGACGGAAGATGGACGGAAGGACGGAAGGACGGAAGGACGGAAAGACGGAAGGACGGAAGGACGGATGGACGGAAGGACGGACTGGAAGGATGGACGGAAGGACGGACTGAAGGACGGACTGGAAGGATGGACGGAAGGACGGACTGGAAGGACGGACTGGAAGGACGGACGGAAGGACGGACTGGAAGGACGGACGGAAGGACGGACTGGAAGGACGGACGGAAGGACGGACTGGAAGGACGGACGGAAGGACGGACTGGAAGGACGGACGGAAGGACGGACTGGAAGGACGGACGGAAGGACGGACTGGAAGGACGGACGGAAGGACGGACTGGAAGGACGGACGGAAGGACGGACTGGAAGGACGGACGGAAGGACGGACTGGAAGGATGGACGGAAGGACGGACTGGAAGGATGGACGGAAGGACGGACTGGAAGGATGGACGGAAGGACGGACTGGAAGGATGGAAGGAAGGACGGACTGGAAGGACGGACTGGAAGGACGGACTGGAAGGACGGACTGGAAGGATGGACGGAAGGACGGACTGGAAGGATGGACGGAAGGACGGACTGGAAGGATGGACGGAAGGATGGACGGACTGGAAGGATGGACGGAAGGACGGACGGACTGGAAGGATGGACGGAAGGACGGACTGGAAGGATGGACGGAAGGACGGACTGGAAGGATGGACGGAAGGACGGACTGGAAGGATGGACGGAAGGACGGACTGGAAGGATGGACGGAAGGACGGACTGGAAGGATGGACGGAAGGACGGACTGGAAGGATGGACGGACGGACGGACTGGAAGGATGGACGGAAGGACGGACGGACTGGAAGGATGGACGGAAGGACGGACGGACTGGAAGGATGGACGGAAGGACGGACTGGAAGAATGGACGGAAGGACGGACTGGAAGGATGGACGGAAGGACGGACTGGAAGGATGGACGGAAGGACGGACTGGAAGGATGGACGGAAGGACGGACTGGACGGAAGGACGGACTGGAAGGATGGACGGAAGGACGGACTGGAAGGATGGACGGAAGGACGGACTGGAAGGATGGACGGAAGGACGGACTGGAAGGATGGACGGAAGGACGGACTGGAAGGATGGACGGAAGGACGGACTGGAAGGATGGACGGAAGGACGGACTGGAAGGATGGACGGAAGGATGGACGGAAGGACGAACGGACTGGAAGGATGGACGGAAGGACGAACGGACTGGAAGGATGGACGGAAGGACGAACGGACTGGAAGGATGGACGGAAGGACGAACGGACTGGAAGGATGGACGGAAGGACGAACGGACTGGAAGGATGGACGGAAGGACGGACTGGAAGGACGGACTGGAAGGATGGTCGGAAGGACGGACTGGAAGGATGGACGGAAGGACGGACTGGAAGGATGGACGGAAGGACGGACTGGAAGGATGGACGGAAGGACGGACTGGAAGGATGGTCGGAAGGACGGAAGGACGGACTGGAAGGATGGTCGGAAGGACGGACTGGAAGGATGGACGGAAGGACGGACTGGAAGGATGGACGGAAGGACGGACTGGAAGGATGGACGGAAGGACGGCCTGGAAGGATGGACGGAAGGACGGACTGGAAAGATGGACGGAAGGACGGACTGGAAGGATGGACGGAAGGACGGACTTGAAGGATGGACGGAAGGACGGACTGGAAGGATGGACGGAAGGACGGACAGGAAGGATGGACGGAAGGACGGACTGGAAGGACGGACTGGAAGTATGGACGGAAGGACGGACTGGAAGGATGGACGGAAGGACGGACTGGAAGGATGGACGGAAGGACGGACTGGAAGGATGGACGGAAGGAAGGACGGACGGACTGGAAGGATGGACGGAAGGACGGACGGACTGGAAGGATGGACGGAAGGACGGACGGACGGACGGAAGGACGGACTGGAAGGATGGACGGAAGGACGGACTGGAAGGATGGTCGGAAGGACGGACTGGAAGGATGGACGGAAGGACGGACTGGAAGGATGGACGGAAGGACGGACTGGAAGGATGGACGGAAGGACGGACTGGAAGGATGGACGGAAGGACGGACTGGAAGGATGGTCGGAAGGACGGAAGGACGGACTGGAAGGATGGTCGGAAGGACGGACTGGAAGGATGGACGGAAGGACGGACTGGAAGGATGGACGGAAGGACGGACTGGAAGGATGGACGGAAGGACGGACTGGAAGTATGGACGGAAGGACGGACTGGAAGGATGGACGGAAGGACGGACTGGAAGGATGGACGGAAGGACGGACTGGAAGGATGGACGGAAGGAAGGACGGACGGACTGGAAGGATGGACGGAAGGACGGACGGACTGGAAGGATGGACGGAAGGACGGACGGACGGACGGAAGGACGGACTGGAAGGATGGACGGAAGGACGGACTGGAAGGATGGTCGGAAGGACGGACTGGAAGGATGGACGGAAGGACGGACTGGAAGGATGGACGGAAGGACGGACTGGAAGGATGGACGGAAGGACGGACTGGAAGGATGGACGGAAGGACGGACTGGAAGGATGGTCGGAAGGACGGAAGGACGGACTGGAAGGATGGACGGAAGGACGGACTGGAAGGATGGACGGAAGGACGGACTGGAAGGATGGACGGAAGGACGGACTGGAAGGATGGACGGAAGGACGGACTGGAAGGACGGACTGGAAGGACGGACTGGAAGGACGGACTGGAAGGATGGACGGAAGGACGGACTGGAAGGATGGACGGAAGGACGGACTGGAAGGATGGACGGAAGGATGGACGGACTGGAAGGATGGACGGAAGGACGGACGGACTGGAAGGATGGACGGAAGGACGGACTGGAAGGATGGACGGAAGGACGGACTGGAAGGATGGACGGAAGGACGGACTGGAAGGATGGACGGAAGGACGGACTGGAAGGATGGACGGAAGGACGGACTGGAAGGATGGACGGAAGGACGGACTGGAAGGATGGACGGACGGACGGACTGGAAGGATGGACGGAAGGACGGACGGACTGGAAGGATGGACGGAAGGACGGACGGACTGGAAGGATGGACGGAAGGACGGACTGGAAGAATGGACGGAAGGACGGACTGGAAGGATGGACGGAAGGACGGACTGGAAGGATGGACGGAAGGACGGACTGGAAGGATGGATGGAAGGACGGACTGGACGGAAGGACGGACTGGAAGGATGGACGGAAGGACGGACTGGAAGGATGGACGGAAGGACGGACTGGAAGGATGGACGGAAGGACGGACTGGAAGGATGGACGGAAGGACGGACTGGAAGGATGGACGGAAGGACGGACTGGAAGGATGGACGGAAGGACGGACTGGAAGGATGGACGGAAGGATGGACGGAAGGACGAACGGACTGGAAGGATGGACGGAAGGACGAACGGACTGGAAGGATGGACGGAAGGACGAACGGACTGGAAGGATGGACGGAAGGACGAACGGACTGGAAGGATGGACGGAAGGACGGACTGGAAGGATGGACGGAAGGACGGACTGGAAGGATGGACGGAAGGACGGACTGGAAGGATGGACGGAAGGACGGACTGGAAGGATGGACGGAAGGACGGACTGGAAGGATGGACGGAAGGACGGACTGGAAGGATGGACGGAAGGACGGACTGGAAGGATGGACGGACTGGAAGGACGGACTGGAAGGATGGACGGACTGGAAGGACGGACTGGAAGGATGGACGGACTGGAAGGATGGACGGAAGGACGGACTGGAAGGATGGACGGAAGGACGGACTGGAAGGATGGACGGAAGGACGGACTGGAAGGATGGTCGGAAGGACGGACTGGAAGGATGGACGGAAGGACGGACTGGAAGGATGGACGGAAGGACGGACTGGAAGGATGGACGGAAGGACGGACTGGAAGGATGGACGGAAGGACGGACTGGAAGGATGGTCGGAAGGACGGAAGGACGGACTGGAAGGATGGTCGGAAGGACGGACTGGAAGGATGGACGGAAGGACGGACTGGAAGGATGGTCGGAAGGACGGAAGGACGGACTGGAAGGATGGTCGGAAGGACGGACTGGAAGGATGGACGGAAGGACGGACTGGAAGGATGGACGGAAGGACGGACTGGAAGGATGGACGGAAGGACGGACTGGAAGGATGGAAGGAAGGACGGACTGGAAGGACGGACTGGAAGGACGGACTGGAAGGACGGACTGGAAGGATGGACGGAAGGACGGACTGGAAGGATGGACGGAAGGACGGACTGGAAGGATGGACGGAAGGATGGACGGACTGGAAGGATGGACGGAAGGACGGACGGACTGGAAGGATGGACGGAAGGACGGACTGGAAGGATGGACGGAAGGACGGAAGGACGGACTGGAAGGATGGACGGAAGGACGGACTGGAAATATGGACGGAAGGACGGACTAACGCTAACTCTAACGCTAACTCTAACGCTAACTCTAACGCTAACTCTAACGCTAACTCTAACGCTAACTCTAACGCTAACTCTAACGCTAACTCTAACGCTAACTCTAACGCTAACTCTAACGCTAACTCTAACGCTAACTCTAACGCTAACTCTAACGCTAACTCTAACGCTAACTCTAACGCTAACTCTAACGCTAACTCTAACGCTAACTCTAACGCTAACTCTAACGCTAACTCTAACGCTAACTCTAACGCTAACTCTAACGCTAACTCTAACGCTAACTCTAACGCTAACTCTAACGCTAACTCTAACGCTAACTCTAACGACATTAACATTATGTTAAAATAAAGGGCGCCACCGTTCAGAGGAGAGAGACAACACAACTTATAATTCTTTTTGTCTTCCCTATACCTGTGATCTAGGTGGAAACCGAGGGCCGGTCCCGACTTTGTAGGTGTTGGGGTGTAGGGGTGTTGGGGTGTTTGTTTGTTTGTTTCTTAATTTTGTATTTTATTTTTTGACTTGCTGGTCATCTTGTTCTTACATGTATGTAAATAACAATTTGTTTATATCAAATGTATTGTATTTAATTTATATTTATTTTTATTTGATATAGGCCTATTTTAATTGTGACCCACCAGGCCAAAACCAGGCGGAAGCCGGCAAATGCCATTTCGAGATATGGCATTGTACACACACAAAATGTGTTGCCGGTCGTTCGGGGTTTTTTCTTCATAAATTGTTAGATATAACTCCAATTTATAGGCTGTTCATGTTTAAATCTGTTTTAAAATCCCCGAAAGTGATAATATCGGCCTTCTGATTTTTGTTGTCGTTGCTATTACTCAAATTGAGCAAACTTGTTGCCGCGAATGGCAACAAAATGTCACTTTTTGAAGCGTCGTTACTTTTCATTCCATAGCGGTACTGGTGTATGTGATGTACCATTTTAAAGCTTTAAACGCTAGCAATCCAATGGTATAAAAATCTCTCATATGAAAAATGTCGACTTTAGCCTGGTTTTGGGGTGGTGGGTCACAATTGTATGTAGACATTTCAAGGTTGGGTAGGCAGGCTTTAGGGCTACAGTGTTTTAGTACACTTTTGCCTACCCTGGCCAGCTTGAAATGTTGTCTTGTCTTTGTTTAGATCCAACCCTCAATCTTGTATCATTTGTCTAACCTCCCCCCCAAAAAACCCAAAAAACCCCAAATACACCACATTCTCACTCCCTATTTCCCTTCCTTTCTCTCTGTAAACCCACAACCACTCGTCACTCGCCTACCCGACACACTCACAACTCCCCCCCCCTACTTCACCACTCCCCCCTACTTGACCACTCCCCTCCTCACCCCTCCCCTCCTCCACCAATCCCCTCTTCCACCCCTCCCCTTCTCAACCCTTCCCCAATCCCCATTGCATACTTTACTTCTCATTTCCCTTCGTTTCCCTCCGATAACCCCATCCCCCACTGACCCCAGCTCTCTAATCCTCTTTACCTCTTGAATAATTCAGTTTTGCTATGTAAACTTATTGTTTCTGTTATATTGAAAGCATTGTTACTTTACACTTGCAATGATTTCATGTACAGCTGTATAACTTTGTACTGTTTTTTATTTCTTGGCCGAATAAATAATAATAATAATAATACGTTTGAGGCAATTAAAGATTCAAATGATTTATCCCCGCTGGACAGTTTGCAAGGCTTTGACGGAACTAGAGTTTGGTCAATTCAGGTCACTCCCCTTGTGGTCGGATTGATTTATGGATATGAACTAGTTCAGTCTTGGCTTGATACTATAACCTCAATTTGAGCACTCAGCCAGTCTCACTTTCGCTTGAGCAGCCGATCTGTTTAGCTGTAGAAATTTCGTCTTGCAAAAAATTGCCAATAAGTTCGCCAAATATTGGCGTAAATGTGCCCCGTACCAGGTCGAAGCGACGGGTTGCCTCCGGGCCGGTGGATGGAGCCAAGCGGCCGCAAGGACGGCCTCGATCATTCGTCCTCTCGGCAGGATGCTGTGGCCAGTCGACGCGATGCGAGTTCAGTCGAGCCATGGAATGCACCGACGGCAGCGGGTATTGCATACCTGTTGGATACGGCAGGCCCTGTCAGCAGCGACGGAGGCCCAATTGTTGCACCATCCACCATCGGTCGTTCCGGAGGTGACTCGTCCACGACTTTGGAGTCGGGTAAGTCTAGTGTGGCTATTAATGCTGAGGAATCAACCCCTCAACCAATTATTACCACTAGTGTTCAGTATATTTGCACGTGCGTCACCAACTGTGACAATAATTGCTGTTTGCGTAACCAACTGTGACAATGTTGCTGAATAATTGCTGTTTGCGTCACAAACTGTGACAATTTTGCTGAATATAATTGCTGTTGGCGTCACTAACTGTGACAATACTGCTGTTCCCCGACATCAGCTTCGGTCGGGAATAAACTGTGATAATTGCGTAACATCATTTGAGCAGTGGACATCTGCCTTTTTGGTTTTGCCTTCGATATACTGTCTTGATGCGCCAACCTGGCCGGGCACGCCAATTTCTCAAATATTGCCGGCGGTCAACAATAACTGTGCAAGGAATTTAATCGCGGGAAATGCCTCTGGCCCAATTCCCGGTTTGCGCACCGTTGCTCCACCTGTCAAATATTCGGCCACCAGCAGCCCGCTGTCGAGACAATCGTCAGTCCAGCGAGCCAGGGCGCATGCCGGCAGCTAGCGCAAATACCAGTAAACCTGGGTTATGTGTTGCCATTCTTGCGCGTTTACAATTACACCAGTTTTGATGAAGCTATAGAGATGGTATCCAATTTTGCTCAGGGTGCAGTTATGGCCAACTCGGATAATAAATCGGCTTTTCGATTACTCCCTGTTCACCCGGATGATTTCGATTCGCTATGGTTTTCCCCTAATGGCCAAATATAATTATGATACATGTATGCCGATGGGGTGCACCATCTCATGTGTCACTTTTGAACGTTTTACTTAGCACTTTCATTGCGTACTGTACTCGTATTCGTAAGGTGGCTAACTCCCAACACATTGTGCATTATCTTGAGGATTTCTTGTTTGTAAGTGCTGGCCATTCTGAGGGATGCGCGTTCCCTCCAATCATTCCAGGTGGTGTGTGAGCGGTTCGGGGTCCCCCTTGCTGAATATAAAACTGAAGGGCCAGCCACGAGCCTTGCTTTCTTGGGTTTAGCAATTGACACTGTTACCCAACAGATACGTGTTCCCTGACAAGTTAGTTGCGTTACACAGTAAGCTATTTTAATTATTTGGATTATGGTAATTGCAGATCTGTGTCACAAACTTCATCATTGCTAAATTTAATTGCTGTTTGCGTCACAAACTGTGACAATATTGCTGAATATAATTGCTGTTTGCGTCACAAACTGTGACAATATTGCTGAATATCATTGCTGTTTGCGTCACCAACTGTGACAATATTGCTGAATATAATTGCTGTCTGCGTCACAAACTGTGACAATATTGCTGAATATAATTACTGTTTGCGTCACCAACTGTGACAATAGTTGCAAAAAATAATTGTTGTTTGCGTCACAAACTGTGACAATATTGCTGAATATAATTGCTGTTTGCATCACCAACTGTGAAAATATTGCTGTATATAATTGCTGTTTGCATCACAAACGGTGACAATATTACTGAATATAATTGCTGGTGGCGTCACCAACTGTGACAATTGTTGCTGAAGATAATTACTGTTTGCGTCACCAACGGTGACAATATTGCTGAATTTAATTGCTGTTTGCGTCACCAACTGTGACAATATTGATGAATATAATTGCTGTTTGCGTCACCAACTGTGACAATATTGCTGTATATAATTGCTGTTTGCGTCACAAACTGTGACAGTATTGCTGAATATAATTGCTGTTTGCGTCACCAATTGTGACAATGTTGCTGAATATAATTACTGTTTGCGTCACCAACTGTGACAATATTGCTGAATATAATTGCTGTTTGCGTCACCAACTGTGACAATATTGCTGAATATAATTGCTGTTTGCGTCACAAACTGTGACAATATTGCTGACTATAATTGCTGTTTGCGTCACCAACTGTGACAATGTTGCTGAATATAATTACTGTTTGCGTCACCAACTGTGACAATGTTGCTAAATATAATTGCTGTTTGCGTCACCAACTGTGACAATATTGCTGACTATAATTGCTGTTTGCGTCACCAACTGTGACAATATTGCTGAATATAATTGCTGTTTGCGTCACAAACTGTGACAATATTGCTGACTATAATTGCTGTTTGCGTCACCAACTGTGACAATGTTGCTGAATATAATTACTGTTTGCGTCACCAACTGTGACAATGTTGCTGAATATAATTGCTGTTTGCGTCACCAACTGTGACAATATTGCTGAATATAATTGCTGTTTGCGTCACCAACTGTGACAATATTGCTGAATATAATTGCTGTTTGCGTCACAAACTGTGACAATATTACTGACTATAATTTCTGTTTGCGTCACCAACTGTGACAATGTTGCTGAATATAAATACTGTTTGCGTCACCAACTGTGACAATGTTGCTGAATATGATTGCTGTTTGCGTCACCAACTGTGACAATGTTGCTGAATATAATTGCTGTTTGCGTCACCAACTGTGACAATATTGCTGCATATATTTGCTGTTTGCGTCACCAACTGTAACAATATTGCTAAATATAATTATTGTTTGCGTCACCAACTATGACAATTGCTAAATAGAATTGCTGTTTGCGTCACCAACTGTGACAATATTGCTAATATAATTGCTGTTTGAGTCACCAACTGTGACAATATTGCTGATTATCGCCCTTGCCCCTCGCACGCGTTTATTATATCAGCGGGCTTTGTGTCTTTTCCAATGGTTTAGTGCAAACCATGGGTTTGATGCCGCTAGGTGCCCCTCCCTGCAGCATCTAGTCTAGTTTTCGCATTCATTAGCCTACTTCCTATGTTTCTAGTATTTCTTCTAAATTGCAATTGCTGAGTTCAGGGTCTTTTGCGAGACGCCCTTGCCCCTCGCACGCGTTTATTATATCAGCGGGCTTTGCGTCTTTTCCAATGGTTTAGTGCAAACCATGGGTTTGATGCTGCTATAAGTGCCCCGCCCAGCAGTAGCAAGTTCAGTTTTTGCATTCATTACTTCCTATGTATCTGGTATTTCTTCGAAATTGCAATTGCTGAGTTACCCCGATGTGTGTACAAATAAGTTTGAACGACCACAGTTCACAGCGGTCATTCGCAGTGCACTTGACTTTGTAGGGCTTCATGGTGACAGATTTACAGCCCGTTCATTTTGCATTGGTGCAGCGACTGCTGCAATTTAACTACTAATGATGAGTATTAGTACTGATGGGTTCTTAATTTGTTTTATCTTTCTCAAATTGCATGAGCTTTCATCCCTGACAAGCCGACTCTGGGGGTAATTGGCGACGAGTTAGTTAATTGGTGCGCCCGAGTTAATTGGTGCGCCCGAGTTGCACGGTCGTCGCCCTGGGTGGAGTGGCTCCACCAGCTGGCCCACATCAACTGGATTGGACGTCTGGGACTGACGATGGACCAGTACCCCGGTTTCTGATGGAGGCTTGTTCGGCCGCTGTCGAATTGCCGGACTTTGTAATCATTCAGGTCGGGACCAATGACCTGGTATCACGCTGATGGCTTCCACCTAACTTATGAAGGTTGCTCTGTTTTTCTGAGCAACCATTGTCACGCCCCATTCATTCTGAGGCTATTTGGCGGCGGTCATGTTGCGATCCTCCTTTCGCAACATGTCCGTTTGGCGGAAATTGCATTCCAATAGCGCAAATAGGCCTCAAAGATTGGCCAATAAAACCTTAATTTAAGAGGCTTCAGGGAATTTGCGGCAAAAGCACTTAACCCTCTTTCTTTGTCGGTTCCCAGATGAAATCGGAACACGGTGGTTACAGTCCCTATATCTTTACCACAATCAATGATTGATATTTTGATTATTGCATTTCTTACTTATTGCCGACGATGATAATAGCCTACGGTATTGAGTAATGGTTTTATATGATATGGTTTGCATTGATAAACTGTTATAATATTGCTTGCTAATGAATATTGCATCGTATGGGCGGATGATGCTATTTGTACAGGGTGGTCCAAAAAAAACTATACCCAACTTTGGAGGCCATTTTCTCCTGGATAATAAAATATTTTAGTAATTTGGTTTTGATATTATTAAAGCATATATCGTTGAGCAATATTGTATTATTTAAAAGTATTATTTATCCATTTTAGTGTAAATAAAAGAAGCTCTCGCAAAAACATTTGTCAAAGGACTATCGCGTCATTACATTATTGTGTCATATCATATTCAAACATGTTGATGCATTGACAGCTCCCGTGGAAAAGCCATTTTTACACATACTCGCTAAAAATAGGAATATCTCCAAAAATATTAATGTAATATCTTCCCTATTTTCACCAATAATGCTCAACGATATATGCTTTAATAATATGCAAACCAAATTACTAAAATATTTTATCATCTAGGAGAAAATGGCCTCCAAAGTTGGGTATAGTTTTTTTTGGACCACCCTGTATCTGAATTATTTGGATTATGGTAATTGCAGATCTGTGTCACAAACTGTGACATCATTGCTAAATTTAACTGCTGTTTGCATCACAAACTGTGACAATTTTGCTGTATATATATTGCTGTTTGCGTCACCAACTGTGAAAATATTGCTGAATGTAATTGCAGTTTGCGTCACAAACTGTGACAATATTGCTGAATATAATTGCTGTTTGCGTCACTAACGGTGACAATATTGCTGTTCCCCGACATCAGCTTCGGACGGGAACGAACTGTGATAATTGTGTAATATAATATTGCTGTCCTGTGCTACCCGCTTCGGGCTCGGACAAACTGTCATTACATTGCTTGCATTGCTGTCCCGTGCTATCATAGCTTCAAGCTGGGACAGCGCTTACAACAATAAACGGCTGATCAGGCAACACGCAACAAAATACATTACGAGTGCTCGATCCTGTATGTCCAGTCTTGTCACATGTGGGGATAATACTCTTGGTTTAAACTACTCTTGTGACGTCACTCTATTCAGAAAAGTGTAGATTATTTTAAAGAATGTACAGTTAACTGTACATTCTTTTAAGAATTAACAGTAAAAGAACGACTCAATGGACACAGAAATAATTGCTATTGATATATTTATTACAACTTAGTAAGAGCTATGTCGACAATTTCTCTAGAGCTCTCAACAGTTGTCTTGGAGGTCTCTTTGCTGTGTCGACGCCCTTATGCAGTTTTCAGCCCGGCTGACTGCTCTTCTATGGTCCTCACTGGTTCTGGCCACCGAAGCCCTTGTTGTAGAGGCGAGATGCTGCCATGCTCGATCGTATGGAGTGGTTCGTCCAAAAACCTTGTTGCACAGATTTTCCACAACCTGGGATATCAACAATAACAAAAATCTAATGAAATGGATGCGCCAACCCGCATGTAACAAATTGCATCAAGGTTTTTCTTAAACATTCAAAAATGAAAATGGCCCAAGAACTTATTACGACTAAGAAAACAAATGGGGAGGATAAACCTTTTCATTAGCAAGGTCGAAGCGATGGTTTGCGATTTAAAATATGTACATGTAATAGAAATTGATTTCTTGTAAATGGGAATAATTTTCGACGGAGATAGGCCACAGTTATGTCAAACGTTTGAAGGTTCTAAAATGTACTACTAATGCCCAACTTTAAAAGGCCTGGTATACGTACAACACGTAAATGTACTTTTACATTCGCTAACTCACGCATGCTGTCCTGTCGTATACCCGTGTAGCAAAAACGACCGAAAAACCAACAGAAATTTGTTTTGTTCCGAGTCTGGTTTGACATGTGATAATGAAACCGTTCAGAGTTTAACAAAAGGCTGGTATGCTTTCGACACGGAATAATGACTACTGACGCCAAGTTATTTACACCATAAAAAAGGGCTAAAAATAATAAGCCAAAATGAGCTGCTGAGAGCCAAGCCAAATGTTGGGAATAAAAAGTTTATTTTACCTTTTCTTGCTTATTTTCCATCCTTTCCTGATCTGTTACAAGGGGTCCAAATCAGCCACGAGTGTAGGAAGTTTCTTCACCTCTGAATCTGCCGCTTTAGTATAAATCCTTATTGGAGTATAAATCCTCAGTGGGTATAAATCCTCATTGGAGTATAAATCCTCATTGGAGTAAAAATCCTCAGTGGAGTAAAAATCCTCAGTGGAGTATAAATCCTCATTGGAGTATAAATCCTCATTGGAGTATAAATCCTCATTGGAGTATAAATCCTCATTGGAGTATAAATCCTCATTGGAGTATAAATCCTCATTGGAGTATAAATCCTCATTGGAGTATAAATCCTCATTGGAGTATAAATCCTCATTGGAGTATAAATCCTCATTGGAGTATAAATCCTCATTGGAGTATAAATCCTCATTGGAGTATAAATCCTCATTGGAGTATAAATCCTCATTGGAGTATAAATCCTCATTGGAGTATAAATCCTCATTGGAGTATAAATCCTCATTGGAGTATAAATCCTCATTGGAGTATAAATCCTCATTGGAGTATAAATCCTCATCGAATATGTCCCAAAATACTGGTTTGAATCGCCATCAAATAAATTGGCGAGTCAGTTCTTGAGGTGACACAACATATCTCGTATACCGTATTCCTACTCAAGAATATGTACGTATCATCACTGGAAGACATTTTAGCAGAGTTAGCCGAGACACACCCGACGCACAAGAACGTATGGCATCAAATGACTTCGATGTCGAATGTACTGGGCATTTTAAACACCCTCATTTTACCCAACCTTTATTCAATTGTTTGGTTACGCAACACGGAGACCAGACAGGACAAAGCTTTCACGTTCCTTAGTAGCTTGTACCACTGAAAAATAGACTTAATACATCTCATACTTTAAAGCATTAGTAAGAATTGACACTTGTTGTTCCATTTAAATGTTGACAATGGGTGTAAAAGAGACGTAGTTTAAGTCGGAGAAACGACTCAAAAGGTGGACATTCTTTGATTCAAATTGGGCTCGGACGCTGCGCGTCCTCGTCCATTCGAATCAAAGAATGCCCACTTTTTCGTCATTTCTCCTTAACAGAATATATTTATAGGCCTATGCCTACTTTAATAGACTGGAACCAAAAGGCTAATTACTAATATATATTACTAGGTCATTGCTGTTTTTATCCCAATATTTTATTTTTTTCTAATAAGTTATGTGTACACATTTGTATAACAAGTTCGCGTTGAATAAATATAGACCTAACGTTAACTGTTTTAAGCCGACCTACTTGTGAAATGAAATTTCTTTTTCTCTTGACTTAAATGCCATCTGTATGTCTCCGGTTACTTTACTGCTGCGCAGACCTTAACCATTGTTCTATGTATTTCAAACAACTCGATGCAAAATCCTATTTTTTTTTCTTGAAAAGTGATGAAGTAAAGAAACAAGTTTACCACTTAAAAAAAAAATCCGTAGGATTGTGCACAAACGCAGTCGCGTCACGTTCGTTTTTTACCCTTTCAAAAACAAGCGCAGGCACGCCATTTAGACGCGGTGTCCTATCCATCGTCGGCGCGGCGTTGATCGATCCCCTGGGGTGCGTTCCACTCACGCGAACGTTGCCAAAGTTGGCCAACGTTGCGTTGTTCGCTTGAGTGGAACGCAATGTGCGCCAAGTTATGTTGGCTAACGTTAGCGAAAACGGCGAACGACATTCCGAGCTGTTCGCTGTTGGCCAGTGACGTATTTTAAAGATGGCGAAGAGGTTAGCAGACGGCAGTGTTCTTTTCACGGTTATGATTTACGTTTCATACTTTTCGTTATAAATGGTGGATTGTTTTGAGCAGTTACAGGGACCTTTTTAAGAAAAATAATGAGTTGGACAAAAAGCAGCCAACCAAACGATGTCACTGTCACTGGGCGCCGCCATTTTGAAAACGTAGTTTTTGAAATATCGTTCCACTTCAACTAACGCAAACTCAAAACGTAGACGAACGTTCGCGCAAACAGTTCGCGTAAGTGGAACGCAGCCCAGGTCGGGGAGTGAATCGGTACAACTAGTTATACATTATGTGTACTTCTTTATCTGTGCCCAGGTTCTAATGAACAGCAGCTGTTTTTTGGTTTTTTTTTAGTACCATCTAGTACCCTCCAGATGTTTGTCTGTTCGGACTCTGGTTTTTTTGCTCGAATCTATCTCATATCTAAACCTAGTATCGATTCTGGAGCCCGAACAAAGCAGCAGTGCAATTAGGTATGTACCGGGGGGGGGGGGGGGGGGGCGGAGGGGGGGGGGGGGGGCCCTTCGAGGCTGTGATTGCGAAACGCTGTGGTACCGCCCATTCTCAAAATAGGGGGGAACAATTTTCTCACTCGAAAAATAAAGAGTTTTTTGCATCCAATCTTAACATCTTGTCTTTTGTAGTTGTACAAGGTTGTTATTTACCTTAATGTTTATCATCCAATGACAAAAATTGTATTGAAAATGAAAAAAGCAGTCGAAAAAATTAAGTGTTGACGTACCGTTGATGCGCGTGGAGATTGTGCACAAATACTCAAACGACGTTAACAAATACCTCCCCTAAAAAGGGCAATAATAATCGAAAAATTGTGAAAAATCGTGCTTTGACCCCACTCATTTTTTTCCATGGATACGTTAAAAAAGGATGTAGCAGTGATATACTGAATTTTTAAAAAAATCTGCCTGTGACCCCCTTGCGTTTTATCGTGTTGTTTTCGAACGAAAATGGCAGAAAATGACATCGCCCCCAAAAAATCCGTGTCTTACAGATCGTGCCTGTGTACCTGGCTTTGCGGACGTTGTATGAATCACTAAATGCGGAGAGCGATACACGGAGCAAATCTGTACGTGTTTCAATGGTGCGCTTCGCGGTAGCGATCTATACGTATTTACTGTGTGAGATGTGTGACTCATGAGCGTGGAAGAACGAATGAGATACATTTCAACGTTGGTGGCGCACTTTCTTGGGCCCCCCTCCGCCCCCCCCCCCCCCCCCCCCCCCCCCCCCTGGTATACCACTGATCTGTGGTACAGCGCCCTGAGCGCTAGTGGAACGCAGCCCGGCCCAGCATGCACTCCCCTCGATCCAGCGAGTACGAAATTTTAATGAGGGCGCACTTCTACCACTAGTCTGGGGAATTCGGCGCTTCAACTTTCTACGTGGACATGCATTCTTGGAGATCAAGTACTAGACCAAAGTGACAATCGCCGCGAAACTTGGTAATTTTTTTAAAGCACTTTCAGAATTGATTATTTCTTGCCATTTCAAGAAAAGTAGTGTTTGTAAACGCACAATTTATTGCACTGTGGTCGACATTTGTTTTATCGTTCACTTCCAGTAGTCAAACAAAATTGGGATTCTCTATACTGTGGGTCTTCTACTCTTCTTATTCCTCCATGGTCTGACTTTAGTTTGTTTTAGCCCAGGTTGGACGACGTTCTTCATTGCATTACGACTGACGTTTAGGGTATCAATGTCTCCTGCCATAGCGAAAAATGTTACAACAACATTTTTTCATATTTTTACCTGATGAAGGAAGCCAAAATCTCGCTTATGTATTCCTTGTGTCTGGAACTAAAGATCGTCATGGGTTATTAAAAGTTAATGTGTCTTTAGGCAACTTATTTACAGAAAATAAATTTCAAATCCACGCTTTTGGAAGTGAACATCATGTACGAACTCTCTACAATCCCTACATGCGTGCGCGGGTACCGTCAGTTGTAGGCCGGCGCGGCTGCCGGGTACCCGCGCACGCATGTAGGGATTGTAGAGAGTTCGTACGTGATGTTCACTTCCAAAAGCGTGGATTTGAAATTTATTTTCTGTAAATAAGTTGCCTAAAGACACATTAACTTTTAATAACCCATGACGATCTTTAGTTCCAGACACAAGGAATACATAAGCGAGATTTTGGCTTCCTTCATCAGGTAAAAATATGAAAAAATGTTGTTGTAAATTTTTTCGCTATGGCAGGAAACATTGATACCCTGGACTCCGTCGCGTTGTACACAACGGAGGAGTCCAACCTGGGCTAAGTTTGTTTATGCTACAGTACTTGGTAGGGTCGAGATCGATAGATTTCCATACTAGCACGCAATCGTATCTGTAACGTGTGAAAATTAGGTGACAATAATTTATTGTAAAATCAATATTTCTTCATATTTTATCTTCTAAATTTATCCTGTGACAGCCAAGAAGTTGCAGTTTCCAAATGTGACTTCCAATTTGACAAAATAAGTTATTAAAACCTGGGAAAAAAACCTATGAAAGTGCTCTATGTCGGAGAACTGCGCGATCGCTGCTTTCTATGGAGGCCGCCATTTTGGGAAATGTCCTGCTAGACCATTGAACTGTGACGTCATTTCACTTGCTGTAGGGGATGTAGGAACGTGTTATGAAATGTATCGTGTTCAAGAGACATCAAGCTTTCGAATGATACCACTTTTGACACAGTTCTTCTGCGTTTTTGCCTTGAAAATCAAAAGAACGTTTTGATGAAATTTTTGCATCATTTCTACGCCAATGTTTCTGTTAAAATCACCCAAAAACTGTATCAAGGAAGCTGAAAAAGTATGAAAAAGTAGTATTTTATGAAAGTCTGAAGTTTTCTGATCATGTTGCAGTGTGTTGCTGTGGGTCTACCTGCGCTAAGCTGCGATTGTCCAATGTAAAAAAATTGCCCACTTTCTGATTTATATATTTTCCGCCATATTGAGATAATTGATCTTACTTGTTTCGCTATTGACCTTTACAGAATGAATTGCTATACAAATAATAATAAAACTTGCATATCTCGGTCATATTTAAATGTATAAAGCTGATTTAAACACCATTGTGTTTCTCTTTTGACAAGCTTTCCAATGATACAAAATGTGTTGGGCTGCTGTAAAGAAATCTATTTTCCATTGATCTCCCTACTAGTACTAATGGCTAGCCCCCGCACGAGTAGAGTACACTCTCTCTAGTGCGTGGTAGTACGTCCGAGCATGGAGGAATAAGAAGGAATTCCTCCATGGTCCGAGTAACTAACTAGGACCCAAATATAGCTTTTTTAACATTTGGACATGATCTTGCGATAGTAGGGTCCTATGGAGTTCCATTGGATTTGTTACATTTAAATCAAAATGCCAATTTTTCCAAATGTTTGCCCAAAGAAACATCAGATTTCACCCATAAAAAACGGCCACAAAAGTACTCGATAAGCTAGTACAGGTTGGAGGAATAAGAGCAGTGGTTGGACGAAGTTCTTCATTGCATTACGACGTCCAGGGTATCAATTAAGCATTTTTTTTCTTCATATTTTTACCTGATGAAGGAAGCCGAAATCTCGCTTATGTTTTCCTTGTGTCTGGAACTACAGTACAGATCGTCATGGGTTATTAAAAGTTAATGTGTCTGTAGTTCCAGGCACAAGGAAGGAAAACATAAGCGAGATTTCGGCTTCCTTCATCAGGTAAAAATATTTTAAAAAGTTGTTGTAAAGTTTTTCGCTATGGCAGGATACATTGATACCCTGGACTCTGTCGCGTTGTACACAACGGAGGAGTCCAACCTGGGCTATCGATAAGCCATCTGATTACAAGTACACATCGACGATTAAGATGGTGGTACTAAGGTTCCTTGCTCTATGGGTTTACTTACGCAAGCTGCCTCGGCACTTTGCTGCCGTGTCGGTATGCAATGCATCTTGGTCCCACGCGCGTAACCTTAGTACCACAATCTTAATCATTGATGTGTACTTGTATCTCAGATGGCTTATCAAGTACTTTTGTGGTCGTTGTGAGGGTGAAATCTGATATTTCTTTGGGCAAACATTTGGGAAAAGTGGCATTTTGATTTAAATGTAACAAATCCAATGGAACTCCCTAGGGCCCTACTACTATCGCAAGATCATGTCCATGTTAAAAAAGCGATATTTTGGTCCTAGTTACTCGGACTAGGGATATTCGTAAATGTCGGGCCAACAGATGGCCATAACTTTGGGTTGTTGAACCACTCTTCTTCAGGAATTAGGTACAGATTTTTTAGAGTTATTTCCCGATATATTAGTTTTCTATCAAAGCGAACTCTGTCTTCCTTTTGGAAGGTCTGTCGTGTAGGTCGTCAAAGGTTTCAAATCAGTACATGTATTTTGTTAACCCTAACCCCCTAGGCCTTACTTTGGGCTAAAGAACTGCGTACTACAGAATACTACTTATTATTTTGTAGCATTGGGTCTCTCCGTGACTGATGATTGGGTGTGTACTGACAGAGTACAGATACTGCCAACTACAAAATACTAATAGTGGTAATACAGGTCAGTAATACTTACCTGGCAAAAAATGCAGTAGTCCAGCCTTGACCCATTGTGTCCCAAGTGACAATTTTTGCTGTAGAGTTTAGAACACCTTATAGCATACATGGGCCATGCACACTCAGCAAGCAGAGGGACCCAATGCTAAAAAGTACTACGAGTGCAATAAGGGGTGAAGTACCAAATACTAAAAATTACTACAGGCATTGCACACAAGTCAGTGAGAGTACTGCATACTACTTTTTACTACTAGTAGTAAAAAGTAGCATTAGGTAGGGTTAGGGTTAATGTAAAAATCAACGAACGAAAAAGCAAATGCGTCCTCTAAAATAAATGCGTCGACGCGTTGCCAAAACTTTATAATTTGCCGCCGCACTTTCCCGCCAAGGCACTTAGTTTAATTTTGCCTACCAGGTGCACATCCCTGCGCGTATGACGTAACACGTAAACAAAGGAATGGGTCTATGACCCCGCACTAGAGTACACTCTACATGTAGCTCTATACCTTGCTCTATACCGAGTTCTTGAATATAGAAATGCAGTTCACCTTTAGCTGAAATCACCGTGTAATTTTCGGGTAATTTCCGTGAAATTTCACAGTGTTTAAAGGGTGAAACCGCATTTCCATTGTTCAATAACTCAGCCAGAAATATGACCACAGATGACCAGTCTAAACAGATGGACATGCACAAGAAGTCTAGTCTTTTAGTCTTAAGTAAATGAAACCATGATGTGTGGCTCACTGCAAAATATTGAAGTAAACTGTTAAAAAAAAAAAATGATTTAACTTAATATTGAGACTTATTAAAACTTGGCTCGAGAAATTACTAAGTAGGACCTACCTTGTTTTTGCCTTGTGAAAAGGCACATGTCATATCATGGAGGAATAAATATTTGTTTGCATGTTGATCCTTTAAGGCTAGAGTCACAGTTTATAAGGAAGTACATGTACTCACATATTGGCCAAAAATGGAGCAAGGAACAGAGGTATCCTTCAAGAGTAATATTGCTTGTGATGCCCTGCTGTAAACCTCACAAACACTAGTTGGTCTAATGTTGTGACACCGTCCTCAGTGACTCCCTATGAGAAGTCATGTTACCGAAAACAATCCACAGGGTCTCCTGATTAATTATTACATTGGAGTATGTTATACAATTACAATTGAGCCTAGGTAGGATACAACATTTGCAGAGTATCAAACATTTCTACTAACGAATTATTAATAAATATTCTACTTATTCAAAAGTAAATAATGATTCTACTATACATTCTGCAGAGGAATTGTGCTAGATATCCAGTAATTTTTCCGAAAAATTGAATTTTATTTAAAAGAAAAATCACAATTTACAACTGCCCGACGACGGTTAAAAACGAAAGTTTTTTTTCTTGCCATTCATGATTGTAAAATTCAGACAGGTCAGTTTGAAACATTATTTACTATAAAATAAATACAATCCTACCCCCCCCCCCCCCCCCCCCCGAATTCACCCATTTCTGACAATTCAAGTAATTAGCAATGGTGTATCCTACGTTAAAGTTGCGTTTCTTTTTTGGTTAGTACAGTGGAACGCCGCTATAACGTACATCACAGGATCGTATATTGATCGTTCGGTATAGCGATTTTCAGGTGCTAGTCCATCACGTGCCTATTTTTCAAGATGGCGTCCGCCCTTATAGCGCCCTCTTGTGGCCTACACACCAAATTCTTATTCATCACATTAAATTATAAAGCAACTGTTGGCTTTTCCCTTCTATTCACATGGTAAATAATAGTCACCCAACACTCTTTAACATAAAGCACTGGCCAGTTGACATTTGGGAATTAAAGTCGGCCTAAATAAGCCTTATCGCAAATACCGCTTGAATGAATTCGCAAAATAGATACAAAGCACTGTGGGAAGGAAAAGGGAGCAGTATCTGCTCCTTTTCTCTTCCCACAATTCTTGTTATCCATTGTGCAAATTCACTCAAGCAGCTAGTACACCTAGCGATAAGGCTTATAGCGTTAAATATACCCAGTGAATTTCTAACAAATCTATTGACTCATTTTAAACAATATTTGGTACATGTACATAAATGTTTTTACACAAAATATTTGGAGCCAAGGATTGTGTTCGGTTAAATTAATAGCCGAATGTTCGCTATAGCGGTGTTCGGTATAGCGGTGTTCCACACTGAAAAATTAGATTGAAAAACTGAATACGTGTTTTTTAATTAAATTTTGTTCTATAGATGTAGTACCAACATGTAAGCAGTAATGGCGTCCTCTGGATCAATAGGAGGAATGGCAGGGTCCAATCAAATCTGCCTAAAAGACGCAGAGGCAGCTGCATTTCAGAAGCTGAGAGATGCAAAGACGTGAGTATACTAGAGAAAACAAGACACCGAGATAAAAAAATGGAAAGTATCCTGATGCTACTTCAGCGGTTGTGTACAAAGACTATGGAGAGTCTAGTCCCATACTTGTGGCTTAAATACTAGACTTCCTTTGTATTGTGAGCCACACAGCTGCCATGTAAAAATGGAGAAAGGGCCAAAAAACATTCTGTTGCTATGGACGTGGACATAGTGCCATCAACCACCCCCAGAAAGATCAATGACGCATGCTCGATCTATGCACGACCAAAGCTGCCGTTGGTGGCGCTATGCAATCTTGTGCATGACTCCATCTTGTTAGTTATTGTTCTCGTATTTGTTTTTGGGGAAAGTATGAAATTGTCTCAGAAATTACAGGAAAGCTATCTATAGACAGTTTGAAGATACAGAATCCCCAAGTTTTGCAACTTTAACAAGGTCAGAACTGCATGAAATGATTATCAAGTGAAAACATAAGCCCAAATCGCGTTTTTTTGGTACCTGTTCGCCATTTTTACATACGGCCGCTGTGTGGCTCACATTACGGAGGAGGTCCAGTATTTAAGCCACATTATGGGGCTATGGAGAGTCAAGAAAAAAACAATTTTTTAACAAGATTAGAAATTGTATCTCAGTCCAATATTCATGTCTTTTCAACATTTTTGCACTGATTGACCTTTACTGAGATGATATATAAAGGAAAAAACAGCATTGTTTCCATAATAATTGATTTTCTCACAGAAATTCCCCCCTTCAAACTATATATAATTTAAAAGTGAACAAAGAAATTGGCGCTCTACCAACTGAGCTATCTTGCCCATTTCTTGTTCACTTTGAAATGTATGCAAATTTACCTGGTCAGTCTATCTGGTTTATTTGTGTATTATAAGATAAAAGGTTGTATCCCCAATAAGTGATCTCCACATTGTCGCTTCCAAGGTTGTATCGTAAAATTGGGTCTGATCCCTGGCCACACAGCATTTTGGTTTTTATGACTTCTGACTAGCGCCTTTGAACAAAGATACTGAAAATTTGGGAGACCGCCAACATAGGGCAAGATGGCTTGTTTGATAGGGCGCTAGTCCGAAGGTCGCAGGTTCAAGTCCCGCCTTGCCAATTTGTTTGTTTACTTTGAAATTTATGCAAATTTACCTGTCAGTTTCTCTTGTGGTTTATTTGTGTATATAATTTCATAACAAATTATTTTTTTCCTCTTATTTGTACTCAGCCCTGATGAGAGACAGAAGGCTCTAAAGACATGCCGTAAGATAATTTGTCATCTTGTGGATAGCTGCTTGACAGACTTGCAAAAAGGTCAGTGTGTCCGGTTAAAAAGTTGTGGACATTATTTCAAGACCTTTTTTAGATGCCCGTATAACCAGTTTGTGTCGATTGCCGTGTATACACGCAAAGTTTTCACAAAGGGCGGAAATATCTCCCAGCGACTGGCTCGCAAGCAAGCGAGTCCAGAAATATCAGGATGTGCTACTCACAAATGCCGGCCTCGACCCAGATCGGATCGGATCGGATCGCGGTTTGTGAGAAACAAAATCCTGTGCCTGGTCCTGGTCAATCCCAAAATAATCCAGAACTGGTTAAAAAAGAGAGCATTTTTAGAAAGAAAACAAATCTGCAGTAAAGTGAGCATAGTCTACTTTTAATAACCCTATATCTCTACCCCATTTTTCTTACACATAACCCAGGCCTTCATTTTAAAGGAGCGCGATCGCGCTCGCGCTCCTCCGCGCTCCTTAAAATTTTTAAGGAGAGCAAACAAAAGCGCTCCTTACAATTTTAACAAGAGCAAAAAAAAAAAAAAAGAGTCCAATTCCAATCAGCAACCGAGCCATAAACCACCGGACCGTAACAATTAAAACACCAAGCAGTAAACAAACACAGTTGAAACCCAACATACTGCTCTCTTTACAAGAGAAATAATACGGACCCAAAATAAATAATATGGCTAAGTTCCAAATACCTGGAATTCACGTTCATTGATTGTACCACACCAAACCCACACACCTTGCGAGTTAAAACCGATTCCTCACCATGGAATCACCTACCCGCAACTGACGAGTGTCATAACAGTAAAGACACAAAAGCATTGCTATTGCTAACACAAGAGAATTTGCGATTACAATTCTCTCCTCGCACCCCCAAATAAAATCACATCAGATTTATCTTATACCAACAACGGTCATTTAGTCTTTCGTGTTCGCCCATTCCATTTATTTCGGACATAACGGGCCTAGACTAATTCGCGCTTAATTAAGCCATACAAGTCACAGAGAGAGAAATGTCACTGGATGGGAAAGCGCCATCATTCTCTTAACCAAAAGTTGAACTACTGGTGAATGTTGTGTTCCTTTTCTTGAGTATGTGTTTATTAAAGGCATAGACACCTTTGGTTGTCATTTTGAGTAACTACAGATAGTGTCCAGGGCCTTTAAACTTGCGTTTTGTTAGCGAGAGCAAATCACTCTCCTTAATTCATTGTTTTGATTTAAGGAGAGCGATTTTAAAATCACTCTCCTTTATTCACCTTTTGATTTAAGGAGAGCGATGCACAGCTCTCCTCAGATTTATTAAAATGAAGGCCTGATAACCTGAGCCCTGCAAAACACTGCAATTCCAAAGTGGTAAAACTCCATGTAACCTGAATCCTGCAAAATTTTGCAGTGGATTTGCCATTGAGCTATAAAGCAGCCAGACATGGAACAAACAGCTGCTACCTACATGTACGTGCCATTTGACCATTTGCGTGTGAAATTTGAATAATATCTGGTACACTGACTCGTTCACACAGCTTGGCACAGTTTACATTTAAATTCTCCAGACCAAAGACACTGTTGTTATATCACGTGATTCGGGGCAAGCCTTACGCTAGCAACCCCTGGCTCTGGAATGGTCTGGTGTCTTTGTACCATTCTCAACCATTGTGAACAATGTATTGGTGCAGCTGAGAGTCTCGAACGGAACTATGCAAGAGCTTGCCCCAAATGCATATGAAGCACGAATGTGGCAGAGAAACCCCCCCCTCTTTTTTGTTGACCATTGTGTTCCCGGAATCTCAGGAATTCCTTTTAGGTTTCAAGGGGGGGGGGTGGGTTAGGTTAAAATAGTGTTGAGTGCGTATAAAGGATAAGAGGGGGTAAGAGGGGATATATCGGGATAAGAGGGGGGTACCCCTCTGCCACATATCGTGCTGGGTATACCCAAATGACGTGATCATTGTATTTGGTCTGGATAATTTAAAGTCAAACTTTGCCAAGCTGTGTGAACAAGTCAGTGTACCAGATATTATTTAAATTCCACACGCAAATGGTCAATTACAATATGGGTCTGCACACGTGACATGACCCTTGGTATGCAAACGTTTCCCATCCTTGACACATAACTTACATCTTGACTGAAGATCTATGAAGAATGTGCATAGAGCATGAGCAGTGTGAAAGTACAAGGGAACAAAAACCTTCATTTGGATAAATACCCAAGTAACCTCAAATCTGCAAAAGCATTCAGTATTAGTTTAGGCTTTATGACCTGGATCCTGCATTGTCCTCCAGTGGCAAAACCCCAAATGCACTCAATCCTGCAAATTTCTCTGATGCATCAACTTCCAAGCGACCAACTTCCAAGCGACCTCAATCCTGCAAATTTCCTTGCAATTTGCAAATAGTATTTTAAAAGATTTGGGAAGGTTAGGGTAAAAAAAAAGAAAAAGTAAAAAAATCACAATAATTTTGATTGTTAAATATTTAAATCGCAATAATTTATTTTATGGACAATTGTAACTGGTAGAGTGTGCAATAATAGTCTTATTTAGACCATTAAAATACTTGTTGTGTAAATCTCACAGATTGCAGAATAGCAAGACTGAATGATACTTTACATGCACAAAGTGTATGTACTGTATATTTATAGAAACGTGTGCATTTAATGCATTTTTAGGTTACTACCCTCAAATACATGCGCATCCCGTCTCAACCGCTACAGATCTCATTTTTATATTTCACAAATACCATGAGTAAATCTGATGCCACTATTTAAACGAAATGTAAAAAAAAAATCCATGTTATTGCAGATTATATCATTCCACCCATGCTGCAGTCACTACATTTGTTATCCATCCCCAAACGAATTTGTTACAAGTTATTATTTTTGGTGTACAAATCATTTCACAACTAGTCACCAGATTATATGCAGTTTTGCATTTTGCCTTATGTTTGCTCCAGACTCAATCTTTGTTCTAGTTCTAATTCTTTCCGTCTGACGTCCCCACAGACCCACAACAAAGCTGTTGACAAAACCTTCACAGTCACTACAGCAAAGGAGTGGAATAGTCGGCCCTTTTCCATTGAAAGTGTTAATTCCCTGGAATAATTCAAGAAGATCATCAAGCCCCATCTGTTCCACTAATAATTAATTCTCAGTCAATTCTACCGGTGTTTACTGATTTATACTTTAATTTATTGTTTTGTAAGCATTGTGGTTTATTTTACGAATGAGAGCATTCTTAACCCTTTTTTCTATCGGAGTTCTTTACTGAGAGTCAGTGATACATGTACATGCCAAATCACTCCAGCTGCAGTGCATTGAGGGATTTGTGCATGTACAGTGAAGAGCACTTCTGTATGATAAATGGGCATATGGCTTTGCTTATCAGTGTAATATACAAGGTGGACCCAGCATGACCTAGTTGACCTGCAGTTTCCTATGGCATTTCTTGGAGTTCTTTTAAGGGCCTGAACAAACATAGTCCTCCATAGTGCTCCTGCCCCTTATCCTTGACCTTGATCCCTCGTTTCTGGCAAACATCCTAGTAGATAACCCTGGCAACTTGTCATGCCTCCTCTTGTATTCCATCTGTGCCATCTTGTTGCATTCACAAACCAAATGAAATACAGTCTCATCTTTCTGCTCCCACATCCTACACATTTGTCCCTCTATCTTCGCCTCCATTACTTTCGTCCAAAGTGCCTGGTCCTGTGCAGCAGTTATCAAACCCCCCATCTCCTTCTTCAAGTCACCTCTCTTTAATCATCTCCAGGTCTTGTTACCTGCTACCTCTTCCGTGTCTCTCAGAAATTTCTTATAAAATGGCTTTCCTTCTCAATCTCTGAGCCTTTCCTCCTTCCTTTCCCTCTTGTACTCAACAGGATCAACTTCCTTTCCAACGACGAGTTTTTAGCCATCCTCAACAATCCATCCTGCGCCCGAGAAACATACCCTTAAAAACCTCTCTTCTCATTGTCAACACAGTCTGTCATGCTTTTAGAGTTATTTCAAATGGCCAAAACAATTCCAGCAAATTTAAAACCAGTCTGTGGGCCTGACGCTGAAAAGTATTTGATTTCACACAGAATGACTTTTTTGTTTGATCTTATCGTTTGGACCACAGTTGCAGCCGAGTTATCCAACAGCCAGCTAAGCACCGTCATGCTCCATTTCCTCGACCAGTATTGCATTAGTCAGTTCCCCATCATGTTTGCTCGCACCAGTTTGACAATGTCTGGTGTCAGTGATACAACAGGGCCGTTAAGGCCGCAGTTAAAGGTGCCTCAGGATCCAGAATATCACATATGCAAAGGTACGAGACTGGGGGCTAGACCTGTTAAGGGTGGGTTTTCACGGGGCTTGCGAACGATTTGCGAAGGATGCGAATGCCAAAAAAATTGCAAAGTCCAACATTCGGAGAAGTTTTTCTCTGAATGTTTCGCGACAATGCAGTTTGTGCATAGTTCTCACAACGTACGTGCGAATGTCGTGTGTAGCGTTGCCGAACTATGGCCAGTCCACATACACGAAGAACATGCGACTAAAATGTGAACAACACTAATGTTGCACGAATCTCGGGAAACTTTTTCAAATTCCCGCCAAACTAAAAACGACTCCCGCGAACAATTGAGGACGCTTCCGAACCCCCGCCCCGCGAATGTTTGGCGAACATTTGGAACCTAAAATATGAATTTTCACTTTGCCATTTTTTCGGCATTTGCATCATTCGCGAATCGTCCGCGTGCCCCGTAAAAACTCACCCCAACTGTTAAACTGAATATAGTCTGGTTTTCTGCCCTGACAATATTTTCATGTCCAGACTTCTAAAATTGAAGTTCAGGTAGGCCGACAACAAAAATAGTTCACGACCGCAGTACACTGCGTAGCTATTTTTATATGATGCAAATGATGCAACAATTCAAATTATGACGGCTTTTTCCCAAAAGGCACATTGGCGTTAAATAGTGATATTATATTTTGTCTGGTGTTGATTTTTGCCAATGCAAGTTTTGATTTCATGCAAAACAAAAATCTGGATCGATGAGCTTTATTTTGTTAACATTGTATGCCTTACAACCACATAACTCCCAGAAACACTCAAACAGTGCAAAAGTTAACGATAATACCCGACTGTCAATAAAAAGTATTCAAAACATTTCGGACATTTTCAGGAAAAGGCAGCATTCCCCTTTTTTTTCGTCATGTGACACTGGACGATACTGGACCTCAAAATTCATCAGGAATAGTCAGATGTATTTGGTCTGGGAACAGACTAGACTGAATACTGTTTTGACTAGTTTGAATGTTGGCGCAGATCTTGTTTTTTTGAATTACGTGATTTTCTGTTTACAATTTTTTTCACAAAACCCTTGGTTGGTTTGCTATATACTCACTTGCCCAAACGATGAACCCGACCATTGATGTCAGGAACCAGAATCGACCAGTAAAGCAACTTTGTTAGACAGCACGAACTAATCTGATTATCTCTCTGAGGAGTACTTAGTGCAATGCACACAATAACACAGCTGTGTTTCTTTATATTGCTGCCAACTGACCCAAATAGTGACTTCTGCATAGGAGGGTTAATGCACACCCCACAACCTGACCCCCTAACTTATAACTTGTCCGTTTTGGATTCTATCCACAGGTCTGAATACGTGGCTGCTATCTTGTCTGATCAGGATTCTCAATGATTACTTCTGTCTTGACCTTCATGATCAGATTGTCAAAGTCATGGTATCTCTGCTTCATGCTGTCAAGTACAAGGATCCACCTTCTTTTTCTGAGCTACTCAATGAGCTCTGTAGATTTGTAACAGGTGACATTCACACGAACGTTATTTATTTTGTATTAATTATCAGTAATATACAGATTTTAGATATGAAGCTTACAATATCATGAAGTATCCTACTTGATTGCAAGTAAATACAGTCGAGTCTCTTTAATACAAACTCAACCGAACCATACTTATCTCAAGGATGAACGCAATTGAGTTCAATTTGACTTTTAGTGAATAAACAAAAAAGCGGCAAAAGAAACCGAAAAAGCAAAAGATCAGTAAACATTGCAAGATAGGTTTATCAAGTATTGGTTTTGTGTTTTGCGTACAGATGTATCTGCAGCCGTCTTAAACAACTTTGCGGCTGGCGATGTTGAAGAACTAGATCCTCCTTTGATAATGAAGCACTTTACTGTTGATGTGGACAAGCTAAGCAGCTTGGAGGTATGATGGCATCAAATAAATGTATACGTTTAACCCTAACTACCCCAAACCTATCAACTCCAACTGCAGGTTTTGGCAGGTTTGGTACCAAACATTAGCAACTAGTTGTTGGACTTTGTTTGACTCGGTACCAAAGGCCCAGGGAGACCCTGTTGAATTATGTGAGGTTTAGGAGGGAAAGGCATGAGACGGGTAACGTTTTTGGAGTTTGGGGAAATGCACAGGCATTTATCATTTTCATGGGTGACCAACGGCTGTTCACGGCACAGTTCCTGGTCAACTGCTTGTGTACATACATGTACACCCTGTGTGTGTCCTCACTCAATAACATATGTACTACTAGCCAGTCATCACTGCAGAGATCTCACACTGAATAATGAAATGATCCATCTGTATCAAGTCAATCAAACTGTTGGAGTTTGGCAGGTTTAGTACTGTTAGGTTCAGTACAGTGTACCAATATTTACTAAATCTGTGTGAGCTGTTGAGGTTTGTTAGATAGGCTTTTTAGTGCGAGAGCCTTTGAGAAAAACGTTTTATAGAGAGCTCAACACCATTCAGTAAACTCGGGTCCCAGAAAGCCACTTAGCATATTTTGTTGTTGTTGAAAAAACAGTGTTACGAACCAAAGGATTTAGGTGGTGTATAGCTTGTAATTGGTATTTTGATTTGTTTTTGGATTTGGAATGAAAAGCACATGGAGTTTTTGCTGGTAACCTGTTTTTACTGAGCAAGACTTTTTTGTGCTAAGCAATTTGGTTGTGCTTAGCAGCTCCATGAAATTGGCCCCCTTGTGAATAGCCATTCTGATTCTGAAGAGTCAGGTCAGTGTAGCGGTTCTTCCCTTGCTCCGCGCTGCTGTGACCCGGGTTTGAATCCTGCCTGAGACAAAATGTTGATTGGGTTTTCAGTCCCTGCCTGATTCTGAGGGTTTCTCGCCAGAGTATTCTCTCTGAGTTTTCCTCCCACCTCTAAAACTGTAATGTCTTTGTAATCTCATTGTCTTCTCTCTGCAGGTTTCTACAGGCTTGCAAACAAACACTGCCTAGGAAATTGTTGAGAAATCATTGGTTTCATTACCAAAAGGAATTAATACAAATAATTTAATTGAATAAATGTGACCTGCCATGACATAATAGGGAATAACCCCCACCTGCTGAGTTTTTTACATCATAGTAAAGAGCAACTCATCATCTTTCTGATGATACCAAAGTATTTCTGTAGCTCAATTAATTTCAGAGATATACCACAGGAAAGTTGACAGTGCGTCGCAAAACTTTAGCGATCTCATTTAGAGAAAAGGGGCTTTGAAAAAACAGACGCGTTTGCACAACCATCGGTTATTTTTGGGTGAATTCACCCACAAATAAAAATGCGAAGTGTGAATCTTGGCAACTCAAAAATATACAGAAGACATCGAATAGATTTTGAAACGATTTTTCACCTATGCCTAACTTCAGGTGCTGAACAACTTGAAACAAGGTTCTGGGGGACATTCCTAATTTAGCCTCAGTAGATCACCAATGTTGGGATTCTGTGACCAGCTTGCCGCGTCTTGTTTCTACTCTTTCTGTTGACAAGCTTTGATTTCTTTATGTCTGGTTTGTATAGGAGCAGGAAGAAATGTTATGCACCTACAGAAACTCCCGACCGATCACGTTGAGGTATCACACTAACTGCAATCTCCTTCAGTTGAACCTGACGTGAGTATGAACACATTTATTTTCTTTGTATGAGAAACATTTTGCAACTCTACTGGTTATTCGTTGATACCCAACAGTTTTTGCTGTGTTTGTTCCTAATGTTGGTAGGGGTATATACTTGTGTATTTCTCACAGTGGATCACTGGCCAGTCGCATGTATTTCAGGATCAGTAATTTGTGGAGTGCTTTGATCTCATAGTCTGCAGCATTGAATTTGTGATTTGCAGGGAATTCTACAGGAAGTGTGTTCGAGTCCAGCCTTTGGTTATGGTGCGTGTGCCCTTGGGCAAGGCGCTTTGTCATTCATTGCTTCTCTCCACCCAGGAGTAAATGAGTACCTGTTAGGGCAGAGATGGTTATTGCGGTTGATTTTAGCTGTTTTGCACCAAAATGGTGGCATCGAGCTGTATACTCCCCAAGGATCTTAGATGGAATTTGGAATATTTCTTTGACCCAATGAGCAGGGGTAATTATGCACCCATGCCACTCTGCTTTATAATGCAGCATCCTAATTGGTACAAGGGTAGATATCAAAAATAGGTTGACCCCTGCGTCATAGGTCGATTTGACAATTTTCGTACTGGCCATAGTTGTACTTGTTCGGGCTTCCAAAGGTCAAAGTTGCCTCAAGGAGTGTTTTCTAGGTCTTGTCACTGGTTTGTAAATTACTTTGTCATACAGACAAACGCACTATTGATTACTAGCGCTCATTAGCTAAATGCGCAGTAGCACGTTAACTTTCGGCTCCACTCTGTGTGAAATGTATGCGAGGTTCAAGTTGAAGTGACGGCACACTAACGAACCGGGTAGAAATGAATTCAGTTTTAAAACTTGAAAGATGTGGGTCTCTTTATGTCACTTTTTAAAAACAAATTTCCTGTCGTTTTGATACATTTATGTGATAAAAGTGGGTATTAAATATACATTAAACTCTGTGTGGTTTGCAGGAAACTACTGAATGAGTTGATTTATGACGTGACACTGGTAACCTCCTTTCATCAGTCTCCAGGCTTTTGGTCCACTTTGGTACAACAGTTTGATGCCGGCCAGTACGAAGTCAAACAGGTAACTTCAACTTCTGCTTTATTTACTAATATGAAAATAACAGGCAGGCTAATTTACCTGGACCAGTCAAAAAGTAACCAATTCAAAAACTATTAGAAATCTTACTTGTCAAGATATTAGTGACCAGCGAGTGCGTTGTTCGAATGCTTGCGCACACCATTCACAGGTAAACCAATTTAAATTCGGCCTCGGCAAATTTGAATTGAAATCAAATCTTACAATATTGTTTTATTTGGAGCAATGAGGTAAAACTTCATCAGGTTGAGTTGCCAAGCACCTTTCTTTATATTTTGAACACTTTTGTTGCTTCAAACGATAAAAATGCACAACTGACAAATGGTATGCCATCTCTTAACCAGTTCGCGCCTGGATTATTTTAACATCACCGAGCCGAGGGGCGTGATTATTTTTAACGAAAATCGATCCGAAGCAGGTTCAGGCCGATAGTGCCGGGAAGCACACCCATGCATTTCCGGCCTTGCTCGCTGCTGACAGACATTTCCGAACTTGAACTTGGTGTGTTTATGCGTCATCCGTTTTGAAATTGGGGAAAACTTTGCGTTTATATACGTCATCTGGCGCGAACTGGTTAAATCATTGGTAATTATATCATTATAACAGGCGACCCTAGATGTCATAACCAAGTTACTTCCTCTGAACGGACTACCAACGACGGACATTCTGAACAAGCTGATGCAACTCATGCTGTTCTTCCTGACGTTGTTCCTCTCTGGAGATGACCTGGAGGGATACGGGTGAGTTGAATCCAAAGTAAGACTGTGCATCGGAACAAGGTACCCGACCGTGGATGTCAGGAACCGGTTCCAGATTATGGAATAGAGTACCCGTAACCAACTTTACAAATGACATAGTAACTTCTCAGACAATGAAATAGAATGGTTTTGAATGTCTTTTGTTGATTATTTTTAACGTGAAACCAGGCTACAAAATATGAGGCGATAGTGTAGTTACGGGCCCCTCTCTAGTTTCGATCAAATTAGAGTCGAGGGTGTTTTGTTATCATTCCAAAATGACTTCATCAACTTCGAATATAATTCTCTTGATTCTAATGACACTAATTTTTTTTAATTTGAACAGTTTCTTGCTGGAAAAAACGTGTTTTTTTGTTTTTGTCTTGCGAAGCAATGCGGTTTTGTCTATTCAATGTTTTGGGTGTCGCCATCTTTATGCAGAAATAACTCTTTAACCCTAACCCTCCAGGTTATTTTTGATAGACAGCCTCCTACACCCAGCAAAGTGCAGCAACTGTCTAAACAACTTGGTAGTACATGTACAGTGCAGAAACATCCATCAGGTCAAAAATCTCAAGGTCAAACTGCCCTAGAGTCACTGATCACCGAACGCAGCCGATTCATCTCTGGCATTGTTCAATGGGGACTAGCTCTCAATAGTCTTATACTGTGGTATTAATACACTGGTGTCGACAGCAGAATGCATCAAAGTGCCCCCAGGCTTTTTTTTTCTGATGCGCACTGTGCTGCGTGTAGCAGGGTTAGGGTTAAGAAGAAAACAATTTAAATTTGTTTGAACCCCCAAAGGGACATGGTGGGCTTGGAGAAAAGTCTAGCTTCCTGCCTCAAGGAGTTGTTCTCCCTTGATCAAACCTACCACCTACGTCATCTACCAGTCTCGGTTCTTAACGTTACCATGGAGACCATGGCAAGCTATCTACCAATCCGAGGCCTTGGAGTGATTCAAACAGGTGGGTCACTTTTTCTTGCCGTAATTAAGTCTTTATTACAAACTGGCTCGGGAGGGACGCGAACCCACAGTCAATAATGAGTTGAAGCTTTCACGCAAAATGTACATATTGCCCATGCAAATTCCATTTTTTAAAAGATTTTGGCTGTGGTTCCTGTTGCTTTGTCAGACTTCAACCACTCATCTGACCCCGGCTAGCTTGGTGCTGGAGTGGTAAGACATTTGCACTAGAAAGCAAAAGGTCGTGGGTTCGAGTCCGTCCTGAGTAGTTTGTAGCAATTTTCTCACAAGACGTCTGAGTATACAATCTTTAAAAAATACTTCAGGAAAGTGCAAATCCAAAATTAAAATCTTTTCTGATGCAAAATCAACATTTTGGCAACTTTAGAATTTCATTAAAATCTTATGAATAATTTACTTCAGCGTGAGGAAAGTTAGCAGTATCCTGACGCCACTTCAGTGGTTGTTGTAAAAAGGTTACAGAGATTCTAAACAAATTCTAATTATTTCCTAACAAAATTGACAATGTTTCTCAGTCCCAAATTCAACATTTTTGCACTGATTGACCTTCATTACGTACCGTATGTTCATATTGTACCGCCTGTGTATCAGCTTAGTTTGAATAGACTTACTTGCTGCGCCTAGTCTCCGGTAATTTTACCTAGGGATGGGGGTGGTCTGTGCAATACCTTAACCCTGCGAGCAGCCATGGGGCGGATTCGGTAGGCACATTTGTTACTCTTTCTAACTTCCATATGAAGCCGTCGGCGTATTCCATTCCAATTTTTCGTATTCCTCATTGACACACACAAGTTTAAAGTGGTATAGTCACTTTTGAGGAAGGAGTCCACTAGGGGTCACTCGAGTCGCGAGAAACCTGGGCCCCAGCGAAAAACCCATTCACTTGTGCACAAAATGGGCCCCATTAACTTGTGCACAAAATGGGCTCTTTTTGCTCGCGCAGCTCGGAGGGTTAAGACAATAGAAACAACTAAAGTTCGCATTATTAACATACGTGTCATTTAGATGATATATGAAGGAAAAAACTGCGTCAGGTTGCAACATTATTTCCCCGCAGGACTTCAAAACAGCAGTCTGGAACAGTCTTAACAGAATTGTTACTATGTTTTTTTTTCCTATAGATGAGTTGAGAGATGCAATATGCCGTATGTTTCTATACATTTACAGCCAGACACCCAGTGACTCGGAGCCAGCCACAGCCATCAGGCAGAAACACACTAAGGCTATCAATACCGCTCTCATTGTCGACTTGGGAAAGATCTCGAAGCTACATGTCAGAAAAATGAATTCTTAATAAAGGGAATATGCATCATTTGCTTTTGTTGTCATTTTCAGAAATGGATGAATTTGAATTGGGGGGTTAGTATTGTATAGCAAATATTATTACACTGTCTTGTTTGAAGGTTTGTATTTGTAGATGCTGAAAAAACAAACAAAAACAATCATGTTCTTGTAGTCTTGTTCCCTGAATCCCACTTAAGATGAAACGGAGCAATTGATAAACGTCGGGGAATTGTACGGATGGGAAACTGGTGTAGCTGGCTTGCACCCATTCATATCGATTTAAAAAAAAAAAAACGGACACACTGAATATGGTAAATTCCAGGTAGTATTTCAAAGAAACTAGTTTTTTCCCAACGCTGGTCAGCCGACCAGAAAATGATATAAAAATACCACTTTTAAAAAAAATGTCGGTACACCAGGTGCCATAATTTCACAGAATGCTTTACACTGTAAAGTTTACTTTTACATAATTTTTCAGAATGTTTTACACTGAGCCGAATCGAGAGATTTTGGTTAAACAAATCTAGAAAGATTCCCTATCTATCCAAACTATTGTTTCTGCTTAGATTGTTTTCTTTCTTCTATTTTTGTATATCTTTTTGACCACCCTGTAGATTGGTTAAAACATTGGCTTGGTGTTGACAAAGATTTTAGGCAATTTAAAACAAAATTACCTTGATTTCTCCTCAGTTTGTTGTAGCACCTCTCCTGAGGACAATCCAGAATGAATTCACCTCCTGCCAAACCCACAAATCTGCACCCCAGCCGTCAATGCGCCTCTCTACCCTTACGACAACATCGTCATCGTCACTCAGCTCCGTCAGCAGAAAGGATGTCCTCATCTCCATGGCGACCGTCGCCATGGATACCAGCAGCTCCTGCACAAGCAGCGGTGACGAGAGACAAGACAAGAGGAGACGCCTGGCATTGCACAGGACACCGGGCAAGAAGGGAGGCAAAACAGGGTGCGAATGAAAAACCAAAACGTTTGCATCACCCTCAACCTAAATCTTATGAATAGTTTGATTATTATTTATTATTATTATTAATTTTTATTGGCTATAAAACCAAAGATCCCTTAAAGTGCTCTATGCACTGTAGCTCACAAGCCTGAAGAAACATAAAGAGAACATTGAGAAAACGGAACAATTTTAGAGTTGGAAGGAAAACCCAAGGAGAATATCCTGAGAGAAAACCCATGGAATCAGGCAGGGACTGAAAACATAATCCACATATTGGCTCAGTCTGGATTCGAACGCAGGTCCCAGCGGTGGAAGGCGAGGAAAGAACTGCTGCGCCAACCTAACTCTGCTATTGTGGTGCCTGCTCCTATATCAAGCTTGGTGTTCGAGTAGTAGGACTTCTGCACTAGTAAGCACGAGTGCGTGAGTTTGAGTCCCACTCGAGTAGCTTGTCAGTATTGCCAATTTAAATTGCAGCCACAATCAGCATTCGGGGTGCAGGTCACTCACTGAACTGACAAATAATTGCGACCTCGAGCGCATGCATTGTTTTAACACTTGCGCACACCATTTGCATATTACAAACTAACTACTAAAGAAAATGTTCATGAATGCCCCTCTGTTATGCATCTTTGGAAATGACCTTCTTTTAGAGCATCGGATTGCAAGGTTCGAGGTACAAATCAGCCCCCGCTCACCCACCATATGGGTAGCACTTCGGTGCGGTATTAGGTGAACTGGGAGTTGAAGACAGATGTGGCACTCTGTCTCAACAATTGATCTTCCTGGTCTAGCACTAACAAAAAGGGGATACACTCTCTTGTTGTGTGGCTCAGTCGGTAGAGCATCAGACCAAGGATTGCAAGGTCCGCGGTTCAAATCTGCCTTCGCTCACCCAGCGTATGGGTAGTACTTCGGTGCGGTAAGTGAACTGGGAGTTGAAAACAGGTGTGGCGCTCTGTCTCAACAATTGATCTTCCTGGTCTAGCACTAACAAAAAGAGGGATAGACTCCCTTGCTGTATTGCTGATACTGACAATAGGCCTCCTCAACCTACCTACCCACCTACCTTCTTTTAGTGTTTTCTTCAAAATGAAAGCATGCCAGAAGGAATAATTTTACATGGAGTATAGTGTCAATAATCTTTACAAGCTATCAAAAGGTATAATTCAGCTTGAACTTCTCTTGCTTATATTTTTGGACATCAGGGAAGTGACCAGCAGTAGTGATGAGGATTCCGCTTTTGTCGTTGAGAATTCACTAACTGTCAAGGAAATCGTTGAGAAGTTGAGCAACTTGTACTGCAGTGTCTCCACAGCGCAAACCGTGAGTTTAGAAACTTGGAAGTTTTCTTGTTTGAAATTAAGCAAGTAGAAAGATCTTTTGCATGAAACAACTGGAAATATTTTCTATTTCCCCTGGATAGGATGCTAGTTCATCACAGAATAGTCTTCAGATACTAATTGTGACCCACTCCACAAAAAAGGTTATTATGAAATTGAGTAAATATACTTGCTCAAAGACACAATGTAGAACTAGCAGGAGGATTTGAACCCCTAACCCTCTGATCATGAGCCGCAATCCGTAACTACTAGGTCACACTTCCCATTTTGTTACCAGAGATGAAACTTTTCAGATTTTAATTTTAAAGCAGACTTTTTCAATTTTTTTTCGAAAATTTTTCTGACGATCTTTTCAAAATATGATTTAAAAAATAAATCTCAACATGGTGAAAAGAAAACGCAATTTCATTCTATTTTACCAGTCGTCGGTGCACAAATTATATTGTAGATGCACACAAGTAGGCCAAGATTGAAGTAGTTTACGGCTGGAAATAAGTCTAACTGAAATTGGGCGGTGGGTGGGTTTTACTGTACATATACATTGTGCGCGCGCCCAAGATTTTGGACACCTTTTTTTTGGTCAGTTTGGGCTAGTTTCATCTCTGCATCACTACAGTCATGTTTTCATTCTTCTTTCTTTTCTTTCCTTTCGACTCTAGGACAGTCTTAAAGACATTTTGGAAGGAATCCGCTGTTCCCTGGAGGTCCTCCTCCGATCCTGCTGTTACCTGCTTGCTAAGACCCCACCCAAGGACATGCAGGCCAACCCACCAGACAGAACTCCGCGGTCGTCCAAAACACGCAGCAAAGGTCCACCGTTTACCAAAAACGTTTTTGCTGCATGGATGCCTCCCGAACAAATAAGAGAGCTCTGCGCCACCCTTGTGGCTGTCGTACGCAATCTGGCCAAATGCCAAGAGGTCCGAGTCGTCAAACCGTGTTACAAGAAACTCATTGAGATTACCGGCTCTCTATTGGCTACCCAAGGTGAGCATTGTTACTCAAGATCATAATCAATCAACCACAAAGCTCGGGATATTTTGGAATGTGAAAATAATACTTATTATTTTCACAAATATTTATTAAAATACTAATGAAACTACATTTAAAGTGCTGTGTTTTCTTTTCAGATTTGATCAAGTTACCTCTTTCCCAGCTACATACATTTGTTTGGATGCTGTCGTTGCCATGGCTACCTGTAAGTTTTTCTTTCCTATTTTAAATAATGTGAAATGTGGAAGGCACTTTTTAGCCAATACTGTCACTAATGCCAGGATCACCTAAGTCATGGAAACATTCCTGGAAAACCCTGGAATTGTTGAGGCTATTATAGAAAATCATGGAAAGGTCATGGAATTTTGTTTCCCACTGAACGAGGATTCTCCAAGAAAAAGTGTAAGGGAACTCTGCAATGTAATTGCAGGGCACATACAGAGTTTATAAACCTAGGGTTTGAGTTGATTTTGTAATGGTGGTTTTTTGCCTTCAGATGGATTCTAACTGGCTTGATCTGAGGGTCCAAGGAGATATGACATCTCGGGAGATCGCTGAGCTGAGTTCTGCCTTGGCTGATAAGATTGGTAAGCAAGCAAGCAAGCAAGCAAGCGTACCATCTTTAACATATGATGGCATTATTAACAGAACATTAAAAATTCTATCGCAAAATTCCATCTTATGAAACATTTAGGTGTTGTACCCGCTGCTAATCAGATTTGATCCAGCCCGCCGACCCTGGCTAGTTCGGTGGTCGAGTGGTTCGAGTCCCAATCAAATGATTTTTTTTCAAATAATCAGTGTTTATAAAATATGTTATCAACGGACAAAATTAATATTGACAAAATAAAAAAACAAAATATAATTTGATTATATTTTGAGATACATTGTAAGTCCACCAGGTTCAGTGTTTTTTACGGCTTTAAATTTGAGCAGTGCGGCAGAAAATGCAAGCGTGGAGCTATACACAGTGTTTTGGATTCTAGATGCTTTGTGGTGCATTCTGAGCATTTTCTGGCTGCTTTCCCCCGAATTTTGAGCTGAAAATGCGTGGAAACATTTCCGACGCTGCCCCCATGCCACTATGGTAGTTAAACGGGTACTCAAGCCAAACACGAAAATTAATGAATAACAGGAACAACTTAAATGCAGCGAATAACGAACGTGTTAAAACAATTTGTCCGCGCCCATGGGCACATAACAACAGTTTTGTAGTTATAGCCATCCGAAGATGAGATTTTTTTAATATATATTTCAATTTACAGGATATCTAGCGCAATCATTTTGATAGATGCCTGAAATTGTTTTAAATAAGTAAGATATTTCTTGACGCGCCGGGATTATTGTAACATTCACCGAGCCGAGGCTCGAAACTCGATCCGACGCAGGTTCAGGCCGATTGTACCGGGAAGCACAACCATGACATTTCTGGCCTTGCTCGGTGCTGACAGACATTCGTGGCCTTACTCGTTGCGTATTTATGCGTCATCTGTGAATCTTGGAAAAAAATTGCGTGTATGAACGTCCTCCGGCCCAAACTGGTTAATAATTTGGTAGTAAAATTTGTCGATATCTGCAGATGGTGCGTCCTACCTTTAAAAGGGTGCATGTCTTATCAGTCCCTTTGGTCCATTTTTAGATGGCCATCGTTTGTTTCGTTGGTGGTGTCTCACTGAAAATCTCCTTAAATTTACGTGTTATTTTTCAGATGAGGACATGGAGTGTCTGTTTCTTCACAATCTTGCGCTGTTTCCAAAGGAAATTGCATCCAAGTGGAGAACACATGTCTTCAAAGACGCTGTTGTAAGTAACTAAACTGAAAAATTTGAACGAATTCGCTGTGCAAATTCGCAGGTCGAGAGGGTGACATTTTTGGTCAAAATTAGACCAGTTTTTGTTTCATCTTTTCCCGGGAATGGTAAGACATTAGGTTGATTTCCTATAAACCATATGTTTGAAATAGGATAAATAAACAGTCAAAAACATAATATTTGGGGGCATTTTAGGACATAGACATAGTGCCCCTTTAAGACCACCTACGTGACAGGATTTCAACCAATTGGTAAATTGTCTCAAAACCGCAAAATTGCGCCCCAACCGAAGAATGGCGTATCACTGTTAGTTGGCCCTGTCACATACCGCGCTTCGTAACGTCGCCCTATCTCAGGCTCTCAATGTTAACAAATCATTTAAAGTGATTCCAAGTAATCCCTGACCCATAAGCTGTCTACCCACTAATACCCCCTTCACTTACACAGGTTTTTTTTAGGAGTCCTTACGGATCGCACTAATTCACAGATCTTTCACAAATCCTTACGATTTGGCCACTTTTGCGACTGATTTAAAAGTTGTTACGAGTTATTACGAGTTATTTACGAGTTATTACGAGTTATTGCGATGTATTTACGTCAAAATTCCACAGGTTGTTACGAGTTATCACAGATAACTACAAGCAACTTAATAGCATTTTACGAGTAAACAAATTGTAAACTAACCGTAACAAATCGTTACAAATGTTGTTACGAATCATTTACGGATTCTTGCGAGCAGTTTACGAATAGTTACGTGTTGTTGCAAGCGGTTTACAATACTCACGGGTTGTTACGAGCTATTTACAAGTTATTTACAGAAAAATCAATCTGTGGACAATCGTAATAAGATTTTTGACCTGTCAACAAATTTGCCTCTCTTTTCACGGATTCTTAAGAGTGTCTGCGAGTTGTTGCGAGTTGTGACAAGTTATTTTAGGATACCAGCGAGTTATTTACGGATGCTTGCGATTGACTACGATTTGGCGATCCGTAAGGACTCGTAAGAAAAATCAGTGTATGTGAAGGCGGTATAAGTTCCATTATAGTCCCCCTCCCCCCAGTAGTTTTTCTATAAAATAAACCAAAATGCCAGCATAAGCATAACTTCCATTACTTCCAATGATCTTTTAAGCCCTGTGATTTTGTCTTGACAGGGGAGTGCCAAGACGTCAGTTCGCGTTGCTGCAGTCAAGGCGTTCCCCTTCCTCCTCCACAATCTAGGAGCCAACTCTCTGCATCTTCTGTACGATCACTTCCAGTAAGTTGGTCACGTCATCGAACCTCGATCATTTATTACATTTAAAATATAAAAATCTCTGTTCACCGAAAGTAGTGCTTGGTTGCAGTGCCTGCTGCTATATTTGAACCAGCCACTCAAACGAGTAAGCTTGATGGTCGAGTGGTAAGACCTCTGCACTAGTAAGCAGGTGGAATGGGTTCGAATCCTACCCTAATTAACTTGTGAATAGCTTTTTCTTGCCTCCTCTTTGGACAAAAACTGAGTATACAGTGTCCATAAAAATAACGCTTTTCAACATTATCTGGGTAACTTATTTCTTGTACTGACCTTTGTACAGTGATATGCTCAAGGACAAGTCTACCATTGTCTTGGAGGAACTTGGCCGCACCGTCGGGACCGTTTCCTGCGTCGTCTGCAAAAATGTCACACCTCACAGGTAGGATGATGCTGGAGTTAAGTCTGTCACCGATTCCATCTTAAATCCATTAAAGTTCATCACAAGTCGCTCTCAAGTCCTTGTCATGTCTGTCACAATTCCTTGTCATGTCTGTCACAAGTCCATTGCAAGTCCATTGCAAGTCCATTGCGACGGACTAGCAACGGACTTGCGACGGACTAGCGACGGACTTGCGACGGACTTGCGACGGACTAGCGACGGACTAGCGACGGACTAGCGACGGACTAGCGACGGACTAGCGACGGACTAGCGACGGACTAGCGGAGGACTAGCGACGGACTAGCGACGGACTAGCGACGGACTAGCGACGGACTAGCGACTGTCGCTAGTCCGTCGCTAGTCCGTCGCTAGTCTGTCGCTTGTCTGTCGCAACATTGTGGGGATCACTAAATGAGAAAAAAGATATTGACAATTTGGGAGACTGCCAACACATGGCAAGATAGCTCAGTTCACTTTAAAATGTATATTTTTTGAAAGCTCAAATCTGTTATGGCCGTATAGCCAAATATCTTTCTCATGACTTACTCTGACTGTGTGCCAAATGTCATGCTTTTTTGCATTAAGTAAACAATTCTATCATATTTTTGCACCAATCTGCCCGACTATATCTCTATAACGCCAACAGAACTGCTGACCCACTAACTGCAAAGAGTCTGTCTAGCACCCTGACTCTTCAATGTCATACCTGTGAGCAGAGCACATTCGGTTCAGTAGCCAGGGAGTCGGCACCCAGTGAGAGTCTACCGTTGGCTGTCGTCGTGCCGTACCTTGTATTACTCTCAAACAAAGTCTCTGTCAAACAGGGTAAAGCTAGTGTTCTTTAACCCTAACTCCCTCACCATTGTTATTGAACAATACAATTCCTTCAAAATCCTCCAACTTCCTTTGTTGTGTAGGGAGTTAGGGTTAATGTTTCTTTCCAATGTAGAAATTGTTTTATGCCCATGACTCGTGAAACTACAGCTTGACAGGTATCCGTGTTCGCCTTCAAAAACATGAATTACGAAGTATGATTTGGTTACGAAAGGATTGTAAGTGATCCAAAGGTCTCATAGGTTTCAACTCCCTAGGAATGCTCGGCCCGATTTCATAAAAGTCATCGTAACTTACGATGCATCGCATCCCCGCAACGCGTCGTATCCCTACGATGCGTCGCAGCTGCGTTTGGACTTGATTGAAGATAAGAAGTACGACCTCAGACTGGAGTTTAGGTAAACAACAATTAATAACCCCCCCCTCCCCTACTTGTTAAAAAGGGGGTTCAGGTAATACAATAATAGATTGAACCCCCTTTTCAAACCAGATTATTAGTGGTGTGCATTTACATGTAGTTTGGCTGTATTCGTTATTTGCTATCCCTCTCTATGACAGTAAGACCATCAAGTACCTGATAGGCTATGGTGAGAGATCCAACACGGCCAATGACCAGGCTGTGGTTACCAGACTCAAAGCAGCTTTCCTAGCAGCCAAAGCCTCGGGGAATAGCCAACTGCAAGAAACCGTGGTCCACACGATCGCAGAACTGGGAGTGTAAGTTTTCTTTCTTAAATTGTACCAAGTCATTCATGTTGGTTGTGTAAAATTCAGAGCAACAAAAGTCGGAAGTCTAGACACTGAGTATTTAAGATACTATGCCTGACTTAAACTGGATTGCTTTTACATAAGAAAGCTTGGTGGCTGAGTGGTAAAGACATCAACACTTAGCTTAGCTTCTCGCAAGCCCCCAGACAACACTGAGTATACAAAGTTTATAAACCCAAAAGAAAAATTCGGTTTAAACAAAGACATTGACTGAAGGCTGGGCTTTGAACCAGCGACCTCCGGATTATCGTTTTTCTGCTTTACCAACTGAGTTATCTCTACCCCCATGTTTGCGGTTTTCCAAATTTGTCAATATCTTTGTGCGCTGGTCAGAAGCCATAAACTCGTAAATGCCTTGTGGCCAGGGATCATGCCCAACAAACCTGGGAAATAGCGGGGAAAAAAGAAAAAATTTTTTTACGAATTTTTCTTTGTATAACAGTGTTTGTCACCATGTGTATGACAGAGTTGCTGAGGGTGAGTTGTTACTAGTCTCCATCATCAGCCTCTTGGAGTCGCTCCTGTCATCCTCGGTTCTCGTCAGAGCTGCTGCTTATGTTAAGGTCAGTTTCTCAATTAGCCCTAACCCCTTGATTGCTTATACTAGAAAGTGTCCTGAAGCTGCCAAAGTCCAATAAGTTTGCCATGCAAAAAATGCTGGTGTCCTGGTGTCCATCAGAATCAAACAGTTTACATTCTGGAGAAATCCTGAATCCGTCAACAATCCACCATCAAAAGTATGATGTATTCTAACGGATTTGAGATACCATGCTGGCCTAGAAATATTTTGCATTGTTTCTTCATATAATCTTTCAAATCTGTCACCTCAAAATCTATTCTGCAGTACTGCACAATCCTGCAGTACTGCTAGGCTTAAAATCCTGAATCCATCAGAACTCCTCCAAAACAGGGAATAGATTTTGATGGATTCAGGTACGTTAGGGTTAAAGAATTCCACAGAGCCTCAGCAGATACTTAAGTTGTTTTAATATATGTACGCCCACCCTTAATTAGGGCGACCTTGCAACAACACAGATCAGTCGAAGACTAACTTTTCAGAATAAAGCTGTGCCTGAGCTTTGACAGTATTAATCACAATTTTTGTGTGACCCGAATGTAACTGCGATGATATTAAACAGTCGCAAGAGTAGATGAATTTCAACTTACTCGCCGCAATAGAATGTGTTCCCTACATCGACTGGGGAAATCAATCGCAGTTAACCTGTTGTCATGCGGGCCTCTTATTTCGTTTTGTAGCCGATCAGCGTGCGGTTAATGGTCGAATGAACAGATTGACATGGCTATGAAATATCATTGGTTATCAACACGCGCACTGCCATTTTGAAGTTAAATGATCATGTCCATGCCAAGAAATTATCGCTGCCTCCTGGGTCCTTGGATGTAGCTGCTCTTAAAAGTTTAAAACATTGATATTTTGTGCCGGGAACTCCCTGGAACAACCTAAGGCTGTTCAGGATAAGTCAGACACATATTAGAGCGGGAAAAATCTTCTCAACTCAAGGCTCTTCTCTACTAGCTCTGGCTGCCTTCACGTCATCGGGGAAGTAGCTCAAGTCTTTGAGTTTAAGGACAAGCAGACGTTCTTATCGGTGAGCAAAACCTTTGTAAGCTTTTTTTGGTTCGTAAGTTCGTAAGACCAAAATGTAAGATTCATTTTATTGTATTCAGATATTTAAAGATTTTTGCTTTAAAAATGTTAAGGACAATTCAAGGAAGAGAAAACTTGAGACATTTAAATTATTCAGACACTGAATTTGTGCTCATGAATCACTTCATTTGCAACATATATTGAATATAATTTGTTTTGGTTTTTGTCAAATTTTCATTTTTGTAATTATTTGTAAAACAAAATCATAAAATTGTTCTTCTTGTTTCAGCAAACAATGCGATTTCTCCTCCCAAGAATCGTAAGTAAAGCTACTCCGGTTGCCTCTGCCATCTTGAGAGTCATTGCCAAGACGATGAAAGTGGTAAGGCAAGAAAATGTGTACAATTGAAACCGATATGAAGAGTTAGCAATTCCATGCACAACAATTTGTATTATGAGTGTTGCATCAAGTGTTAGTGTACCCCCTAAATTGAATAGCAAAGAAACTCATCAGTGAAAAATGTTCTTGAGATTTTTAAGACCTGGTCGCATTTCCAACTCGGGTTATATGTGAGAAGATATTCACTCATGTTCCACGAGCGTTTTCTTTCAGGTTCTCTGGTTTTGCTTCCTGCCTTAAAAAACACCACTTTTGATACCTGGCTGTGCTCCGTGGTCAGACATGAGTCGTAAGGCGGCTGCCTTTACATGCCTTCGGCTTGACCACGTTGTGGCTGTGTGCAAGTTGGGAAGACTAGCCCCCTCAAATTTAGTATTATATTTATAACTCAAAGGACAAAACTTTTAATAAGGCCGTGTCTGAAACTGGCTTTCAGGGCTACGGCTACGTTTATTGTCAGCCTGCTCACGCGTAGTTGTAATGGACGAAGACCCAGACAAGAGATTCAGACATGTCCTTAGTTATTGATCCATCTTTCATTTTCACTCGTATAGAACCATCGGGAGATGTTGGTTGACTGTTTCCGCTACATCTTCTCGTATCTCGTCCGAACCTGCAACAAGACAGACTTGGAGAAAGCTCTCCTCTATCTCCAGGTAGCGTGATTAATATGATTGGCCAAAACTGTGATTTAAAAAAAAGTGTAGTTTTTGTAGTTTTTGTGTTGAGTTTATTGCATTGTTACGAGCCGTTAATTAGCCCCTCTGATATGAATCTAATCGCCAGGCTATAACTTTGAATTCTGGATAAGCTACATTTGTTATAAATACTTGAAAATGGAACCAAGATGTTCACTTGTGTGAACTTGTTTGTGTCAAGCCTGTTGTATTTCTGAATTTATTGATTACCCACTAGAACGAGACTGATGTTGAGTTAGGGAGCCTCATGAAAATGGATTACCAGAGTCTACACAATGAGCTACTGTTGCATCTTAGTGAGAACTACACCCAGGTAAGGAACTCTAGCTATAAATACAGAAGATGTGATGGTTTTCCTAATCCAAATCCTTTGGGTATACTCGAAAGTATCCTGAATACGCCAACATTTACCAATTTTGTCACATCACAAAAATGTTGGTCTTGGTGACTGCTCAATATGGAGGTATCGTGAATCCATCAAAATCCTGTAGTGCAACAAGGCTTACAATTCTCAATTCATCAAACTCTCCCAGTTCTTAATACGGAGGTTAGGGTAAACAACGTTTTCGCCTAACCTAAGTAGCTTGTACACTACGCATGCACGCGAACTCTGATTGTAAGACATGACCCATGCAATCATTTTGTGTGTATGGGTGTGGATATGCATGGAGGCATGTTGTTTGTGTTCAAGGTGGATTCCATCAGATTTTAGCGGGATTTGTCCTATTTTTACTTTACCCATTAAACTTCCCTCTCAGTTCTCTATGTAAATTTTCCCTCAACTTTCCTCATGCATTGTTGCCAAACCCCTTTGTTGACAAAGTTAAATGGGGCTATGCCATGTTATGGGACATGAACAATACAGCTTTCACTGTCCCTGATTTTTAACAACTACAAGACCTTTATTTGATAAGTCCGTATATTTGTCAGGTTTTCAGCGGTCTAGCCATGCTTGCCTCCAAGGATACCAACTACAGAGGACCTAAACCCATCACCGAGGCAACGGACATGGCTGACTTTCTCCAACCCAGACTTCTGGGTATTCTGGCTTTCTTTGATTCCCAGCTGCTCAACTCACACATTGCAGTGGAAGACAAGAAACTGGTAACAAATTAATGATGTTAATACATAATTTTTGGTTATTACATGTATACTGAATGTTTAACTGTGTCTGTGTTTCATTCGTCATTTTTCATCCAAACTTTAAGATTAAAGGGACAAGCAATGTATTTTGTTTCTGTAATCCTTAAAAATGCATCTTTGTGGCACATTTAACCTTATTTTCTAATTTAAATTGCTGCCATTTTTTACGGTATTTTGGTGCCTTTTTGTTTTCACGCCACTGCAAATTCTCCGCATATTTATGAACAGAACTGTGATGTCATTCCGGGCAGAAACCTAAAATGTTACAGCTATTTTGGCATGAAAAGTTGCTAGAATTTGGAGGTTTGAGTTGCAAATGTTGTTTGATTTTGAGATCTAATGTTGTGTCTCTACATGGCAGTATAAGCTAATGAGCAAACATTTCTCACAATTGATCAAATTTAGGGTCGGACAAAAAAACCGCTAAACTAAACAGTGACTTTCTTAAATGACATCATAGCAAGAGCGCCCTCAGTTGTCCAGAAAAGCATGAACCATTTTAATGTTTGAAGAAGTGCGCTTTCTAATAAAATTTACCGAAAATGGATGTAAACCATTTTTTATGTATTTATTAAAGAGGAGTAGATTCTTGAACAAAATTCTTGAACAAAATTCATCGCATATGAACCTTTGAGTATAGGTATTGTGATAGTTCTTACTTAACTTTTTAAGATATGACAGACACAAGGAGGGTAAAGTTTGTAAATACAAAAATAAATTTTACTCACCCCAAATATAGTACCCTCCGAATATATAAAAAAAATGGTTAATTAATGATAGCATAATGACCTCAATAACCTCATTGTCCTGTTAGGCCCTAGAAAGTCTTGTCTGCATTATGAAGCTGATGGGTACCAGGCACATCACCGGTGTCCGACTCAAGATCATGGCCACCCTCAAGATTGGTCTACGCTATAAGGATAATGGGTTTCCCTTACTGTTCTGCAGGGCTTGGCAGTGCTTCGTGCACAGGTAGGAGTGTAAAATGTGGTCAAATCTCGTCGTTATGGGTTGCAAAAAAAATCTCGGAACCTTAAAACCAGCAAAGTTTTCTTGTGAGTTTCACAAATTTTAAGAGAGTGTATGTCAATTGATTTTTCTATTTGTGAGGCATTCTGGAAAAATGAGACGGAAGTTGGCACAGGCATAGAGTTATATTATAGAAACTAGAGAGCTCACTCACTATACTGTGCACGCTACACATAACTGTAACCCGTCTGTAAATTTGTAAGTGGACAACACGATAGTAAAATACCCGGATGTATCATGCACTTAACGGCGTGGCAGCTATAATTTAGCAAACTTTATTGGCTGTTTAATGTCGGTCTCAAGTGAAATTGCGTGTGGTACCGGTACTTGGACAGACAGCTCATTGGTAAATCTTATCTTAATTTAATTTAAGTTAATCTTATTAAGTCAATGGTGGATCCAGGATTTGATTGCTCATGGCTGATGAGGTCATGAAATGGCAGACGCAGAGAGCAAAGGCGCGAAGCAGTGGACCTACACGATTATATGCCAGGCGAATTTTGCATGTTGCTTGGTGTAACCACCATGGTTTCACCCTTATCCCAGGAAGTATTTACTTGTGAAAAGAAACGGTTCTGGTCTTGCTGACGTTGCTCCGATTTGTGCAGCCAAAGCACGCATAAATCTTGGGCCTCTCGCCCCCGGGATCTCTTTGCGGGGCGCGGCCAAGAGATGAAAGAGATACGTAGGCTATGTCAACTACGTACTTTTTGAAGTACAACAAATTATTGTAAATTAAAATGAAAAATAATATTTTTATGAAAGCTTTTGTTTACCTCTTAGTGAAAATTATTTCAAGAAAACTACTAAATTTACATGTTGAAGATCCTATTTGAGGTGCCCGGGACCTCGGTTTCTTGTAAACTCTTGCACGTTCTTGGGGTCAACTTATACGCCGAATGGGTGTGGTATTTTTTATTTTTTGTTACAGATTTATTGATGTTTGTAATTTTTGAAACATCGTTTATTTTTTTCTCCCAGTGTGGAGCCATCGTCCCTCGGTCCAATGATCAGTCAGGTCATTGTCACTCTGCTTTGTTTACTTCATCAATTGCCAGAGCAGGTGGCTAAGATCTACAACTTCCTCATCGTTGAAAACAGGTGCCAAGAAATTCTTCTTTAATAATTGGTTAAACATAACTAGAAATTCCTGCTAAAAGTAGCATTACTCTGGCTATTTTGAGTCCTTTTTCTTTTAAAAGTTTCTCACTTTTGAATAAGACATCGACCAAAATAAAATCAGCCCATGTTTAGGTAATAAATTATTACTGTAAACATTTTGAATTATTAGCTGCCAAACTTTAATTAAATTTTCGCTAGTGCTGCCCCTCAACCAGTATTGATAATGCACAGAGCCAGTCTGCTCCCAAAGCGAATCTGTTTGTGCCCAATGCAAGAAACTTATTTTCAGAGAAAAAGTTATGAAAGGTTTTAGTTGCATTAAAACATACGAGTTGAAAATGTATTAAGAGGAGAAAAAAAGTCTACGTTGTTTTTCAAACCCAAGCTTAGATTTTGTCTCCGTCTCCATCACCGGCTCCATCACCATTGGCGAACTGCATAAACGAAGCCAAAGACGAAGATGAAGCTGGGGTTTGGAAAACTGCCATAATTTGTTGAAAAGCACGGGTAATGCAAGTTTTTGGTTTGTAGTAAAAGTGAATACTTCAAAGTGAATTTATTTGAAGGTTTGCAGTCGAACCAAGTACTAAGTTTCTTGTGAGTCTGGGGGGTCCTTTGTCAAACTTCAGACTGTTCAAGAGGAAAGGGGAAGTTACAAATCTTCAAAGGGAAAATGCAAGATCTGAGACTGTTTTATTTGTTTTGTTTCTGTTGATTCTACAGGGAGAGTTTTAACCAGCATTTTCACGAGTTGTACTTCATGCCCGACCTGGCAGAACTCAACGAGGTCAACTCTGTCTTGAAGGAACATCGGGAGGATCCTTCCAGTCAGCCGGATCTTAAAACTCAACTCAGGCAGTCTATCAAGGGAGTGACTCATGAGAGTCTGGATGTCAGACTTCACGCGCTGTCAAAGATCCGGGACCTGCTGCGAAAGAACCAGGTCAGAATAAGCCAGTGCGATATTCCTTTTGCGCCTGTGCACAACAAGATTCAACAATTTGTTCTCTCAGGAAAAACGTGGCAGATAAATGCAGACAAGGCTTTGATATTTTTTGTGCAATCGATAAGGAAGACGGTGCATACGTTTGACCTTTCTGGACTTTTTCCTAATTTGATACAACGTTCAAATTTTGTATATTGAAATGAAAAATAATATTTGTATGAAAGTTTTTATTTTAACCTCTAAGTAAAAAAAAAACAGCGTTAAAACAAATTATGTCATGTTGAAGCTGAGGTTGAGGTGCTTGGAAGTTCGGTTTCTCGTAAACTCTTGTACGTTCTCTGGGTCAACTTACACGCTCTATAGGCAATGCGGTCAATATTACCTCTCTTGTTGACTTTTTAAAAATCAACAGATACCTTTTTTCTTCGCCCCATTTCTGTAGTCTGCCCTGCACGAGTACGTGATGGGTAACGAGATAGTAGATCCTACTATTACTGAACTGGTCTCCGTGGTAAGTCTTATCCTTTGCCTAATTAGTGTTTCCAACATTTTAGTTAAAACACTATGAACATAATTTTTAACATTAATACTACCATATATTTCAATTCAAAAATCCATGTTTCTCTTCTATATAATGTAACAAATGTATTTATTATTACAACAGATTGGTGATATAGGATTGTGTCTTTAATGGAATTTGAAGTATGTCATAAGAAAGATATTAGACGGAAGGGCCATTGCAGATTTGTTCTTTGAAAAATTGGAACATGGCTTGTTCTACATTTATTTCTTCAAAGGACGAATCTGAGATGGCCCTAAAGCAAAATATCGTCCTCATGACATACTCTGTGTGCCAAATCTCATGCTTGTATCATATCATTTTAGTTTTGTTTTTTTGGTATAGTTATTGAGTGGTTGTCGTGACTCTGACACAAAAGCACAGAGTCTGTTTGGTGAGTGTCTGGGAGAGTTGGGTGCCATTGATCCTGGGAGGCTGGAGATTATCACTAACAACAAGACAGAAGATATGTCCAAGTTCCATGTAAGTATTGCCATCAACTTTGGTGTAAATCGGGTGAACAACGCCAACTTTGCTTTTGATCTGATCAGTGAGCTAGCGAGAGCCTTTTTAGCTGCAGCCGATACTTGCTGTCTTCATTATAAACTGTCAGTCTTTCCTTTGACCTTTCAGACTGGCGTTGACGGCATCAACTTTGCTTTTGATCTGATCAGTGAGCTAGCGAGAGCCTTCTTAGCTGCAGCCGATACTTGCTGTCTTCATTATAAACTGTCAGTCTTTCCTTTGACCTTTCAGACTGTCGTTGACGGCATCAACTTTGCTTTTGATCTGATCGGTGAGCTAGCGAGAGCCTTCTTAGCTGCGGCCAATACTCGATGTCTACACTATAAACTGTCAGTCTTTCCTTTGACCTTTCAGACTGGCGTTGACGCCGCTAACTTTGCCTTCAATATGATCAGTGAGCTAGCGAGAGCCTTCTTAGCTGCGGCCAATACTCGATGTCTACACTATAAACTGTCAGTCTTTCCTTTGACCTTTCAGACTGGCGTTGACGCCGCTAACTTTGCCTTCATTATGATCAGTGAGCTAGCGAGAGCCTTCTTAGCTGCGGCCAATACTCGTTGTCTACACTATAAACTGTCAGTCTTTCCTTTGACCTTTCAGACTGGCGTTGACGGCACCAACTTTGCTTTTGATCTGATCGGTGAGCTAGCTAGAGCCTTCTTAGCTGCGGCCAATACTCGATGTCTACACTATAAACTGTCGATCTTTCCTTTGACCTTTCAGACTGGCGTTGACGATGCTAACTTTGCCTTAAATCTGATCAGTGAGTTAGCGAGAGCCTTCTTAACTGCGACCAATACTCGTTGTCTACACTATAAACTGTCAGTCTTTCCTTTGACCTTTCAGACTGGCGTTGACGATGCTAACTTTGCCTTTGATCTAATCAGTGAGCTAGCGAGAGCCTTCTTAGCTGCAGCCGATACTCGTTCTCAGGACTGCTCTGCCTATGCCATACAGGAGCTGCTTCAGATCTACGATTGCAAGGAATCACCAAAAGAATCGTAAGTAACTCTTTTAATTTTGTTATTCATTTGATAGAATTTTTCGATTATAATTTGTGATTAAAGTATATAAAGTGATAACAATACAAATATATCTAAGGGAGGCCGGCGAAACTCTGACACATGAAAGCCTTTCAAATGCTGAGCAAGGCCTGATGAAAGCCTGGGGCTTGCAATCTTTTTTAATCCTAATCCATTGACAATAGACACACACCCAATGAATAGACTACATCACACCTTCATGGCCCGCGCAGACTTGAGTGACAGATAAGCTCCCCTTTGTATGTGAGCATCTTGTGTGAAATACTGTATAACAAAAGAATACCCAACCACTGTGTCGGCCGTCTTTAATTTTCTTGGTTGACATTCTAGACGTTTGCGGTTAACTTCGCCCAGGTTAGCAAAGTTTGTTGGCCCGGCGTGTTAGACGCCATGCCGTTGAAGCAATACAGTGTGCACGTGGTCACCTATTTGTATTTGGAAATAATGGTTGTAGCTTGTTTTTTATGTTGTGAATACTGTATTTGCCTCACCCTGTATAGTTTTTGCGAAAGTAATCGGCACAACATTGGATGGAAGATGGTATTCTAATTCACACATGCATTTTGGTCACTATTGCGGAAAGGAGGCTTGCTAAATTCCCTAGATATTGTGCGCACATCTTTATAAAACATTTATGTTGGATGCTTATAACGATTTTAGAGACATCTCTTTTCGGTTTAAAGGCGTATAAACGACAAAACACAATCACTGTTGGTCGAGACCAGCGCTTCCCAGCGCCCAGTTTGTGCGCCTGCGGTGGACACGAGCTATATTGGGGGGAACTTTCACAGCACACACCGACGTATAGCATGATAGTTCGACCAATAAGTTTTGTATGCACTAGCGGTAAACGTTGACCAATTAAAAAGCGCGTTAAAAAAATCGTCGTCCAATGAAAATAGACACAGATAGTATGAACAGACTTGACTGGCTGGACAGATCAGCCCCTTTTTGTGTGCGTTTCAGTACTTGGAAGAAAAAACACACCAACTGTCGTGTCGGTCGTCTTTGATGTTGTTGGTTGACATTCTCAACTTTTGCGGTTAACTTCGCCCAGACGACAAAAGCCAAGCTTCTCTCTGTCAACAGGCCCAGTATATTAGAGGCAACGCTGCTAAACTGAGGGAATTATTCAGTAATTGTGCATTCCCCATTTTATCCAAAGTTTCGTAGTTGTATAAAGATAACCCCCAAAATGTGTCTCTCTAACTTATAATCTTTGAAGGAAAAAGGCACAAACAATTTGAAGTAATTGAGGCACACATGCAATTCAAACCAAACATTAAAAATGATTTATTTATACAACTAGCTATGTAAAGACTAAAATAAACAACATTTATTTACAAGATCAAGACTTAAAGGTATGATACATCATTTGCAGATATCAAAAATATTTACTACCGAATTATTAGGAAATATCTTACTCATTTGAAGGTAAATATTGATTCTAGGCATCCAGCAAAATGATTGCGCTAGATGTCCTGTAATTATTCCGAAAAATATAATTGTATAAAAAAACACAATAACATAAGAATATACCGCTCGACGCCGGTTGAAAACAAACGCTGTTTTTTGTGCTTTTCTCGGCATCCATGATTCCTTTACTTCTTTCAGACGAAAAAAAAAGTGTTTGAAAATAGTCGGGTTTTTACAATGATTGCCAGTCAACAAAAATTATTTCTCACCATATGTACATGTACATGTAATTTGATCTGCCCTTCACCAACATCTAAAATGTATTCATTCAAGGCCAGCATCCTTCAGACCATAAAGGGTGGAGATCAAAAGACTTCCATTTTGTCAACGGGTGGCAATCCATGCCAACATGGACTTATGTACACAAGCCTATGGGAAATTTGTACAAGCTTTGTTATTTTCATACCACTTCTGAGCAAGCCACTGCGGCCTGATAAGTGACAACCCCTCTGATGAATGTACCATGGTCCATGCACACCAAGATCTTTAAATAGCGATATATGATCTCATAGTCTCTGCACGTGGCAGGAACTATATATTTATAAAGAAAGGCTTTTTAAACTGGTATTTGTTAAGGTCCTCAGATCAGATGGAAAACGGAAAATACCGTGCGCCCATGTGTGCCTAATAATATTCGGAAACGATATAAGTTACTGGTTGACTGAACTGGCAGAGATGTGAATGGTGTGGTTCAAAACCATAACTCTTCAACTTTTTAACAAAATGAACAAAATTTGTCTTATCAAATGGTCCCTAGTAATTTACATCTTTGCGCCATGTCAAATTGTATTTAACGAAAGTTGGAGAATTTGGGATGGGAACCGAAAGTGGGAGTTGTAATATATAAAATAAATCCTACATTATACTTGTATATATCTTGTGTGTGAATTCTAAGCGTGATGTATCGGTTGTTCTGCGCGGTGAGCGATTTCAAGTTGTCAAGTGTTTATTCCCCAGGGTAAATTCCTAAAATTAAGTGTCCTAATAAGGAACTGATATGGAATTATTAACCACACTGTACATGTAAAGAGGACATGTACATGTACTATTCATGATGCTGGTTTAACAAGCCTTCAGAAAAGAAAGCCCAGCTTTATTGATCCTTTATTGATGATTTACATGCACAAAAGGAGGATTAGTTGGCCGAGAGGCCTGGGCCTTGCTCGGCATGGCAAAGGCTTTCCTGCGTCAGGGGTTTCGCTGGTCTCCCTAAAGCCTTGCTTTGTAATTGTAATAGGGAGAAAGATTGTTAACTTGATGTTTATTTCCTTTAATTGATTGTCTATGTTGACAATCGTCCTCCTGTTAAAGTTATATCTGGTGGAGTGCCGTGCTCTCGTGGTCTGGAGCATTGAATTTGTGGTCTGGGGAATTCTGCAGTTTGCGGGTTCGAGTCCAGCCTGGGTTTATGTCCAGCCTGGGTTTATAGTGTGTGTGCCCTTGGGCAAGGTACTTATTCACTGTTTGCTTCTCTCCACCCAGGAGTAAATGAGTATCTATGAGTGCAGAGATGGTTATTGTGGTTGATTTAGCTGCATTGCGCCAAACTGGCAGCATCAAGCTGTATACTTCTCAGGGAGCTGAGATTGTATTTGGAATGTTTCATTGCCCCAATGATTAGAGTAATAATGATGCAGCTCCCTGGTTATCTGACATGGTGGATAAGTTCACTTTACAATCTCATTATTATAGCATCTGTAATGGTAAATCAGATGCAGGTCAAATTTGAATTTTGTCGTATTAACTTTTCCCGACCTGTAGATCTGGCCGTCAGCTTTGGAGGCGTTTCTCCGGCCACATTAAGGAAATCTTAATCCCCCTCCTTGATGCTAAGTATGTCCCCGCCTCTTCTCCTTCATGGACTAACATCCCTAAGCCCATCTATCGGAGCAAGAAAGGCAAGACGTACAAGGACTGGGTCTGTGCTTGGACTGGATACCTTGTTACCAAGGTAACAATGATATACAGAAACTGTGGATTTCAACAAATATATATATTTAAACATTTGACATTTTTTGAGTGCTCTGTAAAATGCCGTGACTTTGTGATCTGGAGCATTGAATTTATTATTATTATTAATATTTCTTTCTGGTAATGAAACCAAGAATCCCTCAAAAGCGTAAGCCTGAAGAAACCTGTATAGAGAGAAGACAATGAGAAGAAGGTACAGTTTTAGTGGTAGGAGGAAAACCAAAAAGAATATCCTGGGGAAAACCCAATCCACATATTGACCCATCAGTCCTTCATTTTAATAAACACGAGGAGAGCTTAAATCCTGATGTTTATTTGAATCCTGCTATTCGCTCTCCTTAAATAAAAAGTCAAATAAGTTAAGAGGGCCTAATATTTCGATCGTAACAAGATCTTCTTCGGAGACAAAATGAAAAAAAGAAAGAAAAAAAGTACGAAAACAAGAGCTGTTTCGGCCTACATGTGTATGTCCGAAACAGCTAAAAAAAACCCAATATAAAGGTAATACATGTAAATTGTCATTACTGTATTTGTAGCACTGGTTTATTTACACTCACTAATGGAAAACGGGCATTATTATCCACCGAGTCAAAGTTTGCTAATGCACGCGCTAGCTACACATTTGTTTACAGTGCGCGCGCACGCTGTACTTCTTTGTTTAATCTCAATGCCATACAATAATGTACCACTTTTATTTTACCACAAAACGTATTGCATGCGTCAGGCACTCACATGCGCACGTGCATTGCAGAGATAGGATCGTGTCATTCCTGTACATACTGTTAAGTGTTTATTCGCGATGTTAATGGCGGGCTAGCTATAGCTAGCTCGTGCATTGGCACGCATGGTCGCCGGCGTGGCACACATACTGCGTGAGTATACCGCAAGCGTACATAAAAAAACCCAGTAACTTGGTACTGTAGTATAGGTTTTTCCATGACACAAAATCAACGGATGTCGTTCCGGTTTGCGTTACAAATCAAACCGGCTCTACAAGAAGATGTCTTAAGTCGCACTATGCACTGTCATGTAATGGCCCGCTCAACAATGAGAGGGTAAACATTTCATCAAAATGTGTTGTTTATTTGTGGTCATGAATGAAATCTTTAATACCTAGAGTTTAAGGTTTCATTCAAAGAAATGTTGATTTTGATGAATAAAGTAGAAAAAAACCAACAATTTTGTGTGCATCGTTCTGTTGTAGTACAACAGAGCCGGCTATTTCAAAGCCTGTTTTCTCAGTTGTGTAATTTGAACTCCGAGCAAGTAATCAATATGTAAACACTTCGTTCCTCCACAATGGACGGGGCTATGGGTCTCTATTATATACTAAATGAAAGCTTACGTTGTGGGCTTTAATTCTAACCATGTATATAACTCAATTTCATTTTACGAAACATAACACACCTTTTTGTAGAGCCGGTCACAAATTACTTCTGTGGAATTTTTAAGGATCGCTGTGTTTTGCTCTCTTTAGAACATATAGGGAGCGCGGAGGAGTGCGATCGCGCTCCCTAAATATGAAGGACTGGCCAGTGCCAAATTCTAACCTGGGTCACAGTGGTGGGAGGTAAGGAAAGAACCGCGTGTGCCCTTGGGCAAGGCACTTTGCCACTCATTGCTGCTGCCCACCCAGGAGTAAAATGGGTACATGGGAGAGCAGAGATGGTTATTGTGATTGATTCTAGCTGTTTTGCATACGTATTTTCCCCAGAATGCTGAGATTATCTTTGGACAGTGATGTAGTTGAGACGCTTATGTCCGAAACCAAGGCTTTTAAAAACAAATATCGATGGAGATGAAACAGATTTGAGTTAATTCACAAAAGTGTTGTAAAGCATCATTTATGTTTGGAATGAAGACTAGATTTTGGTGGTGCAACGTAAATTCTGTGGCCCAACATATTTTGCTGTGGTCTCGATGGGTCTCAAGGGTAAGCACTGGGTACAAGTACTTTTGTGTTTAATATTTATAAAATGAGCTACTTTTATCTCTTTTTACATCTTTCTAGGTACGATCTCCACAAGCCTCACAGATCTTCAAGTCTTGCAGCGTGATCATCAAGCATGACATCCAGACGGCGCTGTTTCTTCTGCCTATCATTCTCTTACATGCATTACTGGACGGTAGGCAGGAGGATAAAGAAGAGGTTAGGAACTAGACACCAGATTGGAACTTAATAATAATTGCAATGCATGCGTTTCCGTTTGTTTCTAGAATTTGTTTTTGTTGAAAACATTTTAAATATTGCAAAAATTAATATTTAATTTATTAAACCCTAACCATCCCAAATCCTCCAAAATTCCTTTTTGCAAATTGCAGGATTTTGCAGGATTGAGGTCACTTGGAAGTTGATGCATTGGAGGAATTTGCAGGATTGGGACGTTTGGGGTTTTACCACTTGTTACTTTGTACTTTCACACTGCTCATGCTCTATGCATATTCTCCATAGAGCTTCAGTCAAGGTGTAAGTTATGTGTCACAAATAGGATACCAAGGGTTATGTGCGCAGGCACTAGTAGATAGGATGAGAAACTAGCGGAACAGACACAAAAAATAACCCTGCTCTGCCAAAATGGAGGCGATTTTTATCCTTGGATTTGTCAGTTTGATCACGGATCTTGTTTTTTCAGATTCGTCAGGAGATCCTAGCGGATCTGACCCACGCTGAGAAGTCTGAGGATCAGCGGTCAGGTGACGCCAGTCACATGAGCGCTCAGACGGTGTTTTCTGTCCTTGACTACCTGACGCGATGGAAGAGACATCGGGTTCAGATGCTGTCTGCATCCCGGACACAGAAGAAATCGCAAAGTGGAAGTAGGTACTGGGGATCATGGATAAACAAGGGCTTGCCTCGAAGGTAGTCAACACCATTTACACACATACAAAATTTAACTATTGAATTAGTATGGAATTCCTTACTTTATGCCAAGTGAAAAACAGTCTTGGGCATTCTTTGAAATCACAGCACCTGATGTGAGGTGGTTTTCAAGAAAAGTGAAAGTTTGTATCAATTTCCAATGATTGCCAGGCGGCAATCGTTGGAAAAAACCTCACTATTTTATAAAAACTGCACCACATTAGTGATTAGATGCAAGCCAGCTAGTCTGGTTTCCTAACCTGATAATTCCCTAACGTCTAAAAATTGTTTTGTTTCGTCTGAAGGAAGTCAAGGAACCAGACTACAGAAACGGCAATTATGTTCCTTGTTTTTCCAGCATCTATGAACACAAAACAAAACGCGTCAGCATCATAATATTCTCTATAAATATGAAACGCTTAAACCATCCAATTATCAATCAAAAACAATAAAGATCACGTGAAAATTTGGTCTATAACCTTGTTTTTACCAAGGACAAATGTTCATGCTAAGCAAATTGTTGTGCTTAGCAGCTCCGTGAAATTGGCCCCTGGTTGGATGTCGGCTGGCATGGGTGGCGCAGTGCCTAAAAGTGCTCACCTCTCACTGCAGTGGCCCGGTTTTGATTCCCGGCTCGGGTCATTTATAGCAGTTGGTCTATTCTCTCCTGTGCCATAGGGTTTTTCACCAGGTTCTCTGGTTTTCCTTCCTCCTCGTAAATCAACACTTTTTATCTTGCTGTATTCCGTGATCAGTAATGAGTCATATGGCGGCTGCCAAAGGCATATTTACATGCCTTTGGCTCAACCATGTTGTTGCCTCATCTTTTTCATTCAGCTTCTGCTGCGAGTAATAGTATTAGTAATAATAATAATAATAATTTGGGAGGTCAGTCATCCTTACTCGCAAGCTGGGTTGCTGAATTGCGAAGGACGCGGCTACAACGTGGTTGAGCCGCTGACACGTAAAGGCGCCTCTGGCAGCCAGCCACATTGACTCATATATGACTGAAGAGCACAGCCAGAGATCGAAAGTTTTTGAATTTTCCAGAGGGAGGAAAACCGGAGGACCCGGGTATTGGGTATTGAACCTGGGCTACATTGGCGAGCGTTTCTACGCACAAGCCACCCATGGACGATTAGCTCCTAAAATACTAAGGTTAACACAATACTTTTGTTGTAATAATATAAATATACATTTTTCTGGTAGTTCATGGATAAGATTCTTAAGATTTTTGTCTGAAATCAGACTTCTTTGGGGTACTTAAAAAAAGATATGTATCGTTGAGACATTTCATCAATTTTCCGTAAACTTTTTTTCCTTAATTGGCAATTTCATCCCTGGTAGGTATCAAGTCACTTCATGAACTTTATCCCAGGAAAAAACCTACATTTACTTAATATTTCTGTTGAATATTACTTGTTGCCTTCAGATTTGCATATTGACGAGGATGCAGACTATCAGTTGATCCACGGTTTTCTAGAGCAGATCCCACAGGATGTACTGGCCAGGGCCTCGTTCCAATGCAAAGCCTATGCGCGATCCCTCATGCACTGTGAGGCATTCATCAGTAAAAACAGACACAACTTACAGCAACAACTAGGATTCCTACAGGTAACACTAAACAAGAAATGGGTTTGCATTTTTAGAACACTTTCCTGTCGAGAAATGTGTCCCGTTGTTTGTGAACTTTGTCTCATCCAATCAAATGCTCAATCAAATTCCTAAAATTAAATCAAGTACAGAATTAAAAATCGTCCGTGAATATTCTTTTATTGTATATTCTTAAGAATTCAGAAAAGTGGTTGTTTTGAAAAGGAAGACTATCCCAATCTTTCTGATTTTAGGTAAAGATGAAATTCAATAGCTTTGTTGCCACTGCCATAGCACTGAGAAGATTTATATCAAATCTTTGACAAATAACATACAATATAACAAAGGGCTTCGTGTAAAAGTAACCTCTCACTTGCAAGGAATGAAGAATATTGTGAGAACATCGGGAGAGACGTCCGAATGGTTCGCTGACGACTTCTGAAACTCGCGCAAAGAAGCTATGGCTTTGTGCACATTTAGAATAACATTTGCCGCTCGTACTTCACGCTATATAAAAACATGGAGGAATAAGATACATTGTGTCTCCACGCTCGCAGCCCATAGATAGAGATATTTACTGACAATTGTGGATCTGATCCCAACTTTGATCCAATTTTTGTATTGCGAATCATGAGACCTGTTGTCTTTTTTTTCCTTTTTTTCCCTTTTTTTTTGCAGAAGCTGTACATTGCCTTGGATGAACCGGACGGTGTGCTTGGAGTGTCTGCCATCCGACAAGAAACGCCAACATTACATGAACAGATACTGGATCATGAGAGTAGAGGTAAGAGGTCATGACCCCAATACCCTAACCCCAACTTCAACCTAGCACACCATGTACAGATATTGGATCATGAGTAGCTAGGGTCAGCATTCATGACCTTTGTCCCCACTTGCCAGACCTCTAAAACTCAACACTCCAGAAACAGATTCTGGATTATGAGAGTAGAGGTCAGAGGTCATGACCCAATTCCCCCAACTCCAACCTAGCACACCATGTACAGATATTGGATCATGAGTAGGGGTCAGAGTTCATGACCCCAGTCCTCATTATCCCCAACTCCCCATTAGCCCCAACTCCCCAATTGCCCAAACTCTAAAACTCAACATTCCAGGAACAGATACTGGATCGTGAGAGTAGAGGTTAGTCGATAGTCATGACTGTCTCCTAACCCTAAGTCTAACCCAGTTACACTTAAAACTCATACTGGTCATGAGATTTGAGGTTAAAGGTCGTGACCCTGGCCCCACTAGCCGTAACTCTAACTCAACACTCTGTCTCAAGACCCCTCTTGATATTTCCGACATCATGTCCTCATCTTCAGGCTTAGGGCAAAATTAAAAAAACTATAAGCTCAGAAATCTTAAGAACCTTAAGAACAAAATTGTAGCTCCTAGCTACCTGAGACGCCCGTCTCAGTATGACTCAATCGTCGTTCCGTATTCAGGAACCGTTGCTGTGTCTACAGAGGATTATGCTGGGGCTCTCCGACAGGTGTGGCAGTTTTGGAGATGATTCTTTCTTAAACTGGAAGCACATTTGTATGAACATCAGAAGGTTTCAAGTATTCCTACTATTTTTCTACCTTGCTCCTACTTTTCCAATTTTTTCTTTAAATTCCTGCTGTTTATCCGTCATTTGTTTTGAATTCCGGAAAACTTTGCGTGTATACACGTCCTTCAACAGCTTAAGAAGGATAGTTGGGCATTCCTAAATGAGTGACCTTTCTTTTTAACTTTTCTTTCAGGTAATTTACATGATGCATCTGCCTGCTATGAGCGAGCCATTCAACTGGAGCCAGATGAGCCACCCCATCATGCCGGCTTTCTTCGTTCATTCATGGGTCTAGGTCAGCTGACCAAGGCTCTGATCCACGTCAACGGTGCTGTGGCCGAACGGTAGGTTGATGGCTGGATTAAATTCAAATTTGGGGAACCACCAACATAGGGCTAAATAGTTCAGTTGCTTGAGCATCAGAATGGCAATCTGGAGGTTACAGGTTCAAGCCCCGCTCTAGTCCATTTCTTTGTTCAAATGTGAGAAAATGTATTATAATGTACCTAGTCAATTTCATCTTCTAAATAGATTTTGTTGTCAAACCCTAACGCCCCAAGGTTCGTGCCAAATCGTATTAATTTTGGAGGATTAAGGACTGTTGGGGTTAATAAGGTTTAAATCACTGTGCTATGTACTGGAAGTAACACTAGTGACTAGTGTTATGCAAAACAGACCCGAAAACGACCCGACTTGAAACTGACTTTGGGTCAGGTCGGGTAAGTTTTTCCATCATTTAAGTCGTTTCGGTTTTGCGTTTGTGATTTTTGGGTTGGTCGGGTCGGGTCGGGTCGGGTCGATTAAAGCTATATTGTGGAGAAAAAAACTAAAAAATGTAATAAATTTAAAACAACCGAAACAGGAAATTTACTTGGTGTATTAACTTTTTTAACAGCTTCAGGATACAGCCAAATAAAAAAGAACTGTAGACCGGAAACTCGTGCGCAAAAAGATACATTGTAATATTTTACATACCACGGGATAGTAAGTTAACCAGTTCGCGCCGGAGGACGTATATAAACGCAAAGATTTCTCCAAATTCAAAACGGATGACGCATAAACACGCCAAGTTCAAGTTCGGAAATGTCTGTCAGCAGCGAGCAAGGCCGGAAATGCGTGGGTGTGCTTCCCTGCACTATCGGCCGGAACACGCTTCGGATTGAGTTTCGTTAAAATTAATCCCGCCCCTCGGCTTGGTGATGTTAAAATAATCCCGGCGCGAACTGGTTAAACAGGAGGACTTTGCTTAATTCAATGATATTCATACGATACTGGTATAAGTTGAGGCACCAAACGGACACAATTTTTGTTGGGCGGTTAGGATTTGCGGGGTTTTTTTCCTGAATTTTTGTCAAGTTGGGTTGGAGAGTTCAGATTGGTTTAAGTTCGGATTCGGTTTATATTATTTATGTTTCGGGTCAGTTTGGCGTAGTCAACCCAATCTGATGCACATTATTACTAGTGACTATTGGTAGTAGCAGCTGCTTCCATTGTGGGGGGATGTGTAGTTTCAAGCCCTAGCTAAGTATAAACTTGGACTCAGCCTTAAGTTTGTGGCCTGAGGCGCTACATCATTATTATCCTGCTCATTGGGCCAATTAAACATTCCAAATACAAGCTCCCTGGGGAGTATACATGTACAGCTAAATGCTGCCATTTCAGCACAAAGCAGTTAAGACAACCACAATAATAATCTCTGCAATCACAGGTACCTATTTACTCCTGGGTGGGGAGAAGCAAGGAGTGCCTTGTCAAAGGGCACACGCAACATAACTCCAGTATGGGCTCAAACCCACAACCCACGGCGCTTTGAGAGATTCTTGGAAACTTGGAGTCACTGAGTCTGTGAGCTTATTCTATTGAGAGGCGTTGCAATCTTTGTTTGCTTTGTCCCCAGTCCCGATTGGACGAGCAAGCTGAATGCATATCGAGTTGAGGCATGTTGGAAGCTTGCCAAATGGGATACGCTCGCTACCCACCTGAAGACGGAAACACGAAACACGACAGACTGGAATGTAGGCCTAGGAAAAATTCTCTTGGCATCCAAACAAAAGGTGATTTCCATCTCACAGGTTTTTATCCCTATTCAAAGGGTTGAAGTTGTCCATTGTGAGCCTTGATTTTCCAAATAAGTCTTTCAATTGAAGGAAGTGAGAAATGGACTTTCAATGTTTCCATGAAACTCTTGAATTTTGAGAATATTGTTGTTGTTTTTTGTGGTTTTTTTTTACAGAATGAGGATGAATTTAAGAGACAGCTAAAGATTGTGAGAAGTGCCCTGATGGGTCCTTTATCAGCAGCAAGTATGGAGTCGGGGTCGTATCAACGGGGCTATGAGTACATTGCAAGGTGATGATCATCTTTGTTAATAATGGCAGAAATACTTGCACTTGCACTTGCGACCGCACTTCCGACTGGCTTCATCTCTGGCGTAGTGGATAATTCACGCTAAAACTTACAATGATTGACACAACAAGCATTTTTCTCAATTAGTTTTATTACTTCCGCCCCCTCTTCGATGGTTAAGGCTATGTATTCACCCCAGGCTGTCTGTTTATCGGGCTTTTTGTCTGTCTGTCCATCTGTCGGGCAGTCTGTGCGCCCGTCTGTCTGTCTATTAGCAGCATTATGGAAAAACTTTTAGAGGTTTTTTTTACGAAACCTGGTGGGTAGATAGCTTATGGGTCAAGAATGATTAAATTAATTGTTCAGATTGATCTGGATCCACATCAGGAATATGGATTACTTTGAATGATTTTTAACATTGAGAGATAAGCCCACATTTTTTGCGGTCGGGGCAGAGGTCTGCGATCTACTGAGTACAAGCCTCCTTTTTGTGTACACCATTCAGGCTGCATATGCTGCGAGACCTAGAGCAAGGCATCCGTTGCCTAGGGAGATTCCCTCAGAAGTCCTCATCGAGTGAGGATGATATCATGACCCGTCCTGAGCTCCTAGCTACCTGGGACGCCCGTCTCAGTATGACTCAATCATCATTCCGTATTCAGGAACCGTTGCTGTGTCTACAGAGGATTATGCTGGGGCTCGCCGACAGGTGAGGCAGTTTTGGATGATTCTTTCTCGAACTGGAAGCACCTTTGTATGAACATCAGAAGGTTTTCAAGTATTCATACTTGCTCCTACTTTTCCATTTCTTTCTTAAAATTCCTGCTCTTTCCTACTTTTTACGTTTTTACTTTTTACTTTTTACACTTTTTTTAGTTTTCATTTCTTACTCCAGCTTTTTCAATTTTTCGTTTTAAAATTCCTACTATTTCCTCCCCCCCTATAGTTTTCTTTCAATACTCCGGCTTTTCCTACTTTTTTAAAATTTCTATTATTTCAATTTTTTTTTCCTATTTTTCTCTTTTCCTCTTTTAAATTTTTTTATTTTTACTATTTCCTTCTTTTTTGTTCCACAACTCCGAAAAAGGAAATTTCATTTTTCCTAACACTGTTACATACTGTCATTTGTAAATAAAGGACTTTGAGTGCAGGAGTACTGCAACTGTACTTACAACAGCTTTAGGTGAGAATGGAGCACAAGTCTTGCAAGTACGGAACATGAGGGTTTTAAGATGCTGTGGACATGGGTGAGTACTACAAAAAGTACTCCTGAAAGCCCACAAAAGTCCTATTTTTATTTAGATTTTATCCGCCAAAGTCTTACTTTTATCCTGTTTTTATAAAAATTGTCATCCTACTTTTCTGCTACTTGTTTACCTTGGTCTGTTTAAAAACCTGCGCCAGTCGTCGTTGGCATTGAGTTCCAATACCTCTGCCAGTTGCCTCTCCCTTTGTTACCATTGACGAGGGTACTTGTGCAAGGAGTCTGAAGTCAATGTGCCATTTTGATGTTTTGTTGTTATCTGTAGACCTGAAGACTTCAGTAAGAATAAAGACGTGGGTCTGTGTTGGCTGAAGAGTGCAAAAGTCGCCAGAAAGTAAATACACCTCCTTTTTGTTAGTTTGTTTACTCTGTAAATATATAGAAAATAAAAGTTATTTTAATTTATTATATTTTTGTAATTGTTACTATTCGCCATCGCGAAAAAAACCAAGAACATCTAGATGCCGGTTGAAAACGAATGTAATTTGTCTTGCTTCGAACGGGTCAGTTAAACGATATTTACTATAAAATACAACTCCCCAAATCCACTCATTCCTGATAATTCAAACAATTACCAGTGGTGTATCCTACCTTGATTGATTATAACTTTTATTAAGTATACTTTGAAAATGTATTATTTAAAATGTACGTCCGACACCATGGAACTGTCGATAGCAAACTGAGACATTGAGACAAGGCATTAATTTGTTTTGTTCAGGTCTGATCATCTTGAGACTGCCTATAGCTCCCTGCTGAATTCCAGCTCCTATAATCTTCCAGATCTGTGCATCGAAGAAGCCAAATGGTTGTGGAGCAAGGTAAGGTGATACAATGAATAGGCACATTGTCTTCACGCAGTCAACTACCCATTCAGCTGTTGCGCTGACCTTCATTGCATATCTAATTAGCGTTGCTTTACAAAATAATGTTGTGCGTGCGAGTAGTACTAACTTTTTTTGGGTACATAGTGTATGGGGACAACCCATAGGGTTTGTGTGTAAACTGAAATCTCTCTAATCGCAAACTCAGAACACTCTAAAATTCTAAAATTTTCAAGATAACCCTAATTTGTCCTCTTCTTCATTTTCTTTTATTATACCCTAACCCGATTTTACCTTATTCTACCTTTACTGAACACCCAACGCGCTATGGGGACTTGAAAATGTCCCCACTACTCGGTCTGTCTTTTCCAAACAAAAGAGCCTGTCCCCCTAACGCGGTGAGTGCCTACCCGTGTTGATAAACGTAGTTTTGTGATGGCAGATTGCCTCCCTAGGAAACCTGCGGAAAAATAAGATGCAAAGATGAATGCGTTAGTTAGGAAGCTGGTTTATAATCGTGTCGTTAGCGGCAGGCGCGCGCACTGCCTGAACAAAATGCTATGTGCACTATATAGGCACATGCACACACACGCGCGCGGTAACGGAAAGCAGCATGCCGCGCGATATTTGACATTTACACACGAGCAGAATACCGTTTGGCACTTATGTTAATGACATCGACATTCCACAAAAACAATAGCACCCTACAGTAAGAATCGAAGACACAAAGAAAAAGCTCTGCTTACCGAACTTGGCTTTCCACGTAATACACGTATTGCCACGTATTGGATCAAGATCAAGGGATTGGTGAGAAGATTGTGTCTCGAACGACGCCATCTTTGTACACAAATGTGCCCGCTGTTATCATGACGTCATACCCAACGAGAACGCTGATTAGTCAGAACGCTTAGTCTCAGTGCGGTATATTTTGAAAATCGCTCTGGTTTATAAACTCAGCGGTTTATCGCCCGATCGCGTGGCTTATCGCCCGACCGCGTGGCTTTTCCGTTTTTAATGTAAACTACCCCATAGAAAACCACGTGTTCTATATTTTTAACTGCGCGATATTCCGTTAACTGGGTAAATGTGTAAATGGGCCTTTAAATATTGAATGCATTCGTCTTTGGCATAGACTACCAACAGAAGTGCATAAATAGCCGCTTATGAGAAGATGAGATCTAGTCCCATTGAACAATGCCACAAATGTATCCTGTTGTATTCAGTGACCACAGACTCTGAGGCAGTTTGGCCTCGAGACTTTTTGGCCTGATGGATCTTGCTGCACCAGGCAGGCTTGTCACTTTGACAAATGTTGCAGGGTTTCTAGCCAAAATACCCTAGAGGATTAGGGTTAAGGTGAAGATAGGAGGTCTAAACTTCATGGCTCTGCTAACCACATAATTCTGTGCTGATCACTCTTTCCCGCTAACCTTGCTAGTAGAAAAAGCTGCGCAAACCCTGTAAGCACAGAATCCTTATTAACGCGATGTGTTAACCAGTGAAATATACGCTGTCTTGCTGGAAATAGTTTCAACCAAAAGAAAGCAGTCGTTGAATCCAGTCAAGAGACTCAAATGAGGAGTCAGGTTGGCATAACAGTTTGTTTCTTGCTTTCCATTGCTATGGCCTGGGTTCGAATCCTGCCTGGGCCAAAACATCCCAAACTTCCCAGGATATTCTTGTGGGGTTTTCCTCCCGCCTTCTAAAACTGTAATTTCTTCTCATTGCTTTCTCTCTGTGTGTTTCTTCAGGTTTTCAAGCTATAGTGCTTGGGGCGCTTTTGAGGAATCCTTGGTTTCATTACCAGCAATAATTAATACCAAAAAAACCCAAATGTGCATGTGTTTTCACACACAGATATTCTAACAGGTCCTACTTAACAATTCTATTAACTTTGTAATGTTTGCATCAAAGTGAATAAAATATGACTGATTTGTCTACTGCGCTGACTTCTGTATTCAACGCGGCTCTTGTTTTCACCCTTGGTTACCAGGGAGAAGGGCACCACGCATTGATTACCTTACAAAAGGGCGTGGCTGATCATTTCTCGGAGGATGCTCGGGCAAGGAGAGGTTCGTTGCAGGCCGATCCAGCGGAGAAACTTACCCATGCTAAGGTAGGCGTTTGAAGATTGGCTTTTACTATTCAGTGACGTAGCTTTACAAAGTTTGTAATAATGGGCCTGTAATGTAAATTTAGAAGCGTGATTTTCTTCAAAATTTAAATAACAGCTGCCATTTTCAAGGTTTCTAAGGATGCTAAAGTGGCTTGGCGTGATCTTTGGCCACATGGAAATTGGTTTATGGCTTCTGACTAGCGCCTTCTGAACAAAAATATTGACAAATTTGGTGAACCGCCAAAACACTGGGCTGGATAGCTCAGTTGGTAGAGCACCGAAACGGTCATCCAGAGGTCGCAGGTCCAAACCCTGCTATAGTCAACTTTTTTGTTCAATTTTAGTAAATTTGTTTAACGTTATTAGAAAATGCACCAAGGAAGTTTCTCTTGGGGTTTATTTGAAATGAAATTAGTAACTTCATAGATGGAGCCTGTACAAATATATCCCGCCGGATGTTCACACAAAGACGCTATGGTTTTTGTACAAAACAAAAATAAGATGGGTGGCCTGTCCCCAAACACTGGGCCCCGATTGAACACGGAGCCCGTTACCAAATCTCTTCTTTGTTTTGCTCCAGGCACTTCTTCTCGTGGGTCGGTTCATGGAAGACACGGCCAAGTTTGAAAGTAACTCTGTCATGAAACAGTACAAGGAAGTACTGGAGGTGTAACCAGAATGGGAGGACGGACATTTCTATCTAGCCAAGTACTATGATAGACTCATGCAGAGCTTATCAGAACGACCAGAGAAATCTGGGTGAGTGGGCGGAACTAGAGAGGAGTAGGAGGGAGGTGTCAAGGAACGTAAAGACCCAAATTAAGTTGGTTATTGGAATACCCTTTTTGTGATGACTAGCACAGTACTTTCAAAACCCAATACAAACATTTGAAATGATTATCGTTCTCTTGGAACTTGAACCCAATCTCATTTTAAACCAAGTTAGTGAATAATCGTCAACACCTTGTACAGATGCTTATATCCCTTTTACTGCAAGTGAGGCATCTAGATCTTTTGCTATCGTAACCTACTTTACAGGGCGGCCCCTAAACAAACACAGACAGGCATGTTTCCTCTGTCCTGAGGCCGAATTAGTATAGTCTTTCTGGAAGAAAAATGATACCAAATATCAGGATATCTTGGTATCACTTTTCTCTTAGAAGGGTTCTTCATCCATTGGTAAAGGTAGTTTTGGCCTCGGTGGTTTTGGTGTGCTCGTCCAGTTTTACGGTCCACCCTGTATAACCGGTGAACTTCACACCAACGATTAGATATTCATGCCCATGTATGTTTTTTACTGGGATCCTGTAGTGAGTTCATCTTGTTTGTGGTGCGTCATTTTGGCCATTCCTTGCTGTATGGCAATCAATACATCTACCAGTCTATGCCTCGCCTGCTCACTCTCTGGTTAGACTACGGATCTCACGTCTCAGAGCTGGAGAAAGGCAAGAAAACAGAGAAGATGGCGGCGAGCAAGATCATCCTGACTAGACTTAATAAGGTCAGACAGTTGCTACGGCTTGCAATTTATACACCCCTGACTATGACAGCCAAGGAAGCCGCTTCCCATGGACACTCAGTCATAGCCATTAAACTTGGGCACGGCTTACGATAGATTTTCGTGTCACCTAAACAAAGTATCTCGGCGTGACCGTATCTCTGCGTGACCGTATCTCTGCGTGACCGTATCTCTGCGTGTCCGTAGCTCGGCGTGTTCGTAGCTTGGCGTGTCCGTATCTCTGCGTGACCGTATTTCTGCGTGACCGTATCTCTGCGTGACCGTATCTCTGCGTGACCGTATCTCTGCGTGACCTTATCTCTGCGTGACCGTATCTCTGCGTGACCTTATCTCTACGTGTCCGTATCTCGGCGTGTCTGTAGCTCGGCGTGTCCGTAGCTCGGCGTGTCCGTATCTATGCGTGTCTGTAGCTCGGCGTGTCCGTATCTATGCGTGTCCGTATCTATGCGTGACCGTATCTCTGCGTGACCGTATCTCTGCGTGACCGTATCTCTGCGTGACCTTATCTCTGCGTGACCGTATCTCTGCGTGACCGTATCTCGGCGTGACCTTATCTCGGCGTGTCCGTAGCTCGGCGTGTCCGTAGCTCGGCGTGTCCGTAGCTCGGCGTGACCGTAGCTCGGCGCGTCCGTAGCTCGGCGCGTCCGTAGCTCGGCGCGACCGTTGGGTCGGCGTGACCGTTGGGTCGGCGTGACCGTTGGGTCCCTGTTTACAAATGCACACAATTTAAATACCTACAGGCATCGACCGCGAATAAAGTTGGCACTCGTTTGTTATGAGAAACTGATGAGTTTACTTTGACCTTTAGATCCTTGCTGAGCTGACGTTGAAGCTAGCTCCTTATCAGTTCCTGACAGCGTTTTCTCAGCTCATCTCTCGCATCTGTCACGCTCAAGAGGAAGTCTTTCTTCAATTGCAGGTAAGATGGCAACCACCTTGCTGCGTTGAATGGACCTGCTGGTCTTGTATCCATGTTTTAAAGTTGAACAACGAAATTGACTAGCGCTAGATAATGGCAGTTGCTTGAATTATGATGAATAAGTAGATTTGGGGGGTTGTATTTTATAGTAAATATCGTTTAACTGACCTGTCCGAAGTTTTACAATCATGGATGCCGAGAAAAACACGAAAAACAGCGACGTTTGTTTTCAACCGGCGTCGAGCAGTTATTCTTAAGTTATCTTCTTTTTTTTTGCGATCGCCGTCCGTCAATCCCGAATTTTTCTTTATAAAATTATAATTCTCGGATAATTACAGGATATCTAGCGCAATCAATTTGCTGAATGCCTAGAATCATTATTTACTTTAAAAAAAGTAAGATATTTCTTAATAATTCGGTAGTAAATATTGTTGATATCTGCAAATGGTGTATACTACCTTTAACAAAGATGATGACCAAATAGGGAGCTGCCAACACAGGGCTTGATAGCTCAGATGGTAAAACGCACCGGAACGTTCAATAATATTTGTAATATAATATACCTAGAGTCACTTTTCGTGTATAGATTGTTTGAAAATGTATTTTCCCTTCTCTGATTGTAGTTCTTAAGTTGATACACTGATGATTAAAGGAGACTTGGGTTTAAGCTCTGTGATTGCATTAACCTTAGTAAGTTTACTGCAACCTTACAGCTACAAACCAGGGACGGCCACATTGTTTCATTTTTATTAATTTTTTTCAGGAGATTATCGCTCGTGTTCTTGTGGCCTTTCCACAGCAGGCTGTCTGGATGTCCATGGCTGTTTCCAAGGTAACCAATCTTTGTTTTCTACAACTAATATAGTTGGGCTGTGTTGCTAATAAATGACATTTGTTTTCATCATTTGCAAATAGAATATATATGACCTGCTCCAACGAAACCCAGACAAAGTTAATAATTTTTTTTTTAGATTTTTTTTTTTTTTTTAATTTTCTAGGTTCTTAGCTTTAAAATGATGTATCATTTACATATGTACTCTTACCCTATCTCCCCTACATTGTAATGAAACACATTGTGCAACTTGTCCGGGTTTCGTTGGAACAGGTCATATATGTCAGTTTGGTGCAACTGAATGTCATTAAGTTTTAGCAATTTAGACCATAATTTCTCCTCTTTCCCACTAGTCATCCTATCCAGTCCGAACCAAGCGTTGCAGCGAGATCTTCACCCGGGCAAAATATCTGCAGAAGAACCTGAACAAATTTATTCAGGTGAGAACTTTCTTCCTCGGCTTCTCAGCTGCAAGTAAGGATGATTATCCGTCCTATATTATTAATCATTGTTTTTATTCGTAGCAACTTGTGGGGTAAATACAGAATGAATCTGTTGGTGTATTTATTTTTCAACAGGATGCAACAAAGCTGACAGATCGATTGCTAGAGTTATGCAACAAGCAGGTTGAGCATACGTGTAACACACTCAGCATCAATAAAGACTTCAGATCACTCAAGAGACTGGTAGATGACAGGTATGTAATACACTCCTATCACTCTTAATTGTCATGCCAGTAATAGTTCCTAGAATACTTCCAACAGTGAGATGCCTGGTACAGAGGCGGTACTCAACCAATTTGTTCTTTCTTTTTTCTTTCCAATAGCCTTGACAATTTGTCTGATTCTTTTCCCCTCTCCTCAGTAATTTCAGTAATATCATCGTCCCTCTGCAGTCAGCCATGACCATCACTCTTCCAAGCAGCCAGGGGGCACATCGTGATCACAACCCCTTCCCTATGACACAGATATTCATCAACAGCTTTGACGATGTGGTAAGCATCTCTATTTATCCAGACAATTTCTCTAGCAAGGCTAAATCTGGTGTTTTTTTGGGGGGTGTCTTGTTGATGAAGAAGCCAAGAGTTGGCAATGTGTAGGCACTGGAAGCTGAATGATATCTTGAAATATAAAGCCTCTCTCAGATGAACCTTGCAACAACACAGATCAGTCAGTGACTGACTTTTAAAACGATTGGTTTCAGTCTGTATTCAAAAAGTCAACAATCGCAAGAGTAGAGGAATGTCAACTTATGCGCCGCGATGTGTTTGTTCCCGACAGACGGCTAACAATCGCAGTCAACCCTTGTGAAGTTACTACATCGTGCACGTTTCCCGATCATCTTATTTCAGTGTGTAGCCGATGTGTGTGTTCCCGACAGACGGCTAACAATCGCAGTCAGCCCATGTGAAGTTACTACGTCGAGCACGTTTCCAGATCATCTTATTTCAGTGTGTAGCCAAAGTGGATCTTGAGAAATTCACAGTTCTGCTCAACAAGCCTAACCCCAAGAAACCCAGTAAACCAATTCAGTGGTACATGTTTTTCTAATTTGAACAGGTGGAGGTTCTTCCATCTCTGCAAAAACCCAAGAAGATTGGAATCCAGGGCTCTGACGGCAAGCTGTATGTCATGATGTGCAAACCAAAGGTAGGTCACAGAGGAACAGAAATAGAGCAAGGGTGCTAGTACATGGCACAATTTCCTGCAAAGGAAACATGAAACCTTTGTCGATTCCATGGAGACCTAAAATAGACAGAACTTTGGAGCATTGTATGAATTGTCTGCCTCTTTCACCTTGGTACTTTAGAATTTGCCATTTAAGGCGGCTTACCGAAATTGACTAGCCGTGATTCTGCAGTCCGTATGCGTTCTGGCCGATAAGTCTGCAGTTGCTAAGGGAGGCGGGAATCTGCAGACTGGACGGGTGTGTGCGTTCAAGCGCTGCGAGTTTAATGAGCTCCACCAGCCATGCGCTATTGTCATCTCAACAATGATATAATGAATAAACATGAGTCACTAGAGACCTCATGAATCCGGACGGCCGGTACGCGGAAAGACGTGCTATTTAAAAAATAGCACTTGAATTAGAATACGGTCGTTTTCCCAGCTATACTTCTGGATCGCAAAAGAATGTTCCGGCTGCTTTAGGCTAGACCAATTTTAGAAAATCAAGTATTAAAAAAAGGTTTAGGATTCCTACCTACATATAGAGTGTTGGACATACTAACATTTAAAACAATTACTTTTCATAATCTATGCTCTTCTAATTTTGAAAATACGATGTTAAAAAAACCAACATCACTTTTCCTAGTTCGGGATCGTTCTAATACCAGTTCCAGATCGGGTCAAAACTGTTTCGTAAATAACGAAATATAATTGGGCGAAAATAAATTTCAGTTAGAACCAACTTGAATGAAGCAGATTTTTCGAAACTGGTATTAAATAATTTATATAAATACAGTTCATTTAAAATATTTACAATAAGTTTAGTTTTCGTTTAACGTTAGATAGAGCATGCCTGCATGGCCGGCGCGGCAAAACGAAAACTGCCACGTCACATAAATCGCTTACGCACGTGTAGTTGGTATACAATATAAAAGGTATACAGCCCTGATACTTCACGACGGCAACGACGGCAATTGCTGTCGATGCCCCTACCGATTGCCGCAATGCCCTTTAAAAATCCCACTTTCCACGGCAATTGTTGCCGTGCCCTTTTTTGTTATTGCCGCCGTGCCCTTTCTCCTGAAAAAAAATATATTAAACGATATTCTGCATGCGACTTAAATCTAATAAAATGGCACAGAAAATGAGCTGAAATATAGAGACTGTCAAAACTTGCGACGTCTGTGTGATCTATCTGCAGATCCCAGAAACAAAATTTACGCAACGAACAACTTTCTCATACACACATGCACATATTCGGTCGCAGTTAACACTGGCCCAGACGCGCAGTAGGATGTGAAAATATTATACCGAATGCAGCGCGGTTCCCTGCAATTATGTATACTAATACTGCACGTGAACCAGCGACGCGGTCATTGATATTATTTTCCCACTGCGTGTCCGGTCGATCGAGTGTAGTGTAGAATGGCACGACTGTGGCCACGTGCAGTACAGTGCGCGCGGCGGTAGGCCTACTATTAATTAATACGCACGGCAGGCCTATAACTTGACGTGTGTCGGAAGAATAATCCTCCATCTAAGACAGACATCGAGTAAACAGAACGGCCACAAAAGACAACTTTAGCAACAAAATAAGATGAACTGAAAAACACTTTAGACTTTAGAATTATAGACATTTATTTTTTTGATTTTATATAAATGTAGGTTTTTAAATTGGGCCTGTGCCTGCCCTACTCTAAAATATTCTAATAATTATAACTTGTGCAGACCCACTGACAGTCTCTTATTACTAGTTTCCTTATTAGAGTGGTGTGTATTTATTGTGTAAGATTGTATTATTTATGAAATATGTGTTTTTTTCAAAAATTGCCTTGCCTTGAAAGTCCACCCCCCCCCCCGCCCAAGGGACTAAACAAAAAAATTACCAAAAGCAAAAGTCATTTAACAATTTAACACTGGTTTCCTTGACAACAATGTTCCTATGCAACCATCCTTGTTTTGGCCTTTATTAGCGTCTTCAGGCCGATAATCTCATTGGTGCTAGAATTCCGTCTCCATGACAATCTGCTGTCTAGCGCTTAGTTCCCACGGTCAATACTTGGCGATGGGCCAAGAAGTTTAAGTTGTGGACGGCTGTTTACTGTGCAAGTAGTAGACCTAAATGTGTTCGTCAATGTTCCTACATGGAGGTCTGCAAGCGCCGTCATCCCCGACGATTTAAGCTGCTTGTTTAAGTATTTAAAAAAATAACATTTAATTGAATTGATATAAATCTCCCTAGGATTTTCTAATAGTTTACCTGTCCCAAAATTAATTTGCTTTAATTTATCAACTTGGAGAAGAAACTTCTGTACTGGAAGTTGTGCCACACAAACATTGTCCGTTAAAATTACTTGTGTGTCCCATATCTGCATTTTCAGAGTGCATACATAAACGGTCGTCGTGTTCCCCGTAGCTAGCTACATGTAGCAACTTGAATTATTGCGTGCCAGCGGGAATTTCCCGAGGCCGTTTTCCAAACCCCAACTTCGTCTCCACTGAGGCTTCGTTCCTGTAGTTTGGCAATAATGATGGAGCCCGCATAGGGCCTATGCTGGGGTTTGGAAAACGGCCCGCGTGCTTTTAGTTCCGAGTTGTGCATGCGTGCGATCGCGAAGAAGATCGCTGGAAAGTTCGAATCGTGTAAATAGGCTGTTTCGTGTATAATATCGCGTAAAGTGTTTTCCTTTCGTTTAGCAGTTTAAAACATAAAGATGGATAGAATATGCAAGATAAAGGTATCGGAGGAAATAAGAGATTCTAATCTTTGTTTAAATGATGCAAACTTTAAGAAACTTTGTGATTAATTTTGCAGTGTCTGTTCGTTTAAAACAGAAAAAGGCCATGTATCAATTAGTCCCTTCGTGAAAACGAAAAACTCGATAGGGATACATTTTTCTTAATCCCCTAAAATAATCCCCCCTAAAAATAAGAAATAATATCTCTTAACAATTTAAAACCAATGCCCTCTATTCGTGTTCGTGACATACATGCATGTTCTTTTAATGTCGCCAATAACCAGTTTGGTATGCTATTTGGTCAACTATTCTGTATTTTGTTCCCTAATATTTATAATAGTGAACCGGGCCCTCCAAATAACGAACACGATCGTTAACTTATAAATAATACTTGTACTTGGACCGTTTACAAAATCCCTGGCTTCGGCTCTGTATCAGGCTAAAGCCTATTGCTAAACTGCAGAACGAAGACAAAGCTGTTCATGATCGTGATCCGGGGCCAGTATGCCAACCATTAAAATAGTTGCGGTTTTGCAAGTCGGTATTATGCAGACTGACCGGCCATCGTCGTAACTATTCATATTTAAATTAGCTCCCTAGCGCTCCAGCTGGCCCGGCGGGTCTGCAGAAGATCGGGTATATTCACGTTGTTTGTTATTTAAATGAAGCGTTCTGGCCCGTGCTAGGACGGGTAACTAAGGGCTCTTTTGTTTAAAAAGTCTGCAGGAGTCTGCAGAAAGAACGCAGCCGGCACGGCTAGTCAATTTCGGTAAGCCGCCTAAGTGATTAGAATTGACTTCAAGGGATTTTGTATTTGTTGGGTTGGTAGTTTGCTATTCATAATCACTCTTAGAGGACGGCTGCATTAACCAGTTCCCTTCGGATAACGTGTATACAGGCACAATTTTTGGAGATTTTAAACGGCTGCCGAATAAACCCATCACGAGCAAGGCCCGAAAACAATCATTTACTCTCCACAGATGACGCGTTAACCCATCAGGCACAGCAGTTTATTTCCTTGTATACACGCTGCAAATGTTTCCTTGGTTGTTGCGGTTGACGAGTATTTACCCCAAAAGTTACCCGCTAGCACTGACAGGTATACACTACTGACATGTAGGGCATACACAGCGGTGGACGTGAATATACGTCAACGTTGCTAAGCATGCTTTGTTGACAAGGTGGACGTGTATATAGGCAATATCGTGGTATCACGCTTCACTGATTGGCCTATTCAACACCCTAGTGTATTGTCTCCATTGAATTCATACAGCCGAGGATTATCAGCTGCGTCCAGTAATTCCTTGACATTCAAATTTCCCAACTTTTGTTTCTTAGTCTTCTTTGAAATTCTTCAGCTGGGCTTGCAAATATTTGTATATATTACCGCGTACAATGGTCCCGGCCCTGTGTGTAGTTCTCTGGCTGACGTATACACACGCGTCAGATTGACGGTAGCAGTTGACGTAGTATCACGCCCTGACTGCAGAGGGAACAAAAAGTGCCCCAGGCAACAGAATGTCAGAAAAAACATGTAAATAACAGTGCTAATAAACTAAGTGCTGGTATTCTGTAGTAATTGCATTATTGCTTTATTCAATGACAGATTTTCAACTGTGCCCTGCACGCCTGCATTAATTTCAAGAGTGGGCGCTTGAGATTATTCAATATTCAATTTTAGATAAACCTCGGATTCACTCCAACTTGTCTTTATCTTAGGACGATCTGAGACAGGATAACCGTTTGATGGAGTTTAACGGAATCGTCAACAAATGCCTAAGGAAGGACGCAGAGTCGCGACGTGGCCAGCTTCACATCCGGACTTACGTAAGATTGGTCTTTTTAAAGCTATTTGATTGCTTTCTCTCATAGTTGGAAATTATCCATATATTTTCTGCTGTATAAAACAAACAAGAATATGTAACATGTATCACATTGAAGATGATATTTTTGTAGAATGTAAACAGATATCGGGGAAGTGAGGTTGGCGCAGCAGTTCTTTTCTCACCTTCCATCGCTGTGACCCAGGTTCGAATCCCACCCGGGCCAATATGTGGATTGGGTTTTCAGTCTCTACTTGACTCTGGTGGGTTTTCCTTTGAATGTTCTTCTGGGGTTTTCCTGCCACCAACTGCAATTTCTTCACATTTTTGTCTTGTTTCTGGGCCCTATGGGAGAACAGTGGGTATCCATTGAATGGGCTACCCAGTGTAAATAAATAATTGTTCCGCTGTAAAGTTTTGTTTGAGCTATTTTAACCAGTTCGCGCCGGGATTATTTTAACAACGCCGAGCCGACGGGCGGGATTATTTTTAACGAAACTCGATCTGAAGCGTGTTCAGGCTGATAGTTCCGGGAAGCACACCCACGCATTCCCGGCCTTGCGCGCTGCTGACATACATTTCCGAACTTGAACTTGGCGTGTTTATGCGTCATCCATTTTGAATTTTTGAATTTGTTTGCATTTATATACGTCATCTGGCGCGAACTGGTAAAAGTAAAAGTAAAAATGATTCCAACAAAAGTCAAACTAATTGCACCTTTCGACAGAAGGTGAAGAAGGCTTTCATTTGTTTGCATCAACTGATGTTCTTAATAGCGTACCACACTCCATTAAATAGTTTGACAGAAAGGTGATGCCATTGTGTCTTTGATGATACAACATGGCATTTGGCACACAGTCAGAGTATGTCATGAGAAAGATTTTTGGCTATAGGGCCATCGCAGATTTGTCTTTTGAAGAAATGTATGTAGAACAATAAGCAATTGCAGCCATTTTTTATTTTTAGAAAATTGCTTGTTATTTCAATCTATTTTTTTTTCAAAGTTAAAATATCTTGTGTGCAAAAATGTCAAGCTTGTATCAATAAAGACACAATTTCCCCCAAATATTTCCCCCTATCTGCCCCACTATAATGTATTAAAAGGTTTACAAATCATACAGCGTATCGTTTGAGATGACATGGTTTTTGTTGGTCTCATTTGTAGGCCGTCATCCCCTTGAATGAGGAGTGTGGCTTGATTGAATGGGTTCCTAACACTGCCGGCCTCAGGCACATACTGCACAAAATTTACAGGTCAGTTTGAATCCATCAACACTATTAATACTTTCTGCGATTTTCCGGGTTTTTTTGGTCCCCTAAATTCTTAAGTGAATAATAGTATACAAATATTGAATGCTTTGAGTGGTGCAGTAAAAGTTGGAAAATGGAATGGTCCATGAATCACCAAGGGGGGCTAGTTTTACATCACGAGATAAAGCATTCAAAATTTGTTATATAACACCTCACCCACAGATTCTGCTTGGTGTTAATATCTTAAAATTATCTAAATCTAAATACAGTTAAAGTGAACTTTGATTTAAATGCAAAATTGGTGGAAAATGTCTTTTCTCTTTTCTAAATTACCCCTTTACGTAATGTTTGAATCCAGCTTTGTAGCACTGGCTCTTTGGAACAATAAGCGCAACGCTCAACACACACATCAGCATACATTTGCAACACAAATACAGCGCCATGGGTATAGTACTTTGGTTGCTAAAGGTATAGTACTTTTGGCCGTGCAAAAAAGATTGAAAATACCATGTGACTAGCTCTCGGCCAATCAAGACACAGAAACTGTGGTTGAGGTGTTATAATATTACCTGCACCTAGTTAGTTTTCATATTAAACAGATAGCTAAGTTGATAGAGCACCAGAACAGGAGGTCGCTGGTTCAAGCCCCGCTCCAGTCAATTTCGTTGTTTAATTTTCAAAATAGTATTAATAATTTGACTTTGGAAATTCATGTAAATCTTTAGAATTATTGCAATTGTTTTTTCCCCTCTTGGCTCTTTGTTGATATTGTAGGATTATTAATAATTTTGAGAATTGAATCCTCACTTTAGTATTTAAGGCTTTTCTGGGGAAATTGAATTAAGTAATCATTCCAATTTGGAACTGAGGTAAATATTAATTAAAAATCAGTTTTAATATTCTAGTTTGAGTCTACCAAACATTACTTATAAACAAACATAACGGAAACACACAAACACAGTCAAGTATTGGGGGTTTGTTTAGTTAGAGAAATAAGTAAAACAACTTAAATAAATAAATAAAAACTTTTGCTTTTTGCAGGGAGAAGGGCATGTATATTACTGGCCGAGAGTTGAAGAATTTGGCCCCACCGCGTGGAGCGCCGCTGGAGTAAGTAACTATTTGGCCCAGACTGATAATTTTGCAGATGTCAATTTGTGTACAATAATTATAAACTTGTAGTTAATTTCTGTGTTTTGTTTACCTGTTGGAATCAGAATATATCATTCTCATTCAATTAGAATATACATGTATCTGAAGACTAATCTGACATTCATTTATACATTAATTTTCAGAAGGTTTCTGATGACATGTAAGATTCCGCCAAAGTACCTATTTAGTTTTCACACGAATCTTGATAAACCTGTCGGGAGATTATAATGAAGAACGCTAAGACAAAAATGAACTCGGTGAGAATCGAACCGTGGTCACAGGGAGGAAGGGAGGGAGGGATGTATTGGTTCCACTTTATCAACCTGATTCCCTGTAGGCTTGGGTTGGTATCGAACCGTGGTCACAGGGAGGGAGAGATGGAGGGATGTATTGGTTCCACTTTATCAACCTGATTCTCTGTAGGCTTAGGTTGGAATCGAACCGTGGTCACAGGGAGGGAGAGATGGAGGGATGTATTGGTTCCACTTTATCAACCTGATTCTCTGTAGGCTTAGGTTGGAATCGAACCGTGGTCACAGGGAGGGAGGGATGGAGGGATGTATTGGTTTCACTACCTGATTCCCTGTAGGCTTTGGTTGGAATCGAACCTGGACCATGGGAAGGTGAGGGAAAGACAATCCACTGTATTAACCAGGTGCAACCTTTATTAATAATCTTAATCGTGATATTCTCATCATTCTTCACAGGCAGATGGTGAGTCTGTTCAGGACCAAGTTGCTTCCCAAGTTCCCGCCCGTTTTTGGAGAATGGTTCCTTAAGACGTTCCCTGACCCTACCTCATGGTGAGTGAATCTTGACGTCTCTCAGTATGGGCCTAGCTTAGTTCATATCAGGGGCAGGTGCCTGACAAGATGTGGGTAGAATCTTTTACTTTGTCTGGAAGAAGCTCTGCATTTGTTCCAGAAATGTTCCGGAGAAATTGTCATCAGCAACTGCTTGACTCGTCAATACTGATAACTTCATTGCGGGATTTCAGGGAAGTTGCTCAGAATCCTGCAAATTCATTATACCCGATACAATGTCTGCAACCTGTCCGGAGGTCGGCCCAGATATGGATTAAGACGTCCCCTTACACTAACCAACTTGATATATTTGCCGACCTGACTAGATGCCGGATAGGCCACTCAACATTAACACACTCTTTCCTTCTCAAAGCAGACCCACAACCACAGTGTATCTCATGTAATAGTCCTCTGACCATGAATCACCTTATCGTAGAATGTGTTGAAATGGCTGAAATCAGACAACGATACTTCTTTGCTGCTACGCTAAAAGATACTTTCAATATGCCTCCAAATACCATTATTGCATTCCTTAAATCATCAAAACTTTACCACATTTTGTAAATCGCCCACTTGCATATTTTTTTTTTTTTTTCATATAACAAATATTTTTTCTGGTTTGGGGCTCCTCCCAGGGTTTGCTCACCCCGGTGAGACGAGATGTTATTCTGCCCATGGGATGAGTTTTCCAAATCATATACAAATATAATTTCCACACTTTCTTTACCGTATAAAGTTGTCTTTCTTTGGTCTGAGACTCATCTCAGGGTTTGCTCACCCTGGTGAGACAAGATTTTGCTCTGCCCTTGAGGTGGGTCTCACAAAATAAATCCAGACTTTATTCATACACTTCCTATACATTTTATTGACACAATTAATATATTATAATTAACTGGACAGTTAAACAGGAGGCCCTACTAGTCCTGGGGGACTGGTCGTGGGGGGTTGACCAGATGCTCGGAGCCATTGTCCCCTCATCACCCGGAGGTATGTGGACCTGTGAAAATACCGGCGGGGCCCGGACCCTTAAACTGCAAGGGAAACGGCCGGCCTTGCGGGACAAATTTAGACAGGGTGCCGTGTGTCTGGGGAATCCTCCGTGGCCCGCCTTTCACGGGATTCTCCTAGAAAACTGCCTAGAATCAGTCTATCGTTATACTTCTATACAATGGTTTTTCATTCTTTTGAATCGTTCTCATTCTTTTCCTGTGTGATAATTGTTCCTTCTGACTCCAAGTTCTTATATTCTCCACAGTTCACTTGATTGTTTTTTTTTATTACTAACTATTGTCTTATATTTGTACACATTCCCGCCGTGAATATGGCCACTGATGCCGGTACGGCGTTAAACCCAAAACTCACTCACTATATTTGCCGAAATTGGCAAAAATTCATTATTATCTTTGCAAACCCATAAGTCTGCAAATTGGTATTTCTGTGGAGACATCTCTTTATTCTCGTTTACACAATTTTTGAACTGTCACAAATTCCCTTTTAAAATGCTCCTATTTAAGCCACGGCTAATTTCCTGGGTTAACGTTTGGACCAAATATACTCTATATTATACCCTAACCCAGACACTAACCCTATTTTTTGTGTAAAATCCATGAAATTATTTCGTGAATAATTGTCCCAAGGTCTCCACAGGGTACTGAATTTAAAAACATGTACTCTCTCTTTGCCTATAAACAACCCGATACATTAATACCAGTTCATAAACTGCCTATTGTGAGACAATAATCTAGTCCCTTTAAAACAATGCCACAGTTGTATCTTGCTGCATTCTGTGCTCGTAGTCTCTGAGGCAGTTTGGCCTTGAGATTGTTCACCTGATGGATCTTGCGTGTTGCTGCGCGCGTTTGGCAGGATTTTCACCCAACATACCATGTAGGGTTGGCAGGGTATCTGCGGGTCTTTAAAAAGTCTTTAAGGCCTTAACAAATGTAATTGAGTTCTCCAAGGTCTTAAAACATTTACAAAGTAAATGATGACTTTGTTATCAGCACGTTATAACGATCATACAGCGTGTGAAAAAAATTTATTAGCAATTGATAAGCAAAGCAATTATTTTCTGTAAAGCGGATTGCATGTGGCAGACATGTGTGATCCAATCCTGGGATCCAAAATACACCCGTACATCTAGCGTCAGTCTACTTACTTTGGGTCTTAAATTGTAGAGTAGCATTAAAACTGTCTTAAATAGTTTTAAATTTGACTTTGTGTCTTTCTATTGTTAAAAGTAAGATACACCATTGGTAATTGCTTGAGTTATCATAATGAGTGGATTTGGGGGATTGTATTTTATAGTAAATATCGTTTAACTGACCTGTTCAAAGTTTTAAAATCATGGATGCCGAGGAAAGCAAGAAAAGTGTTTTCGTTTTTAACCAGCGTAGGGCAGTGGTTCTTATGTTGTTCTTGGTTTTTTTTCGCGATCGCTATTCAGCAAAAATTTAATTTTTCGGAACAATTGTAGGATATCTAGCGGAATCCTGTGCTAGATGCCTACAATCATTATTAACTTTCAAATAAGTAAGATATTTCTTAATAAATTGGTAGTAACATTTGTTGATATCTGCAATTGGTGTATCCTACCTTTAAGGTACCTAAGCAGACTGGCGTACGCCCGGACCTCGGCTGTTATGTCCATGGTTGGCTATATACTGGGTCTGGGTGACAGACATGGTGAGAATATCCTCTACGACTCAACCACGGGGGATTGCGTTCATGTGGACTTTAACTGTCTCTTCAACAAGGTAGGAATGTCAACTTGGATAACACAGTTTGTATGTCATTCAGTCTTGCATCTCTACACGAGATTGCCAGTTGATCACAACTTTGGACACTGTGACATCATTGGACATCAATCAGTGCTGTGTTGTGTAAGCCGTGTACAATCCTGGGTGAGCTGAAATGGTTTGGGATTGGAATCATTTGCCTTTGAGCATTAAACTGGGGTCTAGCCGTGAAGACTGATCTTAGCCAAGCAAATTATTCCAATACCAACCCCAGCCATGCAGTTTCTAAAACATGCAGGATTTTACACAGCCTACATATAACCAGTGTCACAGACCATACCTCACTGCACATCATGACGATGCCTACACTGTTCCTGCCGCACCAGCACAGACCATACCTTACTGCACATCATAAAGAAGCCTACACTGTTCCTGCTGCACCAGCACAGACCATACCTCACTGCACATCATAAAGATGACTACACTGTGCCTGCTGCACCAGCATAGACCATACCTTACTGCACATCATGACGATGACTACACTGTTCATACTGCACCAGTACAGACCATACCACACTGCACATCATAAAGATGACTACACTGTTCCTGCTGCACCAGCATAGACCATACTTTACTGCACATCATAAAGATGCCTACACTGTTCCTGCTGCACCAGCACAGACCATACCTCACTGCACATCATGACGATGACTACACTGTTCCTGCTGCACCAGCACAGACCATACCTCACTGCACATCATAAAGATGACTACACTGTTCCTGCTGCACAAGCACAGACCATACCTCACTGCACATCATGACGATGCCTATACTGTTCCTGCTGCACCAGCACAGACCATACCTCACTGCACATCATGACGATGACTACACTGTTCCTGCTGCACCAGCACAGACCATACCTCACTGCACATCATTACGATGACTACACTGTTCCTGCTGCACCAGCACAGACCATACCTCACTGCACACCGTGAAGATGCCTACACTGTTCGTGCTGCACCAGTACAGACCATACCTCACTGCACATCATGACGATGCCTACACTATTCCCGCTGCACCAGCACAGACCATACCTCACTGCACATCATAAAGATGACTACACTGTTCCTGCTGCACCAGCATAGACCATACTTTACTGCACATCATAAAGATGCCTACACTGTTCCTGCTGCACCAGCATAGACCATACTTTACTGCACATCATAAAGATGACTACACTGTTCCTGCTGCACCAGCAGAGACCATACCTCACTGCACACCGTGAAGATGACTACACTGTTCCTGCTGCACCAGCACAGACCATACCTCACTGCACATCATTACGATGACTACACTGTTCCTGCTGCACCAGCACAGACCATACCTCACTGCACACCGTGAAGATGCCTACACTGTTCGTGCTGCACCAGTACAGACCATACCTCACTGCACATCATGACGATGCCTACACTATTCCTGCTGCACCAGCACAGACCATACCTCACTGCACATCATAAAGATGACTACACTGTTCCTGCTGCACCAGCATAGACCATACTTTACTGCACATCATAAAGATGCCTACACTGTTCCTGCTGCACAAGCATAGACCATACTTTACTGCACATCATAAAAATGACTACACTGTTCCTGCTGCACCAGCACAGACCATACCTCACTGCACATCATAAAGATGACTACACTGTTCCTGCTGCACAAGCACAGACCATACCTCACTGCATATCATGACGATGCCTATACTGTTCCTGCTGCACCAGCACAGACCATACCTCACTGCACATCATGACGATGACTACACTGTTCCTGCTGCACCAGCACAGACCATACCTCACTGCACACCGTGAAGATGCCTACACTGTTCCTGCTGCACCAGTACAGACCATACCTCACTGCACATCATGACGATGCCTACACTGTTCCTGCTGCACCAGCACAGACCATACCTCACTGCACATCATGAAGATGACTACACTGTTCCTGCTGCACCAGCACAGACCATACCTCACTGCACATCATGAAGATGACTACACTATTTCTGCTGCACCAGCACAGACCATACCTCACTGCACATCATGAAGATGACTACACTGTTCCTGCTGCACCAGCACAGACCATACTTTACTGCACATCATGACGATGCCTACACTGTTCCTGCTGCACCAGCACAGACCATACCTCACTGCACATCATGAAGATGACTACACTGTTCCTGCTGCACCAGTACAGACCATACCTCACTGCACATCATAAAGATGACTACACTGTTCCTGCTGCACCAGCATAGACCATACCTTACTGCACATCATGACGATGACTATACACTGTTCCTGCTGCACCAGCACAGACCATACCTTACTGCACATTATGACGATGCCTACACTGTTCCTGCTGCACTAGCACAGACCATACCTTACTGCACATTATGATGATGCCTACACTGTTCCTGCTGCACCAGCACATGTAATAGGAAACAATGTAGTGCATTGTGTTCCATGCGCCACTCGACTGGCACACGCACTACATTATTCTGTGGTCTACTCTCGCTCGTTGCTGATATTTTTCACATTGTTATTCCACCCAGGGTGAGACGTTCGATTATCCAGAGCGAGTTCCATTCCGTTTGACACACAACATGGAGAGTGCCATGGGACCCATAGGGAAAGAAGGGATCTTTAGACGAGCGTCAGAGGTCACCATGAAGGTCATGAGAGATCAGAGAGAACCACTCATGAGGTATGTACTATTTGATTGTCACTTAACCCCCTCTGCCCATTGATCCACCCTTGCCCTGCCCCTTGCCCTGCCCCTTGCCCTGCCCCTTGCCCTGCCTCTTGCTCTGCCTCTCGTAGTCCATGAGCCAGCTAAATTATCGGTACCATTTTGAGGGACAAATTCCAATATGATTTTTGCAATAGAAAGAAATATGAAATGTACAGCAAAATATGATAGACCTTCTAAAACGGTAGCTTATGACAAGTTTGTGAAAGATTTTTCACGTAAATGTTTAAGTTCTGACATCCTCTTACTTTTACGCAACATACGGCTGTTTGAGGAATCTGTCAAATGTTGCACAGTATAGTTTCATGTGTTGAAGAAACTAAACTAGCCAATAGTAAATAGCCGTAGTTCTACATGTGCCGTGTCCGTGACATTTTTACGTTGAGCAGATAATAAAGGTTGAGATGAAATACTACTGAAATGCAAATGAAATGAACTATGCTTCATGTATTTTCTGCATTTGTTACACAACAAATGCACACCTTCTGATAAACACGTGATTTGGTAATAAGTTGTTCCCTTGTACTTGTATACCTCCTCTGCTCCGTACAACAACCTGCCAAACCATCATCACTCTCAACTTTGGACAGTATACAGGCCCGTACCCCCCCCCCCCCCCCCCCCTTCAAATTACCAAAAGGTCCACATTTGCCGGGGTAAGGCGCGGTCTCATTAAAGACCGACTGTGCGGCGCCCCGGGAAGTCTGGGGGATACCCAGGACCAAAGTTAACAAAAGACCCCTTGACAACCCGGTATAACCCCGTCTGGAACGGTCATTTACATATCAAAGAACATGAATATTCCCGTCTTTCCGCGGAGGCGCCGGGCTACTCTCAGCGCCCAGAAGGCTAATTTAAATATGAATGGTTCATCACGGGGCCGACAGTCCGCGAAATACCGGCCTGCCAAACCACAAGTATTTCGCGGCATTTGGGTCTATAATACTAGAAATGCCGAGACAATCAACGTACACGCCCGAGTTGAATAAAAACAACTTCTCAGTGAATTTACGTGTACATAATGAATGCACCACCAAATAAATTGTGCACGTACGTACCTTTACAAGTAATTAGTTCAAATTCGCTGATGATTTAAAGGCGGATTCATACATACATACAGCTGTCAATCATTGTCTGAATTTCTTGCCCCTATTGGAATATATTCGGAAAATACTCCCGAATAAGTCTCCCGTCATTTTACTTTATTCCTCTTGCACTATAAAGCGTTTATTATGTAAAATTATACCACGGAACCATTATAAATTAAAACATGTAACAAGCTCTCTCAATTTCCACGAAATAGATCGTTTTGTTAAATAAAAAAAAAACGGAAAATAAATCGTATTAAATTTCCCCCTTAAAACTGTTAGAAAAATGTTTAGGAGCTCAAAATATTAGGTGTTATGTTAAGGTTCCGTTTATTCTTTTTCTTTTCCTTTTTAAAAACAATGAAACCAGAAATAAATGTGTATAAACTTGGAATTTATTTTGCTAGCTTCGTAATTTAATGGTCGGGTGTATGTCGATTTTATTAGATATCAGAAAACCCAGAATAAATCGTATTATTATTTACCCCTGAAATCGGTTGGAGAAATTTTTGAAGTTCATTCACCGTCCACATATTTGCAAATGCACTTCATCCGAGAAATAAATATATCGAAAGTACCCCCCCCCCCCAGTCGCGTCAGGGAATAAAACAAATTTATCAAGAGAAAAAGAAATTTAACAGTGGTTTCCTTGACAACAATGTTGCTATGCAACCATCATTGTTTTGGGCGGCCCTAATATTTGGGCCTTTATTAGCATCTTCAGGCCGATAATCTCATTGGTGCTACAATTCCGTCTCCATGACAATTTGCTGTCTTGCACTTAATTCCCACGGTCATTTACTTGGCGATGGGCCAAGAAGTTTCCCGCGCAAAGCATCGGTTGGAGTTGTGGACGGCTGTTTGCTGTGCAAGTAGTAGACCTACCGGTAGTAACATAATTATATAATTGAGAGATAGCTTTCCTACATGTTACAGCATTGTCGCCATGTGTGTTTTTCTAATCATCCTAAAAATAACAATTATAAAATCAATATTTATTTCTAAAATTCCTGTAAACATTAATAAACAACGGATGTTCACAATGAATATATATTAGATAAGGCCTAACAGGGTATACTTTCGGATTGTGCAAATGTGGGGTAAGAATAAAGCAACCGTTGATTATCCGTCCAGAGGCCTGCTACAGTGTCGAAAAACACATACGATCTGCCCCCTACCATCAACATCGGGGAGAATTAATTTGCTTTTTTTTAGCAACTTGGGGAGGAAACTTCTGTTCTGGAAGCTGTGCCACACAAAAATTGTCTGTTAAAATTAGTTGTGCGCTTCCCCTATCTTCATTTTTAGAGTGCATACATAAACTGTCGTCGTGTTCCCCGAACTACATACATGTAGCAATATTACCGCTTGAAATATTGCGTGCCAGCGGGGATTTCCCGAGGCCGTTTTTCAAACCCCAACTTCGTCTCCACTGGGGCTTTGTTCATGTAGTTTGCCAATAGTGATGGAGCCCGTACTGGGCCTAGGCTGGGGATTGGAAAACGACCCGTGTGTTTTTAGTCCCGAGTTGTGCAATGCATGACAGGCGTGGATTGCGTGCGTGGATCCCAGTGAGTATTGAGCTCGCAGCCGGCCACGCACGCGTGCGGTAGCACCAACAATTTCCCCTGTAATCTTTCCAAAACAAGTCTCGGTAAACGTTACTAGATTTTCGTCATTGACTAACGAAGAATTTGAATGTTTTGTGCTGAATTAAGATGCAAAATCAACGAAGACCGTTATAGACACGGCAGTTAATATTTTTATGAGGTGTAGTAAAACAAATGGGCCTACAACATGGTTTATTTCTGTAGAATAGTGGGAATTACTGGTTTCTCGGTGTAGGTCAGCTCGAAACTATGTACCAGATCCCAGTTGCAAAAAGTACCCGCACAATTTATTACATTTATTTATTAAAGGCACGTTCTAAACCTGGCGTGCAGTCCGCGTGTATCCGTTCGTATGCATGAGGTCAGTAGTGGGATCATGTTTATTCATTTCACCATTGAAGCGATGACAATAGCCTCGCTCATTAAACTTCGCCGCGCTTGAGCGCACACCCCGTCCAGTTCGCGGATTCCCGTTCTCCTTGACAACGACGGACCGATCGGGAAGAACGGGGCAAGAACACACAGTCTTTAATGAGACCGCGCCTAAATAATGGTATTTTGATGTGGAAATAACTGTACTGGCACTCGAACAATTTTGGTCCCTTTTTTGGTTCCATCAGTACAAATTCGCCCCCCAAATTACCAAAAGGTCGACATTTTTCGGGGTAAATAATAGTATTTTGATGTAGAAATAACGTACTGGCACAAATTTGCACCCCCCCCCCCCCCCCATAAAAAAGTTTTTCGTACGGGTCTGGTATAGTGCAAAGACCTTTGTTTTCAGTTTACCACAGGGCCTCTGGTAATGTCCAAAAAAAACGTAGGAATCTGTGTGGTAATATCCTGTGGTGGACTGCCCTTGCTCTGCCCACCGCTCTGCCTGCACTGCTCTGCCCGATGCACTGCTCTGCCCGATGCACTGCTCTGCCTGATGCACAGCTCCACCCACTGCTCTGCCACTTGCTCCACCCGCTGCTCTGCCCCTTGCTCCACCCGCTGCTCTGCCACTTGCTCCACCCGCTGCTCTGCCACTTGCTTCACCCACTGCTCTGCCACTTGCTCCACCCACTGCCCTGCCACTTGCTCCACCCACTGCCCTGCCACTTGCTCCACCCACTGCTCCGCCACTTGCTCCACCTACTGCTCCGCCACTTGCTTCACCCACTGCCCTACCACTTGCTCCACCCACTGCCCTACCACTTGCTCCACCTACTGCCCTACCACTTGCTCCACCTACTGCTCTGCCACTTGCTCCACCCACTGCTCCGCCACTTGCTCCACCCACTGCTCTGCCACTTGCTCCACCCACTTGCTCTGCCACTTGCTCCACCCACTGCCCTACCACTTGCTCCACCTACTGCTCTGCCACTTGCTCCACCCACTGCTCCGCCACTTGCTCCACCCACTGCTCCGCCACTTGCTCCACCCACTGCTCTGCCACTTGCTCCACTCACTGCTCCGGCACTTGCTCCACCCACTGCTCCGCCACTTGCTCCACCCACTGCTCCGCCACTTGCTCCACCCACTTGCTCCACCCACTGCTCCGCCACTTGCTCCACCCACTGCTCTGCCACTTGCTCCACCCACTTGCTCTGCCACTTGCTCCACCCACTGCTCTGCCTCTTGCTTTGCCTCTTGCTCTGCCTTATAATAAGTCATCAGAATCACCACATCATGCAGTGAATTGTTTTCTAACCAAATTGACATATATTGACTGTCATCAGTGAGACAATTGAGACGTTTGCCATTGCCTGAAACCTGAAGATTTCAATAGGGGACGTCAGTGTAGCATGACTCCCAATATTTCTTGCCCTCATCTACTTTCTTAATTGTTCACTTTTCAGTGTTTTGAAGACGTTCATCTACGATCCACTGGTTGAATGGAGTAAGCCCGCCAAAGGAACGCGCACGTCACACCTGAGCGAGTCGGGAGAGATTAATAATGAGAAGGTAAAGAGGCGAATTTCATAAGATTTTCAAATAGAAATGCTTTGAAAACAAATCATTTATTAAATTTTACTATTGAAAAATTTCCGGGGTTAAGAAATGATATTATGACCACATTTACAAACACAGAAGTAACTTTATGATCGTTCAAACTGCAATCTCATTAGAAAAGTAACTATAATCAATCACAGATGACTTTATTCTAGAATATCCCGTCATGTTAATAAAATGAATCAACTAGAAAGTCAATAGTATTTCACATCATTTTGTGCTTAATGCATTTTCATATTCAGCATAAAAATTGATGCTGAGAATTCAGAAGTGATATTGGGGGTGGGGGGAATGAAAAATCTACAAAATACTAGTGTGTTTTTAGGTTAGTCAGTTGTCACTGAAATATTAAGCAATTTGCATGTAACCCCAAGTTTAATTTGAATAAGATCTGTTACACTGACTTGCTCACACATACAGCTTGGCACCGTTGAGCTTTGAATTCCCCAGACCAAAAACACTGTTGCTATATCACGTGATTCCTGGCAGGCCTTACGCTAGCAACCCTCAGCTCAGGAATGGCTTGGTGTCTTTGTGCCATTCTCACCCATTGTGAACAATGTATTGGTGCTGAACGTCTGTTATGTAAATATGCAAGAGCTTGCCCCGAATCATGTGATATGGCAACAGTGTCTTTGGTCTGGAGAATTTAAAGTGGTTTAAAATGGCTTATATTTGTGTTCGTTCCCTGTCAATCCCATCTTATTCCAAGGCCCTGACTCACGTCAAAGACATCGAGCAACGCCTGCAGGGAATCTTGAAGAACAAGAACAAGACGCGAGGGCTGCCTCTATCCATCGAGGGTCACGTCCATTACCTGCTACAAGAAGCTACGTCGGAAGCCAACCTAGCACAGATGTACTTTGGTTGGGCTGCCTTCATGTGAAGAAATTCGCGGCTGTTTTATGCCATGTTACTCAATTTATTCATATATAAGTGGTGGCACTATATATAAGCCAAATCGTGACCGTGAAAATGGGTTAAACGTCTGGCTACGTGCTCACCTCAACCCCATCCCTCCCAAACCCCACGAGGATGAGAAACAATATATTCCTTATTTGGTAAAAAGCTTACATGGATGACAGATCGTACTGGTCACCCCTTGTTTATTATCTGGCTTGTCGTTCAGGTAATTGTAGGTAATTTGCAACGATCAGTTAATTAACTGAAAATTACCTACAATTTGTTTTTATATACATTGGTTTTCCTATAATCACAGCTTTAGCAACTGTTTCATTTTTTGAGCGACACTTTGTAGTTGGAAAAGTTATCAGTAAAGATACTAAAAAGCATGTTTTTTAAGAGCCAAAGGTTGCAAACTGATAGTCGTGGTTGCAAGACGTCCTAATCGCGGTATGCAGCGTTCGTAGACCCCGCCATGACCTTCAAATAGAACTACTTGGCTAACTAACGTAATCGTGTGTGTGTAATTGCAGGACGTAACATGGTCAAATTCCTGTTACTTCATGTAATTACACGCGCGTGCAACACAATTCTGCTTTTCGAGCGATTGTCGGTTAGCCAAGACGTCCTATTTGAAGGTCATGGCGTGGTCTACGTTAGAAGATGCCCGCATAGGCAGCCCGCGATTAGACTACAAACTGATGTGTAATTTTCCGAATTCTTTTATATATATTTTGTACCTTTATATAAGCATTCAGCCATTAAGCTGATTTTTTTTTTGTGATTGTTAATTAGTGTATACACAAGAAAATTTGAAAATAAAAAACTTTACATTAAACTGAATTATTGTGTGTATCTTCTTATTATTAAGTGTGATTGAGGTCTACAGTTAACTCTGTTTTTACAAACCTAATACTACTAGAGTTTGCACAAGTCCGGTATATTGGAAATGGTAAGGGTTTAGTGTTGCTTGTTTTTAATTGGCTAACATTAGACTTTTTGGAAAACATTTAAATTGTAAGGGGATAGCCTTTTTATTAAAATATGCAAGTTTTGGGGAAACATTTTATAAATAAGGGGTTAACTTCACATTTGTATTAAAATTAGATTTTTTTTAAATTTATTTTACAAAAATAATCAAATAATACAATTGACTGCATGTGATATCTAAAATCAATGAGAAATTTATTATTATCAGAAAAACACAAGATGAAACTAAATAAGGTTATTTCCCCCAGAGTTTATAACTAAAACATCCCATTTCTTTTTCTAGAAGTAATTTGCAATGTTCACATGTGGCGTCAGTGATGACAGCAAAACTAATTTCAATTGTTTCGTGTTATTTGTTTTTAAAAATATTTTAATATAATGCCATATTCCTCACATTTGAATACATTAACCACTCATATATATACATACATGGACAAATAAAGTCCAACCTGAAGTCTGGTGGCGAGACTGCTATCTCCTGGCACCAGACTACTCCAGATTGAAAATCTGCAAAAATAGACTTATACAAAAAAGTTCATTTGTTATTCACCTTTTTGTAAATTTAAATGCTTCAGATTTAACCGATGCCTCTTCTTTCGTAAGAGCAGCAGCTTAACGTGTTACTGCATACATTGGTTGTTACCACACAAAAAACGTCCCTCAATTCTTTTTACCTCGTTTCCCATCTTAAAAAGCAATACAACAAAATCTAAATGAATGTTCACAATAAAAAACAATTGATGTAATTGTCAGTTACAAACTTGTAATAATGCATGTTAATAAAAGGTACTTAATACTGTGACAAATCTACTGATAGATAGATGCGAGGGTGCATATCGATACTCCTGATGTCCCGATCACTCATGACAGCACCAAGATAACCAATTCCCTGCAGTATCCTCAATCCCAGTCCATAGCAGCTGGGATGCCATTATATGATTACCACACATTTGTTATGGGCTCATTAGTGAAGGGTTCTGGCAAAATGAGACAGAACTGGGCAGAGGTTAAAATGAGGGTTTTCGGATATTAAAAAAAGAGTATAAAATTCTCCTTACAATACTGTATGGTGGGTTTCGATCGGACATTCTGTGAACAAGTTATGGCTGTTTAAAGGTAGTCTACACCATTTGCGGATATCAAAAAAAAATACTTCCGAATTATTAGGTAATATACTATTTAAAAGTATATGATTGTGGGCATCCGGCAAAAGGATTGCGCTATTTCTCCTGAAATTGTTCTTAAAAATTGAATTTTATAAAAACAAATTGGCGATCGTGGAAAAAAAACAAGAACAACATAAGAACCACTGCCTGACGTCGGTTGAAAATGAAAGCCGTTTTTCTTGCTTTTCTCAGTATCCATGATTGTAAAACTTTTGACAGGTCAGTTAAACAATATTTACTATAAAATACAACCCCCCAAATCCACCCATTCATGATAATAATTGCCAATGGTGTATCCTACCTTTAAAGTTCACATTTATTAATTTGTCGCAAAAGTAAAATGTTGAGAAAAAGGACTTTGAAATTTTGAGTTTTGTACATGATATAAAGGAAAATGTCAATTGATTTCCCTATAAAAAACACTTTCATTCCACTATTTCCATACTACATGTATTTCTTAATCAAATATAGTTATTAGGCATAGCAAAGATTACAAATATCAATAAATCTGAAGAAAAATAAATCACCCATTATTTATTATTTTGCAGTTTTCTCCACTATGCCCTGTGCCCAGTTCCGCCTCACATAGCACATTGAGTTGCAAGTCTGGTGGTTTTTCCTTAGGGGAGAAAAACAATCCTCAAAACCACAAATGAACAAAAGAAACTTGATCGACGTGGGTTCAGGCTGATTGTATATAGAAGCACACCCACGCATTTCAGGCCTTGCTCGCGGCATGTTTATGCGTCATCCGTTTTGAATCTCAGAAAAAACTTTGCGTGTATATGCATATATATACGTCCTCCGGTGCGAACTGGTTAAAAACCTTCTTTTAGGAGAGACGAAAAAGAAAGAAAAAGTAAATAATATTTTTTTACAAAAAAATAAGCAATCCCAAACTATTTGGGATTTAAACTCATGACCTATGACCTACATATAATGATCGCAATGTGCTAACCACTACACTACTGCAGTACTCACAAGCCAGTGGTGTTATAATAAGGGAATAAATGTGTGTTTGAGAGGTTTTAATCACTCTTGGAGTCTGGGTGCTGATAATTACCCGAGCCGAAGGAGAGGTTAATTATCAGCACCCAGACTCCAAGCGGTATTAAACAGAGTGATTAATACCGATCGAACACACATTTATTCCCATTCATAAATACCTTTTTTTTTTAATTCAGCCAAAAAAGCCCCCAAAAAGCCCCGAAAATCCCGGAAAATTGTCGCAAGTAAATTTCAGTGTTTCGCCATTCTGTGTGTCAAATGACATATTTCCGCCTTTGTCGCTCTACACAATACATGCAATAAAGCATATTTACTATGAACCAGACTATTACTGGTTTAATACCGGCCACATGACAGGCTCTCGACCAATAGGAATGCCTAAACTGTCCCAGGTATTTATGAATAAATGTTTATATTCACCGCGGCTTGAAATCACACAGTCTATGGTAACGGCTGAAGCCACTTCCAATAGACCTGTGTGCAATTTTAAGCCATGGCCATGTAATTTTGACTACATTTTGTGTACTACTGTCGTTCTACATATAGTCACTAATATGGTATGTTAAAACAAATGTCACAGCTGGGATTTATCCTGGAAATATACAAACACATACCAGTAGAAAACAAATGTTTTATCTCGACTAGTTCTATTCAAAATTGTTCATAACTGTCAGAGCTTGCAGAATTTCTCTCTTTAAGTAAATTCTTGTATTTCTGCAATAAATTTTAATAACAAAGCTTTAATTTGAAATCACATCACGGTTTCAAAAAAATCATAAAATTGCATTGCACATTTAAAAACAACAATTTAGATCACTTAAGTCGCCAATGCCTGTATAAAAAAAATCCTTTAACCCAAAAAATCAATTACATGTACTAATGCAATTAATGCCTTAAGTGGCTCTCACACCAGCCTTACGGGGTCGTTGCGACGTTGTCAACGCTTCCTTGAGCATCCGTTTGGATCCTTAAGCGTCCGGGAGGGGTCATAATTTCTTACGAGAGTGTAAGAAAATTACGGCAGTGCTACGGAAATCTAGACTGCAACTCTTCCTCAACGCCACCATAAGACTCCGTAAGGTCATCTTAACCATCCGCAAGGATTCGTAACAATTCTCCCTCTCCCGGTACACTACGGCTGCATCACGATTCCTGAAGGAAGCAAGGAAGCCCAAGGTCCCTACGTTTTTACTTACGTTTCCTTACGATTCCTTACGGAAGCGTTGTGGTGTGTTAGATATTAACAAGAATGTTCCTTACGGAAGCTCAGCGTTTCCTTGCGATCTTTTACGGCGGCGTTGCCTTGTCACAACGGTCCTTACAATTCGTTTCGATACCTTGCAGTACCTGCGGAGGACCTACACAAACCCTGTGATTCACCGGAAACGACATTCCGATCGCTGCTTTTGACGAGTAAACTGCAAGCATACGTAGAGGCACCGTATCTGCGCCGTGTATATCCGCAACGAAGCCGAAGCAGTCCGTACTAAATCGCTGTGAATCGAGGATATCCTCGAAGAAACCCGCACGCAACCGGTACGCAATCGCGGGGGTCCGTAGGAAATCGGCTGTTAACTGTGAGGCTACCTTTACGCAGCCGTAAGTTGTAAGAACCCTTTGTACCGACGTAACCACAAAATTATCTCCCGAGTGTTCACGATTTTGCTCAAAAAATCTCAACGCTGCCGTAGAAAGAACATCCGTGGACTTCCGTCAAAAACATTTGTTGGTGTGAGGGGGCCTTTACTCAGGAATTTGGTGTTTTTTTTTATATAATACAAAGATAACCAAGGTTCTTATTTAAAGTAAAACCCAAACATAACTGATGCTAGTATTTACATTGCTACATCACTATCGCTGTTGAATAAATATCATTAAATATATATGTAAAAACAAAATCCCAACAATTATTCAGACTCAAAACAAATCCTCTAAAATCAACATTTGGATAATTTATCCAAGTAACCTCAATTCTGCAAAATCATTCAGCATTAGTTTGGGCCTTATGACCTGGATCCTGCATTATCCTTTATAACAAATTATGCCAATATTACCCGATTCGGTCCAGTAGTTTTAAGTTGGGATAAACAGAAGCCCCAAAGCATTGAAAAGGCCTGTCCAATTTACCAATGACTTCTAGAAAAAGGTCTCTATTAACCAGTTCGCGTCGGGATTATTTTAACATCACCGAGCCGACGCGCGGGATTATTTTTAACGAAACTCGATCCGAAGCAGGTTCAGGCCGCCAGTCCCGGGAAGCACACCCACGCATTTCCAGCCTTGCTCGCTGCTGACAGACATTTCCGGCCTTGCTTGTGGCGTGTTTATGCGTCATCCGTTTTAAATCTGGGGAAAACTTTGCGTTTATATTCGTCATCCGGCGCAAACTGGTTAAAAATGAAAACATCTGGACTGACATTATATTAAAATATCTTTGTATAATTTGTCATCTACAAAAATTCCCTGTTCATAAAAAAAAATTCCTAGATGACTCCTTTAAAAAAAAAGAAAAAAAGAATGTTCACATCAATGTCAAAACAATCCTTAAATTTGCAGTAGATTAAAACATTGCAGCCATCATCTCTAATTATACTGCAATATGGAGATAAAAAACAATTATAATTGTACCTCCCACATTTACAAAATACTATGGTTTTCTACAAGCTTCCATATTAAAGTTTGTTTTCTGTACACTGTCTTATTATTTTGTATTGCCCAATGGCAGAAGGCACATAGGGAAATGATGCTGCAGAGTCATAGAAAGTAAATCACCTTTGACCGAAACCCCCCCCCCCACCACCACCACCCCCCCCCTTCCACAAACTAGATTCTTCAGCCTTCTGTTGATTCTTCAGGCCGTTAATTGTTCCGAGAACAAGCTTGCACAATTGGCAAAGCTCGGAATTCCCTCTTGTAGTTGCTTTGTAAAATAAAATAAAAAAATTAAACCATGAATACAAATCTTCATTTCAAAGCTTTTTTTTTTTTTCCTACAAATTTGGGGATTCTTTCACCAAATTTCCTCAGTTCTGACCATTTCTTACAATTTGCGAGTCAGGCTGCTATCACAATGACAGTTTGAGAAGCACTCTTACAAGTTTCTTTTACTGGAATTCGCCTATTAACAAAATGAAAGGCCATTTTTGCAGTGATGCCCGCCCTGTGTGCACTGCTGCATGCATACTTAAAGATAAGGCATGTATTTTGGTAGCCCTACCGGTCGAAGGAGCCCGGAGTGCGTGCACATTTTAACCTGAGCGCGACTTTTCCAAGCCCAGTGCTACTGCCGAAAATAGCCGCCATCGATTTAGTTTACAGCTGTTGGTATTTTATGTTGTCTGCAAGGTTCTCATTTTCAGTGAATTGCCCTCATCTTTACTTCCCGATGTCTCATGACCTTACAACTCCACCTCATCGCTAGCTTCCAGCTCGTTGACAGTCAGAGTTTGCATGTCGCTCTGCATAAGACTCTGCCCTCGTAGAAACCTGGCCAGCGGGGTACCGAGGAACGACCGCCGATCGCCACCAATCAAGCTCAGGTCGCTGATGGAGAAGGGAAACGCGGATGTCAACAAGCCTTGATTTCGGGCGTTCTCCTCGTAGGTGAAGTACAACCGACTCTCTCGTTTGTGGCGCCGCACTACGTCATTCATCCGGCTCGCAGCTGCTCCAGTTTTTCGTTGAGCTGCAGTATCTCGTCGACGACTTGGCAATGTTGCTTGTAGATGAGAGGGTTGCCTCCGCCCACAATGTGAGCACTGGGCAGCCAACGCAGGTAACATTGAGTCCAGAACTTGATGAAAGGTGGTCCCGTCTGGAGGACAATCATGTTAGGATCCACTTTGGATGAGCGACCGTTCCCCGTTGAGTTAGCCCCGTTGATGTTGAGGTTCTTATCTCGCAAGTGGACGGGCGTTGAGCGTGACAAATCCTCCTGGGATTTGCTGCCGTACTTAGCATCCAGCAAGGTCTGTTTGGCAGTCCGGGCTCTGTAGCGGTACATGGATGGATTGCAGCCTTCCGAGTAGTCCACCTCGCTCTGATTGGAAGATTTAAATCCCGGCACCCTATCAGTCAAGATCTGCTTGGCGATGTACATGGGATTGTTGAAGAGTGCTTGGTCTTCCCGGCTGTACCGCAGGGTCCAGGACCAGACTGTGGCTAGCCTGAGGGGCGTGTCCTCTTCTTGGACACACAGCCGATAGCGTTCCTGCTCTCGGTTGAAGAGGAAAGTGCCAAAGATACCAGCGAAGGTGCTGTCCCAGAGAGTGATGAGGTAGGTGTCCGTGAACTCGAAGGCCGAGGGGAATTGCTGCATCATCTGGTTGACGCAGTCCAAGAAGAGCAGGAATGATGGAGCCTAGAAGGGGACAGAAAAGAACAATCCATTAAAAGTCTTCTGTTTGTCAAGCTTCTGAGAGGTGGTCAAACCGCCGCTGAAATCCAGAGCCGCATTTTTAAAAGCTTATCAAGAGTGATGTACTCAGCAAAACTCAACCGAAAGGCAATGACAAAGAAGAACATACAGGGTGGTCCTAAAAAATAGAACGGCCTATTTTCAGTACCCACCGCCCAGAAAAACTAGTCTAAATAGATGGAGAATCTTTACAGATTTAAAATGATACCAAGATCGCCAGATTCAGTCCAGTAGTTTTTATTCTCGTGGCCTTTTTCTGAAACCAAGTTGGGGGTCAGTTGATCAACAGAAGGACTGTGCAATTCACCCCCGACTTTGTTCTAGAAAAAGGTCCCTAGAACTACCAGACTGAATCGGGTGATCTTTGCATAAGTTTTTGTATATTTCATCTAGAAATATTCTCCATCCATCAAAGTAGTTTTCTGGTTGGAGGCTATTGAAATTAGGCTGTTCCTATTTTTTTTGGACCACCCTGTGCAGTGCATAACTATACACTCATATTTGGCCATAGTTTGATTCTGTAGCAATATACATGTAGATGTATATACTTAGCAAGATATGGGACTGAGGGACTCTCCCAATAGTCCCCCATACCTATACACTCTCTAGACTATTGTTACCTAACACACACAACCTGAGAAACCACAATAAACACCACAAAAAAAAAGGGGGGGGGGTGTTCTCTTTTTCCCATTTCTTCCTTTATATTGCAATATAGATCTGTACTTTTGAAGTAAAGTTCTTGCTTCATTTGGTGCCAGTTTCACTGGATTAGTTTTCCTGCATGACTGCACAGGAGACAATTAAGAGGGTCGGGTAAAATCTGAGTTGTGCCAACTGGTCCGGACTGGATAAGAAAGAGACAATTTAAAAGAACACAACCATGTCTTAATTGCCCTATTAATTTAATTTAAAGGTAGTATACACCATTTGCAGATATCGAAAATATTTACGACCGAATTATTAAGAAGTATCTTACTCATTTGAAAGTAAATAATGATTCTAGGCATCCAGCAAAATGATTGTGCTAGAAATGCTGTAATTATTCCGAAAAATATAATTTTATAAAAAACAATTAGCGATCGCCGGACGGCGATCGCGAAAAAACAAAGATAACTGCCCAATGCCGGTTGAAAACAAACGCTGTTTTTCGTGCTTTTCGCGGCATCCATGATTGTAAAACTTCGGACAGGTCAGTTAAATGATATTTACTATAAAGTACAACCCCCCAAATCTACCAATTAATGATAATTCAAGCAATTACCAATGGTGTATTCTACCTTTAAGTATACAATCTAATAAAAACAAAAAATTGTCTCTTTGTTAGGCAATGGTTGTGTTTTTTTAAATTGTCTTTTTCTTCTCCAGTCCTGACTAGTTGGCGCAACTCAGATTTCAACAGGCCCCCTTATTTGTCGCCTGTGCAGTCAGGCATGAAACCTAATCCAGCAAAAAAGTCACCAAAAAAAGCAGGAAGAGTTACTTTCAAAGTACATATTAAAATATCTTATCTATCTTTATTTCTAAGCTCAGTATCTCCATGAAACTGATCCATGATTGAATATTCCAGTCATACTCATCGATCCATCATGTTAGCAGGGAAGTTTCCCTTTTCGGTTTGTATGAAAAAATTGTAATACATGGGTCTCTTGACCCTGCGACATGCCACCACACATAAGTCGCTTCGCCGTAAAAAAACCAATTGATTTTTCATCATTTGTTAAAAAAAATTCATATTACATGTATTCCTAGTTCAAAGCATGCCGAATAGCATAGTATTGTGCCGCTTAAACCTTGGTTGAACCGGTGACACAGCTTTTTGCCCCCCAAAAGTGCTGCCCCACAAGTATATCATTACTTTGTGTACATAAAGGGGCTATTCAAGTCTGGGTTTAGAAGACCTACACAAGCAATTAATCATGCTATTGTTGCCTTGCCCCATTCAACAGCACCAGCTGGGATCGAGGTACAGCGAGGTATTAACTTCTGGAATGCTCTGAGTGACTCGATCAAAGCATCTTCAACTCTATATCTACATTTGTTAAAAAGTTAAAAATTAAATTGCTCAATGTGTATTTATAATATTTTAACCTTACAACTAGGTGTTTGGGAATTGGATAGATTCAGAGTTATCGTCGTTGTAACGTTACTCCTGCTTGTTATGTTCTTAATTGTCTGTGTGTTTTGTTTATATTTGTCTTGTGCATTGTAGTTGTCTGTCTTAAGGTTAGGGAACAAAAGCTTTTGCTTCATCCTATACCTAACGTTGTTGTTTAATTATGTAATCTTATAAATTACACCTAGTAGAATAATATTCTATTTTGGTAGATATGTACTTAAGAAACTAGTGTAAGAATCACTATGTACAAAACAACGTTGAATAAATGTGAATTGAATTGAATTGATATATTCAGACACTATGGGAAAGTACTGTGTTGACATAAAGCCATAAAACCGAACAGCATTGGGGTTATACAAATACAACCGACTTTGAAAAAAGTACGGACGCACGTTCGTGTAAAAACAAAATGGCTGCACGTCGCAAGGTTAAATTAACTAAGTACACCCCAGCATAACCTGCTATATCCCAGGATTAACTAAGTACACCCCAGCATAACCTGCTATATCCCAGGATGAACATGCACCATGTGATGGGTCACATTCTTCCTGCACACCATTTTGTTCTCTCCAAAATTGAATGTCTTGACTGAGAGAGGGTTTTTAAGTTCGGTATCTAGAAGTCATCTCACCTCATCACCATCTTTTTTCGGTGTCAGGTGTCCACATCTCTTCTGGAAGGGGTGGCCGGCAACGACCCACTCTCTCTGGAACGAGACTCTGGAATCCCAGCTGAGTACGGAAATATGGATCCAGGATGATCTGGACTAAGGACGCGACGATGCAGGACGTGTCAAGGCCCTCTGGTTCTGAAATGAAATGAAGATACAGACATTCAAAAAAACAACTAGTAAACCATTTTTGATAGGGTATGGTTTTTTCCCCCTAAATTTGAATTTGCTGGTGAGCCGTGGAGATTGTTTTAATACTACTACTATACTACTGAATTGTATAAAGCGCAAGTATCTACCAGAACTGGTACTCAAGGTGCTGTGTCATTATTATCCCTGCTCATTGGGCCCACAAAACATTCCAAATACCATATCAGTGCCCTGGGGAGTATACAGCTCAATGCTGCCATTTCAGCGCAAAGCAGTTTATAATAACCATCTCTGCCCTCACAGCTAACTATTTAGTCCTGGGTGGAGAAAAGCAATGAGTGACAAAGTGCCTTGCCCAGGGGCACACACACCATACATGTAGTCCCAGAACACATGTAGTCCCAGAACACATGTAGTCCCAGAACGGACTCAAGCCCACAACACGCAAAGGAAGTACACACATTTACATAAAAAAATAAAAAATACTACTGAATTATTATGAAATGCCTTACTAGACTGCAAGTACACTGAACAAAAATATAAACTCGCTATGCGACACTTTGGAACCTTTATGAGCCTTGGGGGTTGCAAAATATATTAAATCATACAAAATTCATTTTGTTGTTCAATATGCTACAGATTACTGTCCGTTAGAACACTGGTAATCATGGACATGCATGTGGACACAATGGGGGTCAGGTTGATACAAATCACCACTCAATATTTTGTGTGTCCATCATTTGCGTCCCGTAGAGTGACAGATTTTTTTTCGCATCGAGTTGAAAGGTGAACGATTGTGGCCTGTGGAATGTTATTCCACTCCTCCTCGAGGGCTACACAGAGCTGAGGGATGTTATCCGGTACTGGAACACGATCGTGGACACGTCGGTCGAGAACATCCCATGGGTACTCTATGGGTGACATGTCCGGTGAATATGCAGGCAAGTCAAGAACTGGAATGTGTTCTGCTTCCAGGAGCTGCATATAGATTTTGGCAACATGAGGTCGGGCATTGTCTTGCTGGAAGGTGACGGCATGTTGGCGGGCAAACGGCACAACAATTGGTATGCAAATCTCATCCCAATATCTTTGCCCATTCAAATTTCCCTCAATGAAGTGCAAGAGAGTTCTTTGCCCACTCGTTATGCCTGCCCACACCACCACCCCCATAGGCAATTCTGCGAATAACATTTGCGTCGGAAAACAGTTCACTCGCACGTCGCAATACACGCTGTCTTCCATCTGCGCGATACAACTGAAACCGTGATTCGTCCATGAACATCACTCTTCCCCAGCATGCCAAGGGCCATCGAATGTGTTCATTTGTCCATGCAAGTCTGTTCGACGCCGAACAGCGGTAAGATCCAGGCCACGATTAGGATGACGAGCGTGTAGGTTTGCTTCTCTCAGACGGTTCCGGACAGTTTGTGGTGTGATGCGTCTGTTGTGCTGGCCAACTGTTTCATCTGCTGTGCGTGTTGCTGGTCTGAGATGATCACGCAGGGGAAGAAGCCAGATGTAAAAATCTTGTGCTCGGGTGGACGACAGGGGTGAGGTCAATTTTGCTGTACTTCCGGTCTGTCTGAAATGAACTCTCAAACGACCGATCGTCCGATAGTGAACATTAAGCTGTGCAGCAACCGCTCTAGTGGACATCATCCAGCATGCCAATGGCACGTTCCCACATCATATGAAGCACGATATGTGGCAGAGAAAACCTCCCCTCTTTTGTGTTGGCCATTGTGTTCCCGGAATCTCAAGAATTCCTTTTAGGTTTCAAGGGGGATGGGTTAGGTTACAATAGTGTTGAGTGCGTATAAAGTATAGGGATACGAGGGGGGTACCCCTCTGCCACATATCGTGCTGGGTATATCCCGCATGATTTGCGACATCTGTGGCATGGCGACTTCTGATGAAATTTGACATTTTGATGTGGCCTTTTATTGTCCCCGGTATAAGGAGTGTCTGAGTACTGGTCACTGTTAGAGCAGCGTATGGACATGCCACATCTGTGTTGTGGGTGGAACCACCGCATCACTGAGCAATTCCTCACTGGCAGAGATGGACACGAATGTTGTTTACAAATCAAGACAAATAACCATTTTTGGGGCGTTTATATTTTGGTGGCATTTATATTTTTGTTTAGTGTAAATAGTAGTCTCAAGCATCCTGTGAAATCGTGACACCTGATAGGATGTGGTTTTCAAAGAAAGCGGATTTTTGTATACATTTCCAACGATTTTCGAAAATTACCCCTAATTTAACAAATTGAGCTCAAGTCCACATTTTAATTTGCAATACAGTTACACAACCCAGCCAACTAGTCTGATTTCCTGACCAGAAAATTTTCGGATGTCTATTAATTGCTCTGTCTAGCCTGAGAGAATTCCAGGAAGCTGCCTTGCATAGTGCATAAAGTGGGCCATGTTTCAACAACACCCCCCCCCCCCCATCAGTACAATAATAATAATAATTAATAATACAAAATATTTATACTGCGCTATACCAAACTCACAGCGCCTGACATCAACCAAAGAATGAAATATATTTTTTTTTTACAGAAACGAGTTTGAGAACACCGATGCAAACAATGCGAATGCTCACTAACAACTAAATCAATAAGACGCACAAACAGAACAAATGAAGCAAAGCCGAAGGTAAAGTGGGACAAACATTTGTTTCCATGGCAGCAGTCATACCAGTGCCTTAATATGGTACCCCACTGAAGAACATTGGCTGACATGTCCAAGGACACAGTTCAATTAGCTTTTCTTTTTGTAGGTACAGGTCCTCATATTTTTTAACTTATGTAAATTCCATCTTTTATATTTCTTTCTCTCATTCAACATCCAACAGCGATTTTGCACCAATTACAGGATGGATAAGTTAGAGGAGACAATGTGAAGAAGTTATAGTTTAAGAGGTGGGAGGAAAACCCCAAAAGAATATTCAGGAGGAAAACCCCAAAGGAATCAGGCAGGGCGGAAAACCAAATCCACAGATTGGCCTAGGCAGGATTCGAACCCGTGTCACAGTGGGGGAAGGCGAGGAAACAAACGCTGCGCCAACCTAAATCCCCTTAAACATTTCGGCTGGATATTTGGAGATTCTAACACTATCGTTTTGTGACCTCGTGTATGGGACACTGCGTCAAATAGTACTCTTTAGTGCCTTGGCACTAAAAAGGTTTTCTTTTTTTGGCCACTTCTGTTGATAGTCGCTCTATGACCCCTCATAGTTCAAGTTCAACCTCAGGATTCCCAATTCAATTTGCGCCTCCACTATCCAGTCAGTTAATCTTCAGCACAGTGCAGGATGTACGCTTCATCAGATGGATGAGTCATAAACCTGCACACAGGCCTTCTGCTGTCCTCATGTCAACCTCCGACTGCAGGATAATCCACTTCACTGCTATCTCTCTATATATGTTTGCTTCCAGACTAGTGCGGGACACCGCCTGTCAACATGGACTATTTTTGAATGCGGTTGCACTTTACAAGACCAGGGGAATATTTTTGTTTTTACATAATGTATTTAACCTTTAACTCTAACAGTTCTAAATCCCCCAATTTTCCATAGGATTTTCTATACACCCTAGGAGGTTACAGTTTATATGCCTCGGATTTTTTCACAAGTTTTTCTTCTAGTGGCTCGATATGGATAACTACATAATGTCCCGTTCTCACTTGAATGATTTCCTACGCAAATGGCGTGCGACTACCAAATCGCACAGGGCATACGGGAGTCGCACGGCATGATTCGCACAGGTTGTAGAGATGTTGTGTGTAATTTGGACAGTTCGCTCTGGTCGCATAGAGGTCGCACAACAGGAGTCTAAAGTAAGTCACGCCGGAGACTAAAGAGAGTCGCACGGGTTGACTGTGCAACTCACAGCAAAAAAAAGTAGGGGGGGGGGGGGGTGAAACCCAATTATATTTTTGCCATGTTAATTTATTTAACTTGCAATTTGACGGTCAGTAGGAATTCAACACAATACGGTGACTTATACACCCAAACTGTTGTGTTCTGATTATGGTACTATGCCTGACCCCATGTAATGCATAATCAGTTACTAGTGCAGTACTCACTCAAACAAATTCCAACAAAACATGCAGTTGGATTTTGAAGGTTGGGATGGTTAGGGGTTAATGTATGTCCAGGAATCGCCCAATTGGGCTACAAAATGTGTTTTTGAACGAAATTAAGTTAAAGGTAGAATACACCAAATATTTACTAGCGAATTATTAGGAAATATCTTACTCATTTGAAAGTAAATAATGATTCTAGGCATCCAGCAAAATGATTGCGCTAGATATTCTGTAATTATTCTAAAAAATAGAATTTTATAAAGACAAAGACAAAAACAATAATAACATAAGAATAACTGCCCAACTCGGTTGAAAACAAACGCTGTTTTTCGTAATTTTTTTGGCATTGTAAAACTTCGGACAGGTCAGTTAAACAATATTTACTATAACATACAACCCACCAAATACACATATTCATGATAATTCAAGCAATGACCAATGGAGTATCATACTTTTAATCGGAAAGATCATTTAAAAGTAGGATATAAACTAGTGGTGGGAGAAATTGGAGATTTCAAAATCCGGTTATCCTAATTTTGTTCGAACCGAATACCGATTATTTGATTTCCCCGAAAGTTCACAAGTTTCATCCAGCTCACAATCATACCAGCAAAAAGTGATGAGTGAGGTGACACAGGAAATGCCCTCTCAATGACTGGTTATAGTTGGGAGGATTCAGTGACCGCTGGGTCTTTACAAAAACACCCCAGAATGGGAACTCACAAATAAGTCAAATGGGCAGGCTAATAATGAAACAAGTAGTACAATCGGAGACATGGAGCAAATTGGAAGATGTTTTTTCTTCAGCCTGTGTCACACAAAAATGGAAGACTAAACGTTTTTGGTTTGGTTTCGAATATTCGGTTTTCTAAATCGAAACCGAATGATGGAATTAAAACCGAATATTAAACAATTTGGTTTTAAATCCTAGCACTAATATTAACATTCACACAGCCATCCTCTAAAAACTAGAAATTGTTGAGGTATTATTGTGTAGAACGAGTTTCGGGGTCCACTTTTGCGCTGTTTGGGTTAGTCATGATTCCAGCCGAAAGTGTTTGCCTTTTGCGGACATATAGGAAACCACATTTGTGCATTGGTGCTGAGTGCAATTTATGGGAAACACGCAACGTGTATCGAACATTGAATGAAAAAGACAGGAAAAAAGTATGCGTACTTCGTCGTGTCCGATGTAAACAACCGGGTTTTTTTCGTCTTTTTTCGGAAATGATGATACATTAGGTTGGTTTCCTTTCAATGTTTGAAATAGGATAACTAAACAATCCAAAATCTTATATTTTGGGAGATTTCAGGACATAGTACCCCTTTAATACAAGATAAGATACAGGATTTAGGCACAAGGGTGGCTTCGTGCCCCTGATTTTTAGAAAAAAGAGTCCAATTTATGGTGTTTATTACACACAAAATGTTGCTCTACAGCCGAGAACCGGTCACAAACAAATGCACACCATGGGATATTTTGGCTGGTTATTACATTATGTACAAATTAAGGGCACATTTGGGCCTGTCGCCAAAGATTATCAAAAAACGAAAGACGAAAAGCTGCAACCGACCTTTTAACACAACCGTCTGTTCGTTTTGATAGATGGTTGTTGCCGCGGTGACAGCAGCTGACATACACATGCTGATCAAAAATGACAGAAATAAACAAAAAAAGGAAGATGAGTCAGTGACAAGGCAATTGCTGATTACAGTTAGTTTCCCGGAACAAGACTGAGTAATTTTTTTAAAGTGTATCATACAGTGGCAGCACCACACTCGTAAAAAAAAAGAAATTTGCATTATTTTCAAGCAAAGGTTTAGGTTATTTTCCGAGTGTTTCTACTATTAAATAACACCATACACACAACATTAAAACAGTGGTACTTTTTGTATTTCTTTTTTTTCTTTTCTCTTTTAGTTGATTTTCTTGGATTCTAGGATTTTTTATGTTCAGAGGCGGCCTAGTTACCTGATGTTCTGCATCCATTTTGTAGCATCCAAGTTCGAGTACCAGTCTTTGTCGGTGCCCCAGAATTCTTTTAGATTTTCTATAACATAAACAAAAATAAAAAATTGATTATTGCAAAGTTCAGATGAAGAAAAGTATGATTTTCCTTAGAGAAATTGTTTTTGTTATCTCGAGAACCAAAGGGTGTTTACAATCCTAGGGGGCTAAGACTAAAGTTTGAAGTCCTCGGTGATACGAAAGCACGAAAAATTTTGACTACACGAAATTCCATATTAACTGCCAAAAAATAAGGAACCTAACAAACAGTTTACGTAGTGTCGTCTTCATTTCTTTCTTACCAAATATGCACATCGTAACAGTCTGAAGCGATTGCTGGCCAAATGAACGCATGCACGCGTGTTGCGACATCATTGTTAAGACGGCAGTACTGCAGGAATTCATATGTCTTTGGAAACCAGCTTAGTTCGTGTCAAAATGAAAATTGAAGTATTGGTTCAAAGACGCTTTTTGCAGTGCGATTCAACATGCAACAAGCACGCTGCATGCAGCGCGGGGTATAAAGCCAGTGAATACGCCACACTAGAAATGACCACAAGAATGTCTTAAAACCTAGACTACCACAACGCCTGCATTTACAACTGCTACACGACACCGGGGCCGGCTCTCACCGTGCGCAGTGTTGAGACTGAGAAATCGATCTCCCAGTACAGACATTTACTGACAGACAAGAAAACAAAACTTGATTAAAGTCCACACCAAGCAACTGCTAACGCTGAAATTTATTGGCAATATTGAAGGGCGCTTTAACTAAGTTGAAATGCACATCTACATGCAACCGAAAGCCTGAAGTGAAAGGTACGTAAAAAGAAACCCGAAGAAAACAGAATTTGCAATTTGAAGAAAACGGGATTTTGATTTGAATACCGCAAAGAATTGGATGAGAGTAGATTCAGTAGATAAATACTCCAGCCCATGCACATGTATATAGTTACATGAATCACAACTAGATTAAGAAAAATTAAGCCTGTGTTAACACTAACCCCTAGGCTCTCGCACTACAAAGCATACCAAACCTAACAAACTTCAACAGCTGCACACAGGTTCAGTAATTATTGGTACACTGTACTGTACAGTACTATAAACCTGCCAAACTGCAACAGTTTAAGTTTGATTGAATTGGAACAGATGGGTCAATGCATTGCATTGACTTGGTACAGGTACTTGTAGGTCAATGCATTGTTCAGTATCAGTGTAGTAATGACTGGCCAGTGGTCTGTGCTTGAGTGGGGAATCACATACAGGGTGTATATATGCGTTTGTAAATACCTGCAATCGTGGACCTTTACACTACACACACCTTTCAATAGTGGACGCACTGCGATCGCGGACGTCCACGGTTACAATAATCAAATTTCCTGTAGTTATACGATCAAATGTGGACGCAGTTTCGATTTCCAGAAAATCCGACGATTGTCCACGTTTGTATAGTAACCGTCAAGATTTTGTGTGAAATTATACACCTCGTCATCGTATCGTGTGACATTTTACGTTTATCGTCGTGTAGCCGAGTAAAAGTACGCCCTCATGTGGTGGTCCTCCATGGCAACGTTGTTAGACAACCTTCATTCAAGCCGTTATTTATATTTGTAATGCGCGGTCATTGGCTCACACACACATGTACGATATAACGGTTTGTTATCAAAACCAATGAACGTCGTGAATCAAGACTACACAGGCCGGCTGGAGCGCGGGATCAATCACATGCATCATGGCCGTGGAGCAGCAACATAAAAAGGTCATCTTTGGCTCATTTTGCAGCAAATGATGTGCTCTTTCAGATTAACTACAGAAATATTAAATTAAATGTTTTCATTTTTTTTTTAATCCTGCCTATCATGGGTGCCATTTTCGTCCACGGTGATTCGGTTCTGCTCAACGTGTCAACACCGCTCTAAAATGGTAAGAAAAGTTTCTTTTTTTTGTTAATCGCTTTCTAAACAATTTTAAGAAGGCCTAACGTTAATTACTATAACTCCCGAGAGGTTTTGCAGAACTTTGATAACTTACTAACGTTGCCGCCGTATCGCGTACCGGCGGTATACGGGTCGTACTCGTCGTGTAGTCCTCGCCTCGTCGTTGTCGTTCACTGTTTCATGGTTTAATATGGCAGGTCCTGCATTCTCGGAAAACGGCTAAAAAATTGTCGTAATTCAGAATTACTTAAGAAGATTAATTATTGCTGTCTGTATCCTTGTTCTGTGTATTGTTGTGCTGACAGTGACAGTGACAGTCGTTTTTGTGATTTCTTATCTTTCAGTTGCAGTTGCAAGTTGGTATTTTTTTAAGCTATCCATCCATATCCATATCCACGAATAATCCATTCCATAATATTTTCATGAGAAAACAATATGGTCTGTCTGATGAGGCCAAATAAAATAGGCCTAGGCCTAACTGTTCGTTTATTGTATGAATTTTAAATAAATTAGGGTATTTCTTTTGTTGGCCTGAGACTGAGAGATGTACCGGTACATATACGGCTATTTTCACAATCAGTGGTGTAACTTTGAAATTTTGAGGTTTGGGTCTGTATTTTTTTAACCAGTGGATAGAATTCTTAAATTTTTGGTCATGCAACTATCCTGGGTAGGGGCTACCTCGGGTAGCTTAACAAAGTTCCTGTGTTTCTTTATATGGATATCCCAGACCCCAGAAGGGGGTAAATCCTACCACATTGAGTGGTCCGTTTTGTTGTACCTTTTGTTATTCAACCTATTTTTTTTTGTTATGCATGCAATTTCAGGTTGCTTTTGGGTTATGATTAAGCACAAGGGATGGATCTTTCTGCCATATAATTTTGACCTCTGATTCTGTTTCCGTTCTGTCACTAGGTCACTAAGGGTTGTTGTGTTTCGGAGGTTACATTTTCCGTTAACTTTTACTGTCAATATATTATGCATCACTTCTGATATTTGGAAATGACAAATATCCCACATGATTTTCAAGCTTGTTGCTGCTGATTACATCTACTTTTGTTTGATATGTTTGGTTTTTTTGCTTAGAGGCAGCTTCGAGAGATTACATGCTTTCAAATATATTTGTTAACTTTTCCGTTAACAGTTTCGTAACCTCTGAAACATTGGATTTTAATATGTGGTCTACCTCTGAAATGAAAAAAGGTGGTCATAAATTGAATAAACTAAAAAGTACTGATAAGACAACCCATCATCCATAGAAAATATCTTTGGAAAGGAATGTTGACTTTTTGGTTTAATGTGTAATGTTACATTTCCGTTAACACGGGTAACCTCCGAAACACAATGTAACCTCCGAAACATTTCAGTTTGGTTTCATTCAGTTTACTTCTCCAAGAAAAAACTCTCGGACCTTAACATAATACATGTATGTATTAACACTGCAGTCATAAGGATTAAAATAGTTAGGTTTGTAACAAAAAAATCAAGAAAGTGTGCTGTTTGAACACATGATTCTGAAAAAAACTGTTTCGGAGGTTACATGTTAACGTTTACAACACATAATGTAATTTGTAGGAACAGTGCACTCTTTTCTTTCAATATTTTAGTTTTGTTGCTTTCCTACCCACTGAGAACTATTTGCAAAATGACAAAAAAAAGTCTAGTTTACCTTTGATTTTGTTCTTAGGCTGCGATCTTTAGTAATTTGTGTAACATTTCCAAAACAAAACACAGATTGTAAAGGTTTTTGACGACAACATTTTCAAAAAATTCACTTTTTTTGTAACTGCAGTTGGTCAAACCATTCCTGCTTTTAATGTTAACTACTTAACACTGCATTTGTTGTTCAAATTCTTCCATAGCTTAGTTTGCACACAACATAAAGAAGTCATGTTGTGGATTACAATGTTGTTTCGGAGGTTACATTAGCTGTTTACAACTCACTCAACCTGCATTTTTAATGCAGAGTGAACAAATTATACACTACTCATTGCAGTATATACAATGTAGCAGTAACTAATTGATTAGTTTGAGTCAAACATCTCTGCTGATGTTGATGTATCACAGCCTTCAAGATCTACCATTTGGCAAAATAAAATTAAGAACACAAATCCACAGAGAAGATCTGAAATAGAAAGATAGAATAAGGGTCAAGACGCAATACTACCGAGTGAAAAAGGACCAGACGGTACACATACTTTTATCATGCAGAGAAGCTTCATGAGAGCTCACTCAACCTGGAAATCAGAAAATCCAACATCAAAGCAAGCTTGGGTTTACTACTAAGTTCTATGAACTGAAACCTAAGAACGTCAAGTCGCTGTCACATTCAAGACACATAGCATGTCTGTGTGTTTACTGTGTTAACATAAAGGAAAAGCTCTGTTGAATGGGAGAAGGTTCAATGATGAGACGGACTACATGGACATGCTGATGTGTGAAAAATCCCATGCTAACAGATTTCAAGAAGCCAAATGCATCCAAGGCAGCTGCTCAACATGTGGAAATCTCAAAGGCACAATCCGAGACTTCTATGATTATTTTGTTGAAGCTTCATGAGCCACGGACATACATGTAACCTGGTTGAACTTGAAATGGGAACTCTTTAAGTTACGATGAAAACAGTTCTAGGACGTGTGAGCAAGCGGGGTACAAAGTTGGATATTTGATCAGAGCTTAATGAACAGCTCCCTGTTTCCACTTTTGCAGTTTAATTTCAGAGGGTTAATAATTTGATGAAAATAGTTCTTCGGAAGAACGATGCTAGGAATAGGATGTACCGGTATATTACATGTACTTAAGCTAGCGAGGTACATGTATAGGGCACTGTTCTGAGATTGTTTGCAACAAAATATCAACTTGTTATTGTTAATTAAAACTTTATTGTTATTGTTCAATACCAGGGATATTATTACCAACTAACGTAAAATTTTGTGTTATCATGCATTACACATTTGGCACGCACATGTTCAGCAAATATGACTGTTTGGATTATAATTTTTTATACATGCCTCTGTAATTTGGAACATTTCAATGTTTCCCTAATGTCACAGTCTAGTCCCTATTTACAAGAGGCAAAATGTTACCATTGCAACATGTAGATCAATCGCTCATGGTCCAATAAGTAAATACATACACAAATTCATGGGGGTAGGATAAGAGAAAATTGGGTTTAGGGGTTAGGAAAGTTTGAAAGTTGTTGTGCACAAGTGTAAGGGTGTGTCTCCAAAAGGTATACCATTTCCCGTAATTTGATGTTTGATATTATTATTGATATCATTATTGTTATTATTATTATTGAGCCCATGAAGTTACAATAAAATGCATGTACTCTGCTAACTTTTTGATGAACAAAACACTGCACATTGTTGTACATGTACATCCTACATGTACATATTGTAGGTGTTGGAACCTTCCAAACAAAATAAAAAATAAGAAATAACTGAATACATTGTAAAAACTTATCTCTGAAACAAAATGTGTACAGGTACGTATGAAACAGGATAGTCAAATAAGATTATGATTACAAAAACTAAAATGTATGTTGTACAGTATGAGGGTTACCCTCACAGTTCTAGCTAAATCCTCCAATTAAATTTTAATATGAGTTTGCACACACCATATAGGGAGTTAGGGTTTTTAAGTACACATTTATCAGCAATTACTCAAGCAGAGGGAGAAATATAAATTTAAGACGATTATCTTCAAATATACCAAGTGTCTCTATTACGAGGCTTATTCAGAACTGAATAAAACTACATGTAAACAGTCCACTTCATTTGTAAACTCTATAAATACATGCAAGTGGTTTATTAATATTGCAAACATTTGTTTGATGATGAAGTCTGATGCAAGAACACCAAAGCTGACAATACAAATGTTTTCTTGCCTCTTTGATGGATTAATAACATGTTAACTTCATGAACATACTTTGTGCTGTGTAGTGATTCCTCAACTCTTGTCAGAGGTATGTTAACACTAAATGTAACCTCCGACACATATAGCAGTTGTTAACAGTAACCTCTGAAACACTGCTTTAGAAACCAGAAATATATATTTGAAACGATTTTTTTTCAAATATACTGAGTGTCTCAATTACAAGGCTTCTTCAGAACTGAATAAAACTACATGTAAACAGTCCACTTAATTTGTTAACTCAAATAAAGTGGTTTATTAATATTGCCAACATTTGTTCGATGCTAAAGTATGATTCAAGAACACCAGAGTTAAAACAATACAAATCTTTTCTTGCCCCTTTGATGGATTAATAACTTGTTTAGCTCATGAAAATACTTTGTTCTGTGTAGTGATTCCTTAACTCTTGTCAGAAGGTATGTTAACACTTATGTAACCTCCGAAACATATAGCAGTTGTTAACAGTAACCTCCGAAACACTGAATTAGAAAAATTCCAACTCTTGGACAGATCATGGGATTTTCCTGTTACCTTCACAGGTATGTTGGCCCAAGTGAACACTGTTTGTACAGGGCACAAGACTTGGCCACTGTCCTAGGAAAGTGTTTTAAATTTAAAAATTGTCTGACAAATAGTGATTTTTAACACTAAAATGTGATTAAATATTATTTCTCGAAAAAAATGAACTTCAGTTTGGGGATTTCTGGTTTTTAGTTTGGAGCTTTTACTAATACTTTACAATAAAACATGCCTTAACTAAGTATGCAGATATTTGGGGTAATAATAAATCTGCACCAAATGAATGCTGTTTTTGTCAAATTTCAGGCCTCAAATCATGTTTACCATCAATTTTGGTGACAATAATGAATAAATCAAGCTCCAAAATCATTGATTTCCTAAAATATATGTCTTAACTAAGATTTTTTTAATGGAAACAATTAAATATATAAATAGGTTTGAAATTTTGGACACTTGGAAACAAAGTTACACCACTGATTGTGAAAATAGCCATACATGTAATGTATGTAGGGCCTAACTTAAATCAATTTTGTATAGAATGTCAGTCACTTCAAAAATTTGCCGACTCGAAGAAAGACAAAAACTCTCCTTCCCCCCCCCCCCCCCCTCCCCCCCCAAAAAAGAAGACAAAAACAAGTTTAAGTTTGGGTTACAGTCGGCCTAGGACTAGACTAATGAGCCGGCCTCGCGCGTGCACGCGCAAGCACGTAGGAAGTTCGTATGATGTTCATGTCGAAAAGTGTGAATTTGCAATTTATTTTCTGTAAATATCTAGCCCAAAGACACTTTCGCTTTTTGTAACCCATGACGATCTGTAATTCCAGACACAAGAAAGATAAACAAAATTTCAGTTTTCTTCATTGGGTAAAAATATGAAAAAAATGTGTCATACAATTTTTTGCTACCGGTATGGCAGGATACATTGATACCCTGGACGTCAGTCATAATGCAATGAAGATCATCGTCCAACCTAGGCTAATAGATACTGTACTTTTGTACTCCAAATTGTTAATAAATAGGGCTTACTGTAAATGTCCTCAATTGCATAGTTCATGTAAAATATACATTCTAACATTTTAAAAACTCCAAATTTTTATTAAATAGGGCTTACTGTTTATGTCCTATATTGCATAGTTCATGTACAATACAAATTCTAATATTTTAAATACTCCAAATTGTTAATAAATAGGGCTTATATGTCCTCTATTGCATAGTTCATTTACAATACACATTCTAACATTTTAAATACACTTTAAATTGTTAATAAATAGTGCTTACTGTACATGTCCTCTATTGCATAGTTCATGTACAATACAAATTCTAATATTTTAAATACTCCAAATTGTTAATAAATAGGGCTTATACTGTATACATGTACATGTCCTTTATTGCATACGGTAGTTCATGTACAAATACACATTCTAACATTTTAAATACGTACAATACACATTCTAACATTTTAAATACTCTAAATTGTTAATAAATAGGGCTTACTGTACATGTCCTCTATTGCATAGTTCATTTACAATACAAATTCTAATATTTTAAATACTCCAAATTGTTAATAAATAGGGCTTATACTGTATACATGTACATGTCCTTTATTGCATACGGTAGTTCATGTACAAATACACATTCTAACATTTTAAATACCGGTACTCCAAATTTGTTAATAAATAGGGCTTACTGTACATGTCCTATATTGCATAGTTCATACATGCAATACGCATTATAACATTTTAAATACCGGTACTCTAAATTGTAAATAGGGCTTACTGTACATGTCCTCTATTGCATAGTTCATGTACAATACACATTCTAATATTTTAAATACTCCAAATTGTTAATAAATATGGCTTACTTTACATGTCCTCTATTGCATAGTTCATGTACAATACACATTCTAATAGTTTAAATACTCCAAATTGTTAATAAATAGGGCTTCCTGTACATGTCCTCTATTGCATAGTTCATGTACCGTACAATACACATTATAATATTTTAAATACTCTAAATTGTTAATAAATAGGGCTTACTGTACATGTCCTCTATTGCATAGTTCATGTACAATACACATTCTAACATTTTAAATACTCCAAATTGTTAATAAATAGGGCTTACTGTACATGTCCTCTATTGCATAGTTCATGTACAGTATTATTGTTTATTGTATTTTAAATACTCCAAATTGTTAATAAATACGGCTGTATGTACATGTCCTCTATTGCATACGGTAGTTCATGTACAATACACATGTGCTATGCAATAGAGGACATGTACAAATTCTCCAAATTGTTAATAAATAGGGCTTACTGTACATGTCCTCTATTGCATAGTCATGTACAATACACATTTAAACATTTTAAATACTTTAAATTGTTAATAAATAGGGCTTACTGTACATGTCCTCTATTGCATAGTTCATGTACAATACACATTCTAACATTTTAAATACTCCAAATTGTTAATAAATAGGGCTTACTGTACATGTCCTCTATTGCATAGTTCATGTACAATACACATACTAACATTTTAAATACTTTAAATAGGGCTTACTGTACATGTCCTCTATTGTATAGTTCATACATGTACAATACACATTCTAACATTTTAAATACGTACAATACACATTCTAACATTTTAAATACTCTAAATTGTTAATAAATAGGGCTTACTGTACATGTCCTCTATTGCATAGTTCATTTACAATACACATTCTAACATTTTAAATACACTTTAAATTGTTAATAAATAGGGCTTACTGTACATGTCCTCTATTGCATAGTTCATTTACAATACACATTCTAACATTTTAAATACTCTAAATTGTTAATAAATAGGGCTTACTGTACATGTCCTCTATTGCATAGTTCATTTACAATACACATTCTAACATTTTAAATACACTTTAAATTGTTAATAAATAGTGCTTACTGTACATGTCCTCTATTGCATAGTTCATTTACAATACACATTCTAACATTTTAAATACACTTTAAATTGTTAATAAATAGTGCTTACTGTACATGTCCTCTATTGCATAGTTCATGTACAATACACATTCTAACATTTTAAATACTCCAAATTGTTAATAAATAGTGCTTACTGTACGGTCCTCTATTGCATACATGTAGTTCATGTACAACACATTTAAAGAGCACCTCTAAGTAAAACAAGTTTTCTCTGATTTTACATTTTGAAATAAATATGGAAGTATCCCAACCGAATGCAATATCAATGGGATTTATAGCCCGCCTAAAAATAATCTAAAAGAACGTTTTTTCGGTTCATGCCAAAACCCGAATTCTTAAAAACGTAAAGGTCACGCTTTTGTTTACCCGCGTCATTGAGGGGAAAACAAAAAAATTGAGGAGAAACCCAAATGCACATGCACGCACAACACACGCATGTTGTACGTTGCCTGGCCCTAGCTGCACACAACTTTCCATTCTTTGACGTGCACGGGGAGGCCAATTCACTCAAGAATACAAGCCAGGGAACAGTAAGAAAACAACTTTGTCTTGGTACTCACGAATTTATAATTCTCACCGAGGATTTGTAGGTACAAAAGCCTTCCTTTCACTTTGAATGAAAGTCGAACACGAGCTTTGTTATACTCTACAACTTACAAGTACAAATCTAAGCGGGGTCAACGTGCGTATTTGCCCATGTCACCAGCGCATCGTGTACCCACCACGTGCAAACCACAAAACGAATCGCATGCGTGTTGCTGCTACCGGCCGGCCCCACGCACGATCTCCCGCCTGGTTACAACACATTATTGACGTTAGCGTCGGAATATACTTATGGCAGAATCATACAATTCCTGGGAAGATTTGAGCGAGTATTCGGAAGAATTCAATGACGAAGATTCCCAAGGCAATGCACTGGACTCGGCAAGGGGACCTGGAGGTTTTTTCCCCTCCAGGTCCATAGTCCGATCGCGACGCCGATGTATCACTAACTAGTAAAGGAGCCTGGCACCGATCGTTCGCGGTGCGCAACCGCTTCGAACCCGAGGCCCCCGTTGACGACGGGGCGCGTGGTGGGGAAAATCTCGCTGAACAGAAAGGCAACCAGGATCGGCTTTTACACACTAACTGGTAATACATAATTTAGATGAATATACATTGTATCATGATGCCACTTTATTAGTTATCTCAGTGAATACAAGTCATTGCAAAAGTGTTGGAAAAACATGAACCACTGCAGAGAAGCGACCACTTGGACAACCTAAAAATCCGACCTTGTGTAAGGTATGGCCGTCCTAATGAAAACAGGTAGGCCCAATACAATATATCAGCTTGCAGAGGTGCTAGCAACACATAAGATGAACATGGATGCTATGCCATACCCACTTCTGGAAACTAACATTCAGTTCTTCCATAAGAAGTACATGGACCAGGTCCTTGTTCACCCTTCTTATGCCACCTTTTTGGAGACGTTGTATGCTCAGTGTGGAGAGAGGTTTTTGTCTTTGTTTTCGGGGCCTGTGTTTAAATACACAGAACTTTTGGCAGAGGCAATGTTGTCATTGGCCGGACCATCAACTCCATCGGTAACACCACATTCATGTTAATTACACATGCTTTTACTTTTCCTTTCTTTTTATATTAATCAGCTTTTGTTATTTTTCATTAGGTGGATATGCTCAAACAGGCACACAAAACTAATTCATGTGGCAGGTGGTGGATTAAAGCAGATGCTTGTGACATCAACAAGGGAGTGCGGGAGAGTACAAGAGGTATTTTCTTTTCCATTTACATTAATTACACTGCATGTTAAGTGTTATTTAGATTATGTTAATTAGATATGAAAAAGAAGTATACCTACATGTACATGAGGGACAACCCAGCACGGATCCTTTGCTTGTTGTTTTCCCAAAGAACAAAAGTTTAGGCCTTTGGTGACTATTTTGACAGTGATGTACAGTCATTCTCCCCAGATGCCTCAATTCAGGTTTGTGTATAAAAACCCTTGATCTACACAACAGTTGTTAAACTGGAGGGCTACAAATGAGTACTCTCAACTCAAGTCATTGGAATGTGTATATTTTCAGCCATATTTGACAGCATCTTAGTAAATAAATTTGCCTGATAATACCACTTCCAATAGTCAAACCACACATTTAAAGGTCACAGTATTATGGATTCATCTTTTCCATTTAAAATGACCAGTGGAAGGATTGAGGGTTACGTGGCAATTGCATCCACATTCATGTTAATTACACATGCTTTTACTTTTCTTTTCTTTTTATATTAATCAGCTTTTGTTATTTTTCATTAGGTGGATATGCTCAAACAGGCACACAAAACTAATTCATGTGGCAGGTGGTGGATTAAAGCAGATGCTTGTGACATCAACAAGGGAGTGCGGGAGAGTACAAGAGGTATTTTCTTTTCCATTTTCTTTCACTTACATTAATTACACTGCATGTTAAGTGTTATTTAGATTATGTTAATTAGATATGAAAAAGAAGTATACCTACATGTACATGAGGGACAACCCAGCAAGGATCCTTTACTTGTTGTTTTCCCAAAGAACAAAAGTTTAGGCCTTTGGTGACTATTTTGACAGTGATGTACAGTCATTCTCCCCAGATGCCTCAATTTAGGTTTGTGTATAAAAACCCTTGATCTACACAACAGTTGTTAAACTGGAGGGCTACAAATGAGTACTCTCAACTCAAGTCATTGGAATGTGTATATTTTCAGCCATATTTGACAGCATCTTAGTAAATAAATTTGCCTGATAATACCACTTCCAATAGTCAAACCACACATTTAAAGGTCACAGTATTATGGATTCATCTTTTCCATTTAAAATGACCAGTGGAAGGATTGAGGGTTACGTGGCAATTGCATCCACATTCATGTTAATTACACATGCTTTTACTTTTCTTTTTCTTTTTATATTAATCAGCTTTTGTTATTTTTCATTAGGTGGATATGCTCAAACAGGCACACAAAACTAATTCATGTGGCAGGTGGTGGATTAAAGCAGATGCTTGTGACATCAACAAGGGAGTGCGGGAGAGTACAAGAGGTATTTTCTTTTCCATTTTCTTTCACTTACATTAATTACACTGCATGTTAAGTGTTATTTAGATTATGTTAATTAGATATGAAAAAGAAGTATACCTACATGTACATGAGGGACAACCCAGCAAGGATCCTTTACTTGTTGTTTTCCCAAAGAACAAAAGTTTAGGCCTTTGGTGACTATTTTGACAGTGATGTACAGTCATTCTCCCCAGATGCCTCAATTCAGGTTTGTGTATAAAAACCCTTGATCTACACAACAGTTGTTAAACTGGAGGGCTACAAATGAGTACTCTCAACTCAAGTCATTGGAATGTGTATATTTTCAGCCATATTTGACAGCATCTTAGTAAATAAATTTGCCTGATAATACCACTTCCAATAGTCAAACCACACATTTAAAGGTCACAGTATTATGGATTCATCTTTTCCATTTAAAATGACCAGTGGAAGGATTGAGGGTTACGTGGCAATTGCATCCACATTCATGTTAATTACACATGCTTTTACTTTTCTTTTCTTTTTATATTAATCAGCTTTTGTTATTTTTCATTAGGTGGATATGCTCAAACAGGCACACAAAACTAATTCATGTGGCAGGTGGTGGATTAAAGCAGATGCTTGTGACATCAACAAGGGAGTGCGAGAGAGTACAAGAGGTATTTTCTTTTCCATTTTCTTTCACTTACATTAATTACACTGCATGTTAAGTGTTATTTAGATTATGTTAATTAGATATGAAAAAGAAGTATACCTACATGTACATGAGGGACAACCCAGCACAGATCCTTTGCTTGTTGTTTTCCCAAAGAACAAAAGTTTAGGCCTTTGGTGACTATTTTGACAGTGATGTACAGTACTAACATTTGTTTCAAAAACAAATTTACCTTTTTATGTATATTAAATGTATATTCCATGTAAACAAAATGTTAAAGTCCAAGAAAAAAACATCTTATAATTACTGTGAAGTTTACGCGGGTTTACACTTAAATCAGTATACGCGGGTTTACACTTAAAAACCTGTGTTTACCGAGTAAACAGGCATACTTTTTTTGCTAACATTTAACATGTTTAGCAGCTAAACACCCGTGTCCAATTTCTAAACATCGATGTTTTCAGTTTAATGACAACACTATCCTTCTTTCATGCTAAACATGTTTAGCATGTAAACATTTTATTGCACCGTATAGCAATAAAGTGTTTAGAAAAGTGTTTACAGGCTAAACACAGTTTTTGCAGTGTATGTTTATCACTCTTGGGCATGGAAGACCTTTCTTTTAAAATTCTATATAGCACATTATCACACAGAAAGATAAATCACGGTGAAGCATGTTGTGCCCCACATTGTGGGGCAAAAATAAACACCAAAAACTTAACAAGATCATGCAAGATGAATTATAAGACACGGTGATTTCTCAAACATGTATACAAAATCTTTAAAATGTATTCTTTGACAGACATTTTTCTACTGCAGTTTTTACTCTTTCAAAAATGTCTGTGTTGTAAGGATTGTGCAATAAATGCATAATGGTCATTTGTTTTGACATCATGACTCCTACAGTTCCACTCCGCATCGCATCTACATGCACCAACAATTATTTGGTGGTCGTTGAGGTTGGCGCATCCCGTGTGAAGGTGTTCAACAGCGACAACACACTGGCCTTTGAGTTCCCAACAGTGATACCGAGTGAGGTTGGTAAGACCGCAGTTAACCTCTATGGTGTAGCTGTCAAGAATGATGGTACCTTTGTAGTAGGTGATGTCGAGAGGCTGGTGTTGACTGAACACAGCCCCACTGATGGTGAGCTCCTATGTACCATACCAGTCGATGTTGCACCTCACTTTCTGGCTGTAGACAGCATTGATAGATTTGTCATCAGTTCATCGTCACAGACAGTAAATGTTGCTGATGGCAATGGTACTACACGGTGCATCATCAAACCCACCATCAATGGTCAACCAGTACAGTACTGCAGCGGTGTGTACACTGATAGCTCAGGTATTTATGTTGCAATGCGAAATGGTGACAACACCGGTCATATCCACCACTATGACCCTCAAGGTCGCTTTTTCAAGTGCATTGCACAGGGTCTGTACTGTCCCTGCGGAATCACATTCACATCAGATGGTCAGTTGGCAGTGGCTGACTTCTACTCAGTCAAGATGTATCACCAGGTGTGACGTGACATTGTAATCAGTCATGTCATCAGTTTCTAATCACCAATGACATGCAAATAGTTCAGTTTACTGTTGTATATCGTTCTACATTTATACATTCTTTAGTTATTGTTAACTGAAAACAGGAAACTTTAAGGGAATCTCTTATTACCAATGCGCGTGCAGTGTGATGTCACATACATGTATTTATAAAACAATGTCACACACAATATATAAAGCCCAATAATTGATATTTATCGCATCGTAATTATTCAATTCGAACAAAATAGTGTTTTCTGTAACTCTTAACTAATGTTTAAAAGCCACACATTAGTGGGGGGTTTTTTTCGATTTTTTTTCTTTCACTATTTTGCTTTAAAACGCTGTACTTAACAATTTTGACATGCTTCTGTAAGCAAAACATTATTAATTATATAAATTACAATGGTGCAAGGGGAAGCCATCTTGACAATGCATTTTCAGGAAGAGACAAACGTTACTGCCCCTTGATCGTGTACAGAATGTATAGGTTTCCCCGGTCAGTTTATTAATAGATTTGGCAGCCAAATGATGACAAATCACCTATTTTCGCACAAATTTGGATGCACATTTTATTAGACTAAATAGATTGTTCAATTTCAATATCGATGCATCCAACTGCATATTGCAACAATTCAATTTCAAGAATGAGGCATTACAATTTCACACTGGGTCATTTAAATTCGCTCAAGCTCCCAGTTGCGCCAGTTTGGCCCTTCGATTTCACTATTAGGCAAGTATTTGTGGAATATAAGCGAAGAAATTCGAAAACGGTTCAGTTCTTTATAATTATACAGTGCCTTATTCCAAATTGATTAAGTAAATGAAAACTTTTCTAACCCTGCCACAAAGAAGCAGCAACAAAAAAACCCAAATTAATTGCTCATTCCCGGTTTTTAACACATCAAAAAGAGGAAGGAAGGAAGGAAGGACGGAAGGAAGATGGAAGGAAGGAAGGACGGAAGATGGAAGGAAGGACGGAAGGAAGGACGGAAGGAAGGACGGAAGGACGGAAGGACAGAAGGACGGAAGGACGGAAGGACGGAAGGACGGAAGGACGGAAGGACGGAAGGACGGAAGGAAGGACGGAAGGACGGAAGGAAGGACGGAAGGAAGGAAGGACGGAAGGACGGACGGAAGGACGGAAGGACGGAAGGAAGGACAGAAGGACGGAAGGAAGGACGGAAGGAAGGACGGAAGGACGGAAGGAAGGATGGACGGAAGGACAGACGGAAGGACAGACGGAAGGACGGAAGATGGAGGGAAGGACGGAAGATGGAGGGAAGGACGGAAGATGGAGGGAAGGACGGAAGGACGGAAGGACGGAAGGACGGAAGGAAGGACAGGAGGAACGGAGGAACGGAAGGACGGAAGGATAGAAGGAAGGAAGGAAGGAAGGAAGGACGGAAGGAAGGAAGATGGAAGGAAGGAAGGACGGAAGATGGAAGGAAGGACGGAAGGAAGGACGGAAGGAAGGAAGGACGGAAGGACGGAAGGACGGAAGGACGGACGGACGGAAGGACGGTAGGACGGTAGGACGGAAGGACGGAAGGACGGAAGGACGGAAGGAAGGACGGAAGGACGGAAGGAAGGACGGAAGGAAGGACGGAAGGACGGAAGGACGGAAGGAAGGAAGGAAGGATGGAAGGATGGACGGAAGGACAGACGGAAGGACGGAAGATGGAGGGAAGGACGGAAGGACGGAAGGACGGAAGGACGGAAGGACGGAAGGACGGAAGGACGGAAGGACGGAAGGACGGAAGGACGGAAGGACGGAAGGACGGAAGGACGGAAGGACGGAAGGACGGAAGGACGGAAGGACGAAAGGACGAAAGGACGAAAGGACGAAAGGACGAAAGGACGAAAGGACGAAAGGACGAAAGGACGAAAGGACGGAAGGACGGAAGGACGGAAGGACGGAAGGACGGAAGGACGGAAGGACGGAAGGACGGAAGGACGGACGGAAGTACGGACGGAAGGACGGAAGTACGGACGGAAGGACAGACGGAAGGACAGACGGAAGGACAGACGGAAGGACAGACGGAAGGACAGACGGAAGGACAGACGGAAGGACAGACGGAAGGACAGACGGAAGGACAGACGGAAGGACAGACGGAAGGACAGACGGAAGGACAGACGGAAGGACAGACGGAAGGACGGAAGATCGGAAGGACGGAAGGAAGGATGGACTGGAGGAAGGACGGAAGGAAGGACGGAAGGAAGGACGGAAGGAAGGACTGGAGGACGAAAGGAAGGAAGGACGGAAGGAAGGACGGAAGGAAGGACGGAAGGAAGGACAGAAGGACGGAAGGACGGAAGGACGGAAGGACGGAAGGAAGGACGGAAGGACGGAAGGAAGGACGGAAGGACGGAAGGAAGGACAGAAGGACGGAAGGAAGGACAGAAGGACGGAAGGAAGGACGGAAGGACGGAAGGAAGGATGGACGGAAGGACAGACGGAAGGACAGACGGAAGGACGGAAGATGGAGGGAAGGACGGAAGATGGAGGGAAGGACGGAAGGACGGAAGGACGGAAGGAAGGACAGGAGGAACGGAGGAACGGAAGGACGGAAGGATAGAAGGAAGGAAGGAAGGAAGGACGGAAGGAAGGAAGATGGAAGGAAGGAAGGACGGAAGATGGAAGGAAGGACGGAAGGAAGGAAGGAAGGACGGAAGGACGGAAGGACGGACGGACGGAAGGACGGTAGGACGGAAGGACGGAAGGACGGAAGGACGGAAGGAAGGACGGAAGGACGGAAGGAAGGACGGAAGGAAGGAAGGAAGGATGGAAGGATGGACGGAAGGACAGACGGAAGGACGGAAGATGGAGGGAAGGACGGAAGGACGGAAGGACGGAAGGACGGAAGGACGGAAGGACGGAAGGACGGAAGGACGGAAGGACGGAAGGACGGAAGGACGGAAGGACGGAAGGACGGAAGGACGAAAGGACGAAAGGACGAAAGGACGAAAGGACGAAAGGACGAAAGGACGAAAGGACGAAAGGACGAAAGGACGAAAGGACGAAAGGACGAAAGGACGGAAGGACGGAAGGACGGAAGGACGGAAGGACGGAAGGACGGAAGGACGGAAGGACGGAAGGACGGAAGGACGGAAGGAAGGAAGGACGGAAGTACGGACGGAAGGATGGACGGAAGGACAGACGGAAGGATGGACGGAAGGACGGACGGAAGGACGGACGGAAGGACAGACGGAAGGACAGACGGAAGGACAGACGGAAGGACAGACGGAAGGACAGACGGAAGGACGGAAGATCGGAAGGACGGAAGGAAGGATGGACTGGAGGACGAAAGGAAGGAAGGACGGAAGGAAGGATGGAAGGAAGGACTGGAGGACGAAAGGAAGGAAGGACGGAAGGAAGGACGGAAGGAAGGACGGAAGGAAGGACAGAAGGACGGAAGGACGGAAGGAAGGAAGGAAGGAAGGAAGGATGGACAGAAGGACAGACGGAAGGAAGGAAGGATGGACGGAAGGACAGACGGAAGGACAGACGGAAGGATGGAAGGAAGGAAGGACGGAAGGACGGAAGGAAGGACGGAAGGACGGAAGGACGGAAGGACGGAAGGACGGAAGGACGAAAGGACGAAAGGACGAAAGGACGAAAGGACGGAAGGACGGAAGGACGGAAGGACGGAAGGACGGAAGGACGGAAGGACGGAAGGACGGAAGGACGGAAGGACGGAAGGACGGAAGGACGGAAGGACGGAAGGACGGAAGGACGGAACGAAGGAAGGAAGGATGGACGGAAGGACAGACGGAAGGACAGACGGAAGGACAGACGGAAGGACAGACGGAAGGACAGACGGAAGGACAGACGGAAGGACGGAAGATCGGAAGGACGGAAGGAAGGATGGACTGGAGGATGAAAGGAATGAAGGAAGGACGGAAGGAAGGATGGAAGGAAGGACTGGAGGACGAAAGGAAGGAAGGACGGAAGGAAGGACGGAAGGAAGGACGGAAGGAAGGACGGAAGGACGGAAGGAAGGAAGGAAGGAAGGAAGGATGGACAGAAGGACAGACGGAAGGAAGGAAGGATGGACGGAAGGACAGACGGAAGGACAGACGGAAGGATGGAAGGAAGGAAGGACGGAAGGACGGAAGGAAGGACGGAAGGACGGAAGGACGGAAGGACGGAAGGACGGAAGGACGGAAGGACGGAAGGACGGAAGGACGGAAGGACGGAAAGACGGAAGGAAGGACGGAAGATGGAAGGAAGGACGGACGGAAGGACGGACGGAAGGACAGACGGAAGGACAGACGGAAGGACAGACGGAAGGACAGACGGAAGGACGGAAGATGGACGGAAGATGGACGGAAGATGGACGGAAGGACGGAAGGACGGAAGGACGGAAGGACGGAAGGACGGAAGGACGGAAGGACGGAAGGACGGAAGAACGGAAGGACGGAAGGACGGAAGGACGGAAGGACGGAAGATGGAAGGACGGAAGATGGAAGGAAGGACGGAAAGAACGGAAGGAACGGAAGGAACGGAAGGACTGGATGGACTGGATGGACTGGATGGACTGGATGGACTGGAGGACGGAAGGAAGGAAGGACGGAAGGACGGACGGAAGGAAGGACGGAAGGAAGGAAGGAAGGACGGACGGAAGGAAGGAAGGAAGGAAGGATGGACGGAAGGAAGGAAGGAAGGAAGGATGGACGGAAGGACAGACGGAAGGACAGAAGGACGGAAGGACGGAAGGAACGGAAGGAACGGAAGGACGGAAGGAACGGAAGGACGGAAGGAACGGAAGGAACAGAAGGATTGGATGGACTGGATGGACGGAAGGACGGAAGGAAGGACGGAAGGACGGACGGAAGGACGGACGGACGGAAGGACGGAAGGAAGGACGGAAGGACGGAACGAAGGAAGGAAGGATGGACGGAAGGATGGACGGAAGGACGGAACGAAGGAAGGAAGGATGGACGGAAGGACAGACGGAAGGACAGACTCTAACTCTAACTCTAACGCTAACTCTAACGCTAACTCTAACGCTAACGCTAATGCTAACGCTAACGCTAACTCTAACTCTAACGCTAACTCTAACGCTAACTCTAACTCTAACTCTAACTCTAACTCTAACTCTAACTCTAACTCTAACTCTAACTCTAACGCTAACGCTAACTCTAACTCTAACGCTAACTCTAACGCTAACTCTAACGCTAACTCTAACGCTAACTCTAACGCTAACTCTAACGCTAACTCTAATGCTAACTTCTAGTTCGAATTCTTCTGTGGATTCTTTAAATTCTTTTCATTTAAAACAATCTGCTGCATTCTTCGACGCATTTCTTAAAGCTTCCACGCCTTTTTCACCAATCTTCAAATTTCACCAATTTCAGGTAGACTGCCGGCCAAGGCTAACAAGCTTAGGCTTGTAATCATAATGGTCCTCCTATGTTGATGTACATAATATGCCTGGCCTGCTTTTTGAAGTTAAATCTAAATTACTCAAGGTTCCTTATGTGCATTTACAACATGCACCTTTTTGGTTCTTTTTACAACTTGTTACATACTTTCTAATACTGAATACCCTCTCTTGTATTTATTTCTCCTTTTTGTTCACAGATCCTCCATGTACACAAACTGCCTGACCTTTTAAGTGTTACAAAGGCTAAGCAAAAATTGGCTGCAACACATTCTAATTGACATACAAAGGTAAGAAAGCAGCAAATTATATAATGCTTCAGAAACAAGATTGTGCATTCTTTAGAAGTGGACCTCCTCCCTGTGTATTCCTGCTGTGTATTCAAAACAGCTTGTAGATGACATATTTGACATGAACATTTTCTAATATTGTTCCCCAGTATGTGAGGTTTTAAAGAAACATTAACCCTATCACCTTACCCAATACTACAAAATACTACTTGTATGCAGTACTCTTATTACACTAGCCTATAAGAACTGGGTAGTATTGTGTACTGTACCCCAAATAAATGCCTAGGGCGTTAGGGTAAAAAAATACTTCACATTTGTTGCCTTAATCTATTTTCATGAAACTCGTCGTAACTTCAATGCATCTCAGGTTGCAGCTGTGTCGTGTCCTATGAATCATTTCACAAAACACAAAAGTACAACTTGTAATAGGTGTATTTTTAGTACAATACGATGACTTATATGTATTTTTTAAGAGTCGTCGAAAGTTTTCCGAAACGTATTAGTGGCGGATGTTGGACTTATTTCAAGTTTTAACTCCATTAATCAAGGTTTCAATTCGCATCGGAGGGTGGGTGTACAAGTACCTTGCACATTTTTTTCGGGATTCAAAATGGATGACGGTAAACATGTCACAAGCAAGACTGGCAATATCTGTCAGCCACCGGCACACAGCAAGCAGGTTTTTCAGTCCCTACGTGATTTTGTCGATTTTCCCCAGAATGTTCTTCTGGGATTTTTCTCCCACCTCTAAAACTGTAATTTCTTTTGTCTTCTCTACAGGTTTATATTTTGGGCAGCTCAATAAAGATGCGTCTAAGACGGGAGGTGAATTGTTACTTGCCAATTTGTATGCAGTCAAGTGCTTCTTTGCATTGTTTTTGACTGGCATTTGAGGTAACAGAAAATGATTTAAATATGTAATGCAGAGAAAATTAAGTACACGTTTTATTTAAAGGTTGGGTACACCATTTGTAATTGCTTGAATTATCATGAATGGGTGGATTTGGGGGGTTGTATTTTATAGTAAATATCATTTAAATGACCTGTTCGAAGTTTTACTATCATGGATGCCTAGAAAAGCACGAAAAACAGCGTTTGTTTTCAACCGGCGTCGAGCAGTTATTCTTATGTTGTTATTGTTTTTTCGCGCTCGCCGTCTGGCGATCGCGAGTTTTGTTTTATAAAATTCAATTTTTCGGAATAATATCAGAATATCTAGGGCAATCATTTTGCTGGACGCCTAAAATCATTATTTACTTTCAAATAAGTAAGATATTTCTTAATAATACGGTAGTAAATATTTTTGATATCTGCAAATGGTGTATCCTGCCTTTAACTCGCAATATTTATAATGATTATATCAGTTGTGTGTTTCTTATTCATGATGTTATTTGTAACAGGTCGGTTTGGGTGTGAAAACGTTTCTTGCTTCTGGAGCTGTAGGAGTGCTCAGGACCAGATGCCTAGAGGTAATTCAGTGTAAGACTATTAACCAGTTCGCGCCGGATGACGCTAACGCTAACGCTAACGCTAACGCTAACGCTAACGCTAACGCTAACGCTAACGCTAACGCTAACGCTAACGCTAACGCTAACGCTAACGCTAACGCTAACGCTAACGCTAACGCTAACGCTAACGCTAACGCTAACGCTAACGCTAACGCTAACGCTAACGCTAACGCTACCGACTGGATGGACTGGATGGACTGGATGGACTGGATGGACTGGATGGACTGGATGGACTGGATGGACTGGATGGACTGGATGGACTGGATGGACTGGATGGACTGGATGGACTGGATGGACTGGATGGACTGGATGGACTGGATGGACTGGATGGACTGGATGGACTGGATGGACTGGATGGACTGGATGGACTGGATGGACTGGATGGGCTGGATGGGCTGGATGGGCTGGATGGGCTGGATGGGCTGGATGGGCTGGATGGGCTGGATGGGCTGGATGGGCTGGATGGGCTGGATGGGCTGGATGGGCTGGATGGGCTGGATGGACTGGATGGACTGGATGGACTGGATGGGCTGGATGGGCTGGATGGGCTGGATGGGCTGGATGGGCTGGATGGGCTGGATGGGCTGGATGGGCTGGATGGGCTGGATGGACTGGATGGACTGGATGGACTGGATGGACTGGATGGACTGGATGGACTGGATGGACTGGATGGACTGGATGGACTGGATGGACTGGATGGACTGGATGGACTGGATGGACTGGATGGACTGGATGGACTGGATGGACTGGATGGACTGGATGGACTGGATGGACTGGATGGACTGGATGGACTGGATGGACTGGATGGACTGGATGGACTGGATGGACTGGATGGACTGGATGGACTGGATGGACTGGATGGACTGGATGGACTGGATGGACTGGATGGACTGGATGGACTGGATGGACTGGATGGACTGGATGGGCTGGATGGGCTGGATGGGCTGGATGGGCTGGATGGGCTGGATGGGCTGGATGGGCTGGATGGGCTGGATGGGCTGGATGGGCTGGATGGGCTGGATGGGCTGGATGGGCTGGATGGGCTGGATGGGCTGGATGGGCTGGATGGGCTGGATGGGCTGGATGGGCTGGACTGGAAGGATGGACGGAAGGACGGACTGGAAGGATGGACGGAAGGACGGAAGGACGGACTGGAAGGATGGACGGAAGGACGGACTGGAAGGATGGACGGAAGGACGGACTGGAAGGATGGACGGAAGGACGGACTGGAAGGACGGACGGAAGGACGGACTGGAAGGATGGACGGACTGGAAGGACGGACTGGAAGGATGGACGGACTGGAAGGATGGACGGAAGGACGGACTGGAAGGACGGACTGGAAGGACGGACGGAAGGACGGACTGGAAGGACGGACTGGAAGGATGGACGGAAGGACGGACTGGAAGGATGGACGGAAGGACGGACTGGAAGGATGGACGGAAGGACGGACTGGAAGGATGGACGGAAGGACGGACTGGATGGATGGACGGACTGGAAGGACGGACTGGAAGGATGGACGGAAGGACGGACTGGAAGGATGGACGGACTGGAAGGACGGACTGGAAGGATGGACGGACTGGAAGGATGGACGGAAGGACGGACTGGAAGGACGGACTGGAAGGACGGACGGAAGGACGGACTGGAAGGACGGACTGGAAGGATGGACGGAAGGACGGACTGGAAGGATGGACGGAAGGACGGACGGACTGGAAGGATGGACGAAAGGACGGACGGACTGGAAGGATGGACGAAAGGACGGACGGACTGGAAGGATGGACGGAAGGACGGACGGACTGGAAGGATGGACGGAAGGACGGACTGGAAGGATGGACGGAAGGACAGACTGGAAGGATGGACGGAAGGACGGACTGGAAGGATGGACGGAAGGACGGACTGGAAGGATGGACGGAAGGACGGACTGGAAGGATGGACGGAAGGACGGACTGGAAGGATGGACGGAAGGACGGACTGGAAGGATGGACGGAAGGACGGACTGGAAGGATGGACGGAAGGACGGACTGGAAGGATGGACGGAAGGACGGACTGGAAGGATGGACGGAAGGACGGACTGGATGGATGGACGGACTGGAAGGACGGACTGGAAGGATGGACGGAAGGACGGACTGGAAGGATGGACGGAAGGACGGACTGGAAGGATGGACGGAAAGACGGACGGACTGGAAGGATGGACGGAAGGACGGACGGACTGGAAGGATGGACGGAAGGACGGACTGGAAGGATGGACGGAAAGACGGACGGACTGGAAGGATGGACGGAAGGACGGACGGACTGGAAGGATGGACGGAAGGACGGACGGACTGGAAGGATGGACGGAAGGACGGACTGGAAGGATGGAGGGAAGGACGGACTGGAAGGATGGACGGAAGGACGGACTGGAAGGATGGACGGAAGGACGGACTGGAAGGATGGACGGAAGGACGGACTGGAAGGATGGACGGAAGGACGTACTGGAAGGATGGACGGAAGGACGGACTGGAAGGATGGACGGAAGGACGTACTGGAAGGATGGACGGAAGGACGGACTGGAAGGATGGACGGAAGGACGGACGGACTGGAAGGATGGACGGAAGGACGGACGGACTGGAAGGATGGACGGAAGGACGGACGGACTGGAAGGATGGACGGAAGGACGGACTGGAAGGATGGACGGAAGGACGGACTGGAAGGATGGACGGAAGGACGGACTGGAAGGATGGACGGAAGGACGGACTGGATGGATGGACGGACTGGAAGGACGGACTGGAAGGATGGACGGAAGGACGGACTGGAAGGATGGACGGAAAGACGGACGGACTGGAAGGATGGACGGAAGGACGGACGGACTGGAAGGATGGACGGAAGGACGGACGGACTGGAAGGATGGACGGAAGGACGGACTGGAAGGACGGACTGGAAGGACGGACTGGAAGGATGGACGGAAGGATGGACGGAAGGACGGACTGGAAGGATGGACGGAAGGACGGACTGGAAGGATGGACGGAAGGACGGACTGGAAGGATGGACGGAAGGACGTACTGGAAGGATGGACGGAAGGACGTACTGGAAGGATGGACGGAAGGACGGACTGGAAGGATGGACGGAAGGACGGACGGACTGGAAGGATGGACGGAAGGACGGACGGACTGGAAGGATGGACGGAAGGACGGACGGACGGACTGGAAGGATGGACGGAAGGACGGACTGGAAGGATGGACGGAAGGACGGACTGGAAGGATGGACGGAAGGACGGACTGGAAGGAAGGACGGACTGGAAGGATGGACGGAAGGACGGACTGGAAGGATGGACGGAAGGACGGACTGGACGGAAGGACGGACTGGAAGGATGGACGGGTACGGACTGGAAGGATGGACGGAAGGACGGACTGGAAGGATGGACGGAAGGACGGACTGGAAGGATGGACGGAAGGACGGACTGGAAGGATGGACGGAAGGACGGACTGGAAGGATGGACGGAAGGACGGACTGGAAGGATGGATGGAAGGACGGACTGGAAGGATGGACGGAAGGACGGACTGGAAGGATGGACGGAAGGACGGACTGGAAGGATGGACGGAAGGACGGACTGGAAGGACGGACTGGAAGGATGGACGGAAGGATGGAAGGACGGACTGGAAGGATGGACGGAAGGACGGACTGGAAGGATGGACGGAAGGACGGACTGGAAGGATGGACGGAAGGACGGACTGGAAGGACGGACGGAAGGACGGACTGGAAGGACGGACGGAAGGACGGACTGGAAGGATGGACGGACTGGAAGGACGGACTGGAAGGACGGACTGGAAGGACGGACGGAAGGACGGACGGACTGGAAGGATGGACGGAAGGACGAACGGACTGGAAGGATGGACGGAAGGACGGACTGGAAGGATGGACGGAAGGACGGACTGGAAGGATGGACGGAAGGACGGACGGAAGGACGGACTGGAAGGATGGACGGAAGGACGGACTGGAAGGATGGACGGAAGGACGGACTGGAAGGATGGACGGAAGGACGGACTGGAAGGATGGACGGAAGGACGGACTGGAAGGATGGACGGAAGGACGGACTGGATGGATGGACGGAAGGACGGACTGGAAGGATGGACGGAAGGACGGACTGGAAGGATGGACGGAAGGACGGACTGGAAGGATGGACGGAAGGACGGACTGGAAGGATGGACGGACTGGAAGGATGGACGGAAGGACGGACTGGAAGGATGGACGGAAGGACGGACTGGAAGGATGGACGGAAGGACGGACTGGAAGGATGGACGGAAGGACGGACTGGAAGGATGGACGGAAGGACGGACTGGAAGGAAGGAAGGACGGACTGGAAGGACGGACGGAAGGACGGACTGGAAGGACGGACGGAAGGACGGACTGGAAGGACGGACGGAAGGACGGACTGGAAGGACGGACGGAAGGACGGACTGGAAGGACGGACGGAAGGACGGACTGGAAGGACGGACGGAAGGACGGACTGGAAGGACGGACGGAAGGACGGACTGGAAGGACGGACGGAAGGACGGACTGGAAGGACGGACGGAAGGACGGACTGGAAGGACGGACGGAAGGACGGACTGGAAGGACGGACGGAAGGACGGACTGGAAGGACGGACGGAAGGACGGACTGGAAGGACGGACGGAAGGACGGACTGGAAGGACGGACGGAAGGACGGACTGGAAGGACGGACGGAAGGACGGACTGGAAGGACGGACGGAAGTACGGACGGAAGGATGGACGGAAGGACAGACGGAAGGACAGACGGAAGGACAGACGGAAGGACAGACGGAAGGACAGACGGAAGGACAGACGGAAGGACAGACGGAAGGACGGAAGATCGGAAGGACGGAAGGAAGGATGGACTGGAGGACGAAAGGAAGGAAGGACGGAAGGAAGGATGGAAGGAAGGACTGGAGGACGAAAGGAAGGAAGGACGGAAGGAAGGACGGAAGGAAGGACGGAAGGAAGGACGGAAGGAAGGACAGAAGGACGGAAGGACGGAAGGAAGGAAGGAAGGAAGGAAGGATGGACAGAAGGACAGACGGAAGGAAGGAAGGATGGACGGAAGGACAGACGGAAGGACAGACGGAAGGATGGAAGGAAGGAAGGACGGAAGGACGGAAGGAAGGACGGAAGGACGGAAGGACGGAAGGACGGAAGGACGGAAGGACGGAAGGACGAAAGGACGAAAGGACGAAAGGACGAAAGGACGAAAGGACGAAAGGACGAAAGGACGAAAGGACGAAAGGACGAAAGGACGAAAGGACGAAAGGACGAAAGGACGAAAGGACGAAAGGACGAAAGGACGAAAGGACGAAAGGACGAAAGGACGAAAGGACGAAAGGACGAAAGGACGAAAGGACGAAAGGACGAAAGGACGAAAGGACGAAAGGACGAAAGGACGGAAGGACGGAAGGACGGAAGGACGGAAGGACGGAAGGACGGAAGGACGGAAGGACGGAAGGACGGAAGGACGGAAGGACGGAAGGACGGAAGGACGGAAGGACGGAAGGACGGAAGGACGGAAGGACGGAAGGACGGAAGGACGGAAGGACGGAAGGACGGAAGGACGGAAGGACGGAAGGACGGAAGGACGGAAGGACGGAAGGACGGAAGGACGGAAGGACGGAAGGACGGAAGGACGGAAGGACGGAAGGACGGAAGGACGGAAGGACGGAAGGACGGAAGGACGGAAGGACGGAAGGACGGAAGGACGGAAGGACGGAAGGACGGAAGGACGGAAGGACGGAAGGACGGAAGGACGGAAGGACGGAAGGACGGAAGGACGGAAGGACGGAAGGACGGAAGGACGGAAGGACGGAAGGACGGAAGGACGGAAGGACGGAAGGACGGAAGGACGGAAGGACGGAAGGACGGAAGGACGGAAGGACGGAAGGACGGAAGGACGGAAGGACGGAAGGACGGAAGGACGGAAGGACGGAAGGACGGAAGGACGGAAGGACGGAAGGACGGAAGGACGGAAGGACGGAAGGACGGAAGGACGGAAGGACGGAAGGACGGAAGGACGGAAGGACGGAAGGACGGAAGGACGGAAGGACGGAAGGACGGAAGGACGGAAGGACGGAAGGACGGAAGGACGGAAGGACGGAAGGACGGAAGGACGGAAGGACGGAAGGACGGAAGGACGGAAGGACGGAAGGACGGAAGGACGGAAGGACGGAAGGACGGAAGGACGGAAGGACGGAAGGACGGAAGGACGGAAGGACGGAAGGACGGAACGAAGGAAGGAAGGATGGACGGAAGGATGGACGGAAGGATGGACGGAAGGATGGACGGAAGGACGGACGGAAGGACGGAACGAAGGAAGGAAGGATGGACGGAAGGACAGACGGAAGGACAGACTCTAACTCTAACTCTAACGCTAACTCTAACGCTAACTCTAACGCTAACGCTAATGCTAACGCTAACGCTAACTCTAACTCTAACGCTAACTCTAACGCTAACTCTAACTCTAACTCTAACTCTAACTCTAACTCTAACTCTAATTCTAACGCTAACGCTAACTCTAACTCTAACGCTAACTCTAACGCTAACTCTAACGCTAACTCTAACGCTAACTCTAACTCTAACTCTAACGCTAACTCTAACGCTAACGCTAACTCTAACGCTAACTCTAACTCTAACGCTAACGCTAACTCTAACTCTAACTCTAACGCTAACTCTAACTCTAACGCTAACTCTAACGCTAACTCTAACGCTAACGCTAACTCTAACGCTAACTCTAACGCTAACTCTAATGCTAACTTCTAGTTCGAATTCTTCTGTGGATTCTTTAAATTCTTTTCATTTAAAACAATCTGCTGCATTCTTCGACGCATTTCTTAAAGCTTCCACGCCTTTTTCACCAATCTTCAAATTTCACCAATTTCAGGTAGACTGCCGGCCAAGGCTAACAAGCTTAGGCTTGTAATCATAATGGTCCTCCTATGTTGATGTACATAATATGCCTGGCCTGCTTTTTGAAGTTAAATCTAAATTACTCAAGGTTCCTTATGTGCATTTACAACATGCACCTTTTTGGTTCTTTTTACAACTTGTTACATACTTTCTAATACTGAATACCCTCTCTTGTATTTATTTCTCCTTTTTGTTCACAGATCCTCCATGTACACAAACTGCCTGACCTTTTAAGTGTTACAAAGGCTAAGCAAAAATTGGCTGCAACACATTCTAATTGACATACAAAGGTAAGAAAGCAGCAAATTATATAATGCTTCAGAAACAAGATTGTGCATTCTTTAGAAGTGGACCTCCTCCCTGTGTATTCCTGCTGTGTATTCAAAACAGCTTGTAGATGACATATTTGACATGAACATTTTCTAATATTGTTCCCCAGTATGTGAGGTTTTAAAGAAACATTAACCCTATCACCTTACCCAATACTACAAAATACTACTTGTATGCAGTACTCTTATTACACTAGCCTATAAGAACTGGGTAGTATTGTGTACTGTACCCCAAATAAATGCCTAGGGCGTTAGGGTAAAAAAATACTTCACATTTGTTGCCTTAATCTATTTTCATGAAACTCGTCGTAACTTCAATGCATCTCAGGTTGCAGCTGTGTCGTGTCCTATGAATCATTTCACAAAACACAAAAGTACAACTTGTAATAGGTGTATTTTTAGTACAATACGATGACTTATATGTATTTTTTAAGAGTCGTCGAAAGTTTTCCGAAACGTATTAGTGGCGGATGTTGGACTTATTTCAAGTTTTAACTCCATTAATCAAGGTTTCAATTCGCATCGGAGGGTGGGTGTACAAGTACCTTGCACATTTTTTTCGGGATTCAAAATGGATGACGGTAAACATGTCACAAGCAAGACTGGCAATATCTGTCAGCCACCGGCACACAGCAAGCAGGTTTTTCAGTCCCTACGTGATTTTGTCGATTTTCCCCAGAATGTTCTTCTGGGATTTTTCTCCCACCTCTAAAACTGTAATTTCTTTTGTCTTCTCTACAGGTTTATATCTCTACAGGTTTATATTTTGGGCAGCTCAATAAAGATGCGTCTAAGACGGGAGGTGAATTGTTACTTGCCAATTTGTATGCAGTCAAGTGCTTCTTTGCATTGTTTTTGACTGGCATTTGAGGTAACAGAAAATGATTTAAATATGTAATGCAGAGAAAATTAAGTACACGTTTTATTTAAAGGTTGGGTACACCATTTGTAATTGCTTGAATTATCATGAATGGGTGGATTTGGGGGGTTGTATTTTATAGTAAATATCATTTAAATGACCTGTTCGAAGTTTTACTATCATGGATGCCTAGAAAAGCACGAAAAACAGCGTTTGTTTTCAACCGGCGTCGAGCAGTTATTCTTATGTTGTTATTGTTTTTTCGCGCTCGCCGTCTGGCGATCGCGAGTTTTGTTTTATAAAATTCAATTTTTCGGAATAATATCAGAATATCTAGGGCAATCATTTTGCTGGACGCCTAAAATCATTATTTACTTTCAAATAAGTAAGATATTTCTTAATAATACGGTAGTAAATATTTTTGATATCTGCAAATGGTGTATCCTGCCTTTAACTCGCAATATTTATAATGATTATATCAGTTGTGTGTTTCTTATTCATGATGTTATTTGTAACAGGTCGGTTTGGGTGTGAAAACGTTTCTTGCTTCTGGAGCTGTAGGAGTGCTCAGGACCAGATGCCTAGAGGTAATTCAGTGTAAGACTATTAACCAGTTCGCGCCGGATGACGCTAACGCTAACGCTAACGCTAACGCTAACGCTAACGCTAACGCTAACGCTAACGCTAACGCTAACGCTAACGCTAACGCTAACGCTAACGCTAACGCTAACGCTAACGCTAACGCTACCGACTGGATGGACTGGATGGACTGGATGGACTGGATGGACTGGATGGACTGGATGGACTGGATGGACTGGATGGACTGGATGGACTGGATGGACTGGATGGACTGGATGGACTGGATGGACTGGATGGACTGGATGGGCTGGATGGGCTGTATGGGCTGGATGGGCTGGATGGGCTGGATGGGCTGGATGGGCTGGATGGGCTGGATGGGCTGGATGGGCTGGATGGGCTGGATGGGCTGGATGGACTGGATGGGCTGGATGGGCTGGATGGGCTGGATGGACTGGATGGACTGGATGGACTGGATGGGCTGGATGGGCTGGATGGGCTGGATGGGCTGGATGGGCTGGATGGGCTGGATGGGCTGGATGGGCTGGATGGACTGGATGGACTGGATGGACTGGATGGACTGGATGGACTGGATGGACTGGATGGACTGGATGGACTGGACTGGATGGACTGGATGGACTGGATGGACTGGATGGACTGGACTGGATGGACTGGATGGACTGGATGGACTGGATGGACTGGATGGACTGGATGGACTGGATGGACTGGATGGACTGGATGGACTGGATGGACTGGATGGACTGGATGGACTGGATGGACTGGATGGACTGGATGGACTGGATGGACTGGATGGACTGGATGGACTGGATGGGCTGGATGGGCTGGATGGGCTGGATGGGCTGGATGGGCTGGATGGGCTGGATGGGCTGGATGGGCTGGATGGGCTGGATGGGCTGGATGGGCTGGATGGGCTGGATGGGCTGGATGGGCTGGATGGGCTGGATGGGCTGGATGGGCTTGACTGGAAGGATGGACGGAAGGACGGACTGGAAGGATGGACGGAAGGACGGAAGGACGGACTGGAAGGATGGACGGAAGGACGGACTGGAAGGATGGACGGAAGGACGGACTGGAAGGATGGACGGAAGGACGGACTGGAAGGACGGACGGAAGGACGGACTGGAAGGATGGACGGACTGGAAGGACGGACTGGAAGGATGGACGGACTGGAAGGATGGACGGAAGGACGGACTGGAAGGACGGACTGGAAGGACGGACGGAAGGACGGACTGGAAGGACGGACTGGAAGGATGGACGGAAGGACGGACTGGAAGGATGGACGGAAGGACGGACTGGAAGGATGGACGGAAGGACGGACTGGAAGGATGGACGGAAGGACGGACTGGATGGATGGACGGACTGGAAGGACGGACTGGAAGGATGGACGGAAGGACGGACTGGAAGGATGGACGGACTGGAAGGACGGACTGGAAGGATGGACGGACTGGAAGGACGGACTGGAAGGACGGACGGAAGGACGGACTGGAAGGACGGACTGGAAGGATGGACGGAAGGACGGACTGGAAGGATGGACGGAAGGACGGACGGACTGGAAGGATGGACGAAAGGACGGACGGACTGGAAGGATGGACGAAAGGACGGACGGACTGGAAGGATGGACGGAAGGACGGACGGACTGGAAGGATGGACGGAAGGACGGACTGGAAGGATGGACGGAAGGACAGACTGGAAGGATGGACGGAAGGACGGACTGGAAGGATGGACGGAAGGACGGACTGGAAGGATGGACGGAAGGACGGACTGGAAGGATGGACGGAAGGACGGACTGGAAGGATGGACGGAAGGACGGACTGGAAGGATGGACGGAAGGACGGACTGGAAGGATGGACGGAAGGACGGACTGGAAGGATGGACGGAAGGACGGACTGGATGGATGGACGGACTGGAAGGACGGACTGGAAGGATGGACGGAAGGACGGACTGGAAGGATGGACGGAAGGACGGACTGGAAGGATGGACGGAAAGACGGACGGACTGGAAGGATGGACGGAAGGACGGACGGACTGGAAGGATGGACGGAAGGACGGACTGGAAGGATGGACGGAAAGACGGACGGACTGGAAGGATGGACGGAAGGACGGACGGACTGGAAGGATGGACGGAAGGACGGACGGACTGGAAGGATGGACGGAAGGACGGACTGGAAGGATGGAGGGAAGGACGGACTGGAAGGATGGACGGAAGGACGGACTGGAAGGATGGACGGAAGGACGGACTGGAAGGATGGACGGAAGGACGGACTGGAAGGATGGACGGAAGGACGTACTGGAAGGATGGACGGAAGGACGGACTGGAAGGATGGACGGAAGGACGTACTGGAAGGATGGACGGAAGGACGGACTGGAAGGATGGACGGAAGGACGGACGGACTGGAAGGATGGACGGAAGGACGGACGGACTGGAAGGATGGACGGAAGGACGGACGGACTGGAAGGATGGACGGAAGGACGGACTGGAAGGATGGACGGAAGGACGGACTGGAAGGATGGACGGAAGGACGGACTGGAAGGATGGACGGAAGGACGGACTGGATGGATGGACGGACTGGAAGGACGGACTGGAAGGATGGACGGAAGGACGGACTGGAAGGATGGACGGAAAGACGGACGGACTGGAAGGATGGACGGAAGGACGGACGGACTGGAAGGATGGACGGAAGGACGGACGGACTGGAAGGATGGACGGAAGGACGGACTGGAAGGACGGACTGGAAGGACGGACTGGAAGGATGGACGGAAGGATGGACGGAAGGACGGACTGGAAGGATGGACGGAAGGACGGACTGGAAGGATGGACGGAAGGACGGACTGGAAGGATGGACGGAAGGACGTACTGGAAGGATGGACGGAAGGACGTACTGGAAGGATGGACGGAAGGACGGACTGGAAGGATGGACGGAAGGACGGACGGACTGGAAGGATGGACGGAAGGACGGACGGACTGGAAGGATGGACGGAAGGACGGACGGACGGACTGGAAGGATGGACGGAAGGACGGACTGGAAGGATGGACGGAAGGACGGACTGGAAGGATGGACGGAAGGACGGACTGGAAGGAAGGACGGACTGGAAGGATGGACGGAAGGACAGACTGGAAGGATGGACGGAAGGACGGACTGGACGGAAGGACGGACTGGAAGGATGGACGGGTACGGACTGGAAGGATGGACGGAAGGACGGACTGGAAGGATGGACGGAAGGACGGACTGGAAGGATGGACGGAAGGACGGACTGGAAGGATGGACGGAAGGACGGACTGGAAGGATGGACGGAAGGACGGACTGGAAGGATGGATGGAAGGACGGACTGGAAGGATGGACGGAAGGACGGACTGGAAGGATGGACGGAAGGACGGACTGGAAGGACGGAAGGAAGGACGGAAGGACGGAAGGACGGAAGGACGGAAGGACGAAAGGACGAAAGGACGAAAGGACGAAAGGACGAAAGGACGAAAGGACGAAAGGACGAAAGGACGAAAGGACGAAAGGACGAAAGGACGAAAGGACGAAAGGACGAAAGGACGAAAGGACGAAAGGACGAAAGGACGAAAGGACGAAAGGACGAAAGGACGAAAGGACGAAAGGACGAAAGGACGAAAGGACGAAAGGACGAAAGGACGAAAGGACGAAAGGACGAAAGGACGAAAGGACGAAAGGACGAAAGGACGAAAGGACGAAAGGACGAAAGGACGAAAGGACGAAAGGACGAAAGGACGAAAGGACGAAAGGACGAAAGGACGGAAGGACGGAAGGACGGAAGGACGGAAGGACGGAAGGACGGAAGGACGGAAGGACGGAAGGACGGAAGGACGGAAGGACGGAAGGACGGAAGGACGGAAGGACGGAAGGACGGAAGGACGGAAGGACGGAAGGACGGAAGGACGGAAGGACGGAAGGACGGAAGGACGGAAGGACGGAAGGACGGAAGGACGGAAGGACGGAAGGACGGAAGGACGGAAGGACGGAAGGACGGAAGGACGGAAGGACGGAAGGACGGAAGGACGGAAGGACGGAAGGACGGAAGGACGGAAGGACGGAAGGACGGAAGGACGGAAGGACGGAAGGACGGAAGGACGGAAGGACGGAAGGACGGAAGGACGGAAGGACGGAAGGACGGAAGGACGGAAGGACGGAAGGACGGAAGGACGGAAGGACGGAAGGACGGAAGGACGGAAGGACGGAAGGACGGAAGGACGGAAGGACGGAAGGACGGAAGGACGGAAGGACGGAAGGACGGAAGGACGGAAGGACGGAAGGACGGAAGGACGGAAGGACGGAAGGACGGAAGGACGGAAGGACGGAAGGACGGAAGGACGGAAGGACGGAAGGACGGAAGGACGGAAGGACGGAAGGACGGAAGGACGGAAGGACGGAAGGACGGAAGGACGGAAGGACGGAAGGACGGAAGGACGGAAGGACGGAAGGACGGAAGGACGGAAGGACGGAAGGACGGAAGGACGGAAGGACGGAAGGACGGAAGGACGGAAGGACGGAAGGACGGAAGGACGGAAGGACGGAAGGACGGAAGGACGGAAGGAAGGACGGAAGGACGGAAGGAAGGAAGGAAGGATGGACGGAAGGACGGACGGAAGGACGGAACGAAGGAACGAAGGAAGGAACGAAGGAAGGAACGAAGGAAGGAAGGATGGACGGAAGGACAGACGGAAGGACAGACTCTAACTCTAACTCTAACGCTAACTCTAACGCTAACTCTAACGCTAACTCTAACGCTAACGCTAATGCTAACGCTAACGCTAACTCTAACTCTAACGCTAACTCTAACGCTAACTCTAACTCTAACTCTAACTCTAACTCTAACTCTAACTCTAACTCTAACTCTAACTCTAACTCTAACTCTAACTCTAACGCTAACGCTAACTCTAACTCTAACGCTAACTCTAACGCTAACTCTAACGCTAACTCTAACGCTAACTCTAACGCTAACTCTAACTCTAACGCTAACTCTAACTCTAACGCTAACTCTAACGCTAACTCTAACTCTAACGCTAACGCTAACGCTAACTCTAACTCTAACTCTAACTCTAACGCTAACTCTAACGCTAACTCTAACGCTAACTCTAACGCTAACTCTAACGCTAACTCTAACGCTAACTCTAACGCTAACTCTAATGCTAACTTCTAGTTCGAATTCTTCTGTGGATTCTTTAAATTCTTTTCATTTAAAACAATCTGCTGCATTCTTCGACGCATTTCTTAAAGCTTCCACGCCTTTTTCACCAATCTTCAAATTTCACCAATTTCAGGTAGACTGCCGGCCAAGGCTAACAAGCTTAGGCTTGTAATCATAATGGTCCTCCTATGTTGATGTACATAATATGCCTGGCCTGCTTTTTGAAGTTAAATCTAAATTACTCAAGGTTCCTTATGTGCATTTACAACATGCACCTTTTTGGTTCTTTTTACAACTTGTTACATACTTTCTAATACTGAATACCCTCTCTTGTATTTATTTCTCCTTTTTGTTCACAGATCCTCCATGTACACAAACTGCCTGACCTTTTAAGTGTTACAAAGGCTAAGCAAAAATTGGCTGCAACACATTCTAATTGACATACAAAGGTAAGAAAGCAGCAAATTATATAATGCTTCAGAAACAAGATTGTGCATTCTTTAGAAGTGGACCTCCTCCCTGTGTATTCCTGCTGTGTATTCAAAACAGCTTGTAGATGACATATTTGACATGAACATTTTCTAATATTGTTCCCCAGTATGTGAGGTTTTAAAGAAACATTAACCCTATCACCTTACCCAATACTACAAAATACTACTTGTATGCAGTACTCTTATTACACTAGCCTATAAGAACTGGGTAGTATTGTGTACTGTACCCCAAATAAATGCCTAGGGCGTTAGGGTAAAAAAATACTTCACATTTGTTGCCTTAATCTATTTTCATGAAACTCGTCGTAACTTCAATGCATCTCAGGTTGCAGCTGTGTCGTGTCCTATGAATCATTTCACAAAACACAAAAGTACAACTTGTAATAGGTGTATTTTTAGTACAATACGATGACTTATATGTATTTTTTAAGAGTCGTCGAAAGTTTTCCGAAACGTATTAGTGGCGGATGTTGGACTTATTTCAAGTTTTAACTCCATTAATCAAGGTTTCAATTCGCATCGGAGGGTGGGTGTACAAGTACCTTGCACATTTTTTTCGGGATTCAAAATGGATGACGGTAAACATGTCACAAGCAAGACTGGCAATATCTGTCAGCCACCGGCACACAGCAAGCAGGTTTTTCAGTCCCTACGTGATTTTGTCGATTTTCCCCAGAATGTTCTTCTGGGATTTTTCTCCCACCTCTAAAACTGTAATTTCTTTTGTCTTCTCTACAGGTTTATATTTTGGGCAGCTCAATAAAGATGCGTCTAAGACGGGAGGTGAATTGTTACTTGCCAATTTGTATGCAGTCAAGTGCTTCTTTGCATTGTTTTTGACTGGCATTTGAGGTAACAGAAAATGATTTAAATATGTAATGCAGAGAAAATTAAGTACACGTTTTATTTAAAGGTTGGGTACACCATTTGTAATTGCTTGAATTATCATGAATGGGTGGATTTGGGGGGTTGTATTTTATAGTAAATATCATTTAAATGACCTGTTCGAAGTTTTACTATCATGGATGCCTAGAAAAGCACGAAAAACAGCGTTTGTTTTCAACCGGCGTCGAGCAGTTATTCTTATGTTGTTATTGTTTTTTCGCGCTCGCCGTCTGGCGATCGCGAGTTTTGTTTTATAAAATTCAATTTTTCGGAATAATATCAGAATATCTAGGGCAATCATTTTGCTGGACGCCTAAAATCATTATTTACTTTCAAATAAGTAAGATATTTCTTAATAATACGGTAGTAAATATTTTTGATATCTGCAAATGGTGTATCCTGCCTTTAACTCGCAATATTTATAATGATTATATCAGTTGTGTGTTTCTTATTCATGATGTTATTTGTAACAGGTCGGTTTGGGTGTGAAAACGTTTCTTGCTTCTGGAGCTGTAGGAGTGCTCAGGACCAGATGCCTAGAGGTAATTCAGTGTAAGACTATTAACCAGTTCGCGCCGGATGACGCTAACGCTAACGCTAACGCTAACGCTAACGCTAACGCTAACGCTAACGCTAACGCTAACGCTAACGCTAACGCTAACGCTAACGCTAACGCTAACGCTAACGCTAACGCTAACGCTAACGCTAACGCTACCGACTGGATGGACTGGATGGACTGGATGGACTGGATGGACTGGATGGACTGGATGGACTGGATGGACTGGATGGACTGGATGGACTGGATGGACTGGATGGACTGGATGGACTGGATGGACTGGATGGACTGGATGGACTGGATGGACTGGATGGGCTGGATGGGCTGTATGGGCTGGATGGGCTGGATGGGCTGGATGGGCTGGATGGGCTGGATGGGCTGGATGGGCTGGATGGGCTGGATGGACTGGATGGGCTGGATGGGCTGGATGGGCTGGATGGACTGGATGGACTGGATGGACTGGATGGGCTGGATGGGCTGGATGGGCTGGATGGGCTGGATGGGCTGGATGGGCTGGATGGGCTGGATGGGCTGGATGGGCTGGATGGACTGGATGGACTGGATGGACTGGATGGACTGGATGGACTGGATGGACTGGATGGACTGGATGGACTGGATGGACTGGATGGACTGGACTGGATGGACTGGATGGACTGGATGGACTGGATGGACTGGACTGGATGGACTGGATGGACTGGATGGACTGGATGGACTGGATGGACTGGATGGACTGGATGGACTGGATGGACTGGATGGACTGGATGGACTGGATGGACTGGATGGACTGGATGGACTGGATGGACTGGATGGACTGGATGGACTGGATGGGCTGGATGGGCTGGATGGGCTGGATGGGCTGGATGGGCTGGATGGGCTGGATGGGCTGGATGGGCTGGATGGGCTGGATGGGCTGGATGGGCTGGATGGGCTGGATGGGCTGGATGGGCTGGATGGGCTGGATGGGCTTGACTGGAAGGATGGACGGAAGGACGGACTGGAAGGATGGACGGAAGGACGGAAGGACGGACTGGAAGGATGGACGGAAGGACGGACTGGAAGGATGGACGGAAGGACGGACTGGAAGGATGGACGGAAGGACGGACTGGAAGGACGGACGGAAGGACGGACTGGAAGGATGGACGGACTGGAAGGACGGACTGGAAGGATGGACGGACTGGAAGGATGGACGGAAGGACGGACTGGAAGGACGGACTGGAAGGACGGACGGAAGGACGGACTGGAAGGACGGACTGGAAGGATGGACGGAAGGACGGACTGGAAGGATGGACGGAAGGACGGACTGGAAGGATGGACGGAAGGACGGACTGGAAGGATGGACGGAAGGACGGACTGGATGGATGGACGGACTGGAAGGACGGACTGGAAGGATGGACGGAAGGACGGACTGGAAGGATGGACGGACTGGAAGGACGGACTGGAAGGATGGACGGACTGGAAGGATGGACGGAAGGACGGACTGGAAGGACGGACTGGAAGGACGGACGGAAGGACGGACTGGAAGGACGGACTGGAAGGATGGACGGAAGGACGGACTGGAAGGATGGACGGAAGGACGGACGGACTGGAAGGATGGACGAAAGGACGGACGGACTGGAAGGATGGACGAAAGGACGGACGGACTGGAAGGATGGACGGAAGGACGGACGGACTGGAAGGATGGACGGAAGGACGGACTGGAAGGATGGACGGAAGGACAGACTGGAAGGATGGACGGAAGGACGGACTGGAAGGATGGACGGAAGGACGGACTGGAAGGATGGACGGAAGGACGGACTGGAAGGATGGACGGAAGGACGGACTGGAAGGATGGACGGAAGGACGGACTGGAAGGATGGACGGAAGGACGGACTGGAAGGATGGACGGAAGGACGGACTGGAAGGATGGACGGAAGGACGGACTGGAAGGATGGACGGAAGGACGGACTGGATGGATGGACGGACTGGAAGGACGGACTGGAAGGATGGACGGAAGGACGGACTGGAAGGATGGACGGAAGGACGGACTGGAAGGATGGACGGAAAGACGGACGGACTGGAAGGATGGACGGAAGGACGGACGGACTGGAAGGATGGACGGAAGGACGGACTGGAAGGATGGACGGAAAGACGGACGGACTGGAAGGATGGACGGAAGGACGGACGGACTGGAAGGATGGACGGAAGGACGGACGGACTGGAAGGATGGACGGAAGGACGGACTGGAAGGATGGAGGGAAGGACGGACTGGAAGGATGGACGGAAGGACGGACTGGAAGGATGGACGGAAGGACGGACTGGAAGGATGGACGGAAGGACGGACTGGAAGGATGGACGGAAGGACGTACTGGAAGGATGGACGGAAGGACGGACTGGAAGGATGGACGGAAGGACGTACTGGAAGGATGGACGGAAGGACGGACTGGAAGGATGGACGGAAGGACGGACGGACTGGAAGGATGGACGGAAGGACGGACGGACTGGAAGGATGGACGGAAGGACGGACGGACTGGAAGGATGGACGGAAGGACGGACTGGAAGGATGGACGGAAGGACGGACTGGAAGGATGGACGGAAGGACGGACTGGAAGGATGGACGGAAGGACGGACTGGATGGATGGACGGACTGGAAGGACGGACTGGAAGGATGGACGGAAGGACGGACTGGAAGGATGGACGGAAAGACGGACGGACTGGAAGGATGGACGGAAGGACGGACGGACTGGAAGGATGGACGGAAGGACGGACGGACTGGAAGGATGGACGGAAGGACGGACTGGAAGGACGGACTGGAAGGACGGACTGGAAGGATGGACGGAAGGATGGACGGAAGGACGGACTGGAAGGATGGACGGAAGGACGGACTGGAAGGATGGACGGAAGGACGGACTGGAAGGATGGACGGAAGGACGTACTGGAAGGATGGACGGAAGGACGTACTGGAAGGATGGACGGAAGGACGGACTGGAAGGATGGACGGAAGGACGGACGGACTGGAAGGATGGACGGAAGGACGGACGGACTGGAAGGATGGACGGAAGGACGGACGGACGGACTGGAAGGATGGACGGAAGGACGGACTGGAAGGATGGACGGAAGGACGGACTGGAAGGATGGACGGAAGGACGGACTGGAAGGAAGGACGGACTGGAAGGATGGACGGAAGGACGGACTGGAAGGATGGACGGAAGGACGGACTGGACGGAAGGACGGACTGGAAGGATGGACGGGTACGGACTGGAAGGATGGACGGAAGGACGGACTGGAAGGATGGACGGAAGGACGGACTGGAAGGATGGACGGAAGGACGGACTGGAAGGATGGACGGAAGGACGGACTGGAAGGATGGACGGAAGGACGGACTGGAAGGATGGATGGAAGGACGGACTGGAAGGATGGACGGAAGGACGGACTGGAAGGATGGACGGAAGGACGGACTGGAAGGATGGACGGAAGGACGGACTGGAAGGATGGACGGAAGGACGGACTGGAAGGACGGACTGGAAGGATGGACGGAAGGATGGAAGGACGGACTGGAAGGATGGACGGAAGGACGGACTGGAAGGATGGACGGAAGGACGGACTGGAAGGATGGACGGAAGGACGGACTGGAAGGACGGACGGAAGGACGGACTGGAAGGACGGACGGAAGGACGGACTGGAAGGATGGACGGACTGGAAGGACGGACTGGAAGGACGGACTGGAAGGACGGACGGAAGGACGGACGGACTGGAAGGATGGACGGAAGGACGAACGGACTGGAAGGATGGACGGAAGGACGGACTGGAAGGATGGACGGAAGGACGGACTGGAAGGATGGACGGAAGGACGGACGGAAGGACGGACTGGAAGGATGGACGGAAGGACGGACTGGAAGGATGGACGGAAGGACGGACTGGAAGGATGGACGGAAGGACGGACTGGAAGGATGGACGGAAGGACGGACTGGAAGGATGGACGGAAGGACGGACTGGATGGATGGACGGAAGGACGGACTGGAAGGATGGACGGAAGGACGGACTGGAAGGATGGACAGAAGGACGGACTGGAAGGATGGACGGAAGGACGGACTGGAAGGATGGACGGACTGGAAGGATGGACGGAAGGACGGACTGGAAGGATGGACGGAAGGACGGACTGGAAGGATGGACGGAAGGACGGACTGGAAGGATGGACGGAAGGACGGACTGGAAGGATGGACGGAAGGACGGACTGGAAGGAAGGAAGGACGGACTGGAAGGACGGACGGAAGGACGGACTGGAAGGACGGACGGAAGGACGGACTGGAAGGACGGACGGAAGGACGGACTGGAAGGACGGACGGAAGGACGGACTGGAAGGACGGACGGAAGGACGGACTGGAAGGACGGACGGAAGGACGGACTGGAAGGACGGACGGAAGGACGGACTGGAAGGACGGACGGAAGGACGGACTGGAAGGACGGACGGAAGGACGGACTGGAAGGACGGACGGAAGGACGGACTGGAAGGACGGACGGAAGGACGGACTGGAAGGACGGACGGAAGGACGGACTGGAAGGACGGACGGAAGTACGGACGGAAGGATGGACGGAAGGACAGACGGAAGGATGGACGGAAGGACAGACGGAAGGACAGACGGAAGGACAGACGGAAGGACAGACGGAAGGACAGACGGAAGGACAGACGGAAGGACAGACGGAAGGACGGAAGATCGGAAGGACGGAAGGAAGGATGGACTGGAGGACGAAAGGAAGGAAGGACGGAAGGAAGGATGGAAGGAAGGACTGGAGGACGAAAGGAAGGAAGGACGGAAGGAAGGACGGAAGGAAGGACGGAAGGACGGAAGGACGGAAGGACGGAAGGACGGAAGGACGGAAGGACGGAAGGACGGAAGGACGGAAGGACGGAAGGACGGAAGGACGGAAGGACGGAAGGACGGAAGGACGGAAGGACGGAAGGACGGAAGGACGGAAGGACGGAAGGACGGAAGGACGGAAGGACGGAAGGACGGAAGGACGGAAGGACGGAAGGACGGAAGGACGGAAGGACGGAAGGACGGAAGGACGGAAGGACGGAAGGACGGAAGGACGGAAGGACGGAAGGACGGAAGGACGGAAGGACGGAAGGACGGAAGGACGGAAGGACGGAAGGACGGAAGGACGGAAGGACGGAAGGACGGAAGGACGGAAGGACGGAAGGACGGAAGGACGGAAGGACGGAAGGACGGAAGGACGGAAGGACGGAAGGACGGAAGGACGGAAGGACGGAAGGACGGAAGGACGGAAGGACGGAAGGACGGAAGGACGGAAGGACGGAAGGACGGAAGGACGGAAGGACGGAAGGACGGAAGGACGGAAGGACGGAAGGACGGAAGGACGGAAGGACGGAAGGACGGAAGGACGGAAGGACGGAAGGACGGAAGGACGGAAGGACGGAAGGACGGAAGGACGGAAGGACGGAAGGACGGAAGGACGGAAGGACGGAAGGACGGAAGGACGGAAGGACGGAAGGACGGAAGGACGGAAGGACGGAAGGACGGAAGGACGGAAGGACGGAAGGACGGAAGGACGGAAGGACGGAAGGACGGAAGGACGGAAGGACGGAAGGACGGAAGGACGGAAGGACGGAAGGACGGAAGGACGGAAGGACGGAAGGACGGAAGGACGGAAGGACGGAAGGACGGAAGGACGGAAGGACGGAAGGACGGAAGGACGGACGGACGGACGGACGGACGGACGGACGGAAGGACGGACGGAAGGACGGACGGAAGGACGGACGGAAGGACGGACGGAAGGACGGACGGAAGGACGGACGGAAGGACGGACGGAAGGACGGACGGAAGGACGGACGGAAGGACAGACGGAAGGACAGACGGAAGGACAGACGGAAGGACAGACGGAAGGACAGACGGAAGGACAGACGGAAGGACAGACGGAAGGACAGACGGAAGGACAGACGGAAGGACAGACGGAAGGACAGACGGAAGGACAGACGGAAGGACAGACGGAAGGACAGACGGAAGGACAGACGGAAGGACAGACGGAAGGACAGACGGAAGGACAGACGGAAGGACAGACGGAAGGACAGAAGATCGGAAGGACGGAAGGAAGGATGGACTGGAGGATGAAAGGAAGGACGGAAGGAAGGATGGAAGGAAGGATGGAAGGAAGGACTGGAGGACGAAAGGAAGGAAGGACGGAAGGAAGGACGGAAGGAAGGACGGAAGGACGGAAGGACGGAAGGAAGGAAGGAAGGAAGGAAGGATGGACGGAAGGAAGGAAGGAAGGAAGGAAGGATGGACAGAAGGACAGACGGAAGGAAGGAAGGATGGACGGAAGGACAGACGGAAGGACAGACGGAAGGATGGAAGGAAGGAAGGACGGAAGGACAGACGGAAGGATGGAAGGAAGGAAGGACGGAAGGACGGAAGGACAGACGGAAGGATGGAAGGAAGGAAGGACGGAAGGACGGAAGGAAGGACGGAAGGAAGGAAGGACGGAAGGACGGAAAGACGGAAGGAAGGACGGAAGATGGAAGGAAGGACGGACGGAAGGACAGACGGAAGGACAGACGGAAGGACGGAAGATGGACGGAAGATGGACGGAAGATGGACGGAAGGACGGAAGGACGGAAGGACGGAAGGACGGAAGGACGGAAGGACGGAAGACGGAAGGACGGAAGATGGAAGGACGGAAGATGGAAGGAAGGACGGAAGGACGGAAGGAACGGAAGGAACGGAAGGAACGGAAGGAACGGAAGGAACGGAAGGACTGGATGGACTGGATGGACTGGATGGACTGGAGGACGGAAGGAAGGAAGGACGGAAGGACGGACGGAAGGAAGGACGGAAGGAAGGAAGGAAGGAAGGAAGGAAGGAAGGAAGGACGGAAGGAAGGAAGGAAGGAAGGATGGACGGAAGGAAGGAAGGAAGGAAGGATGGACGGAAGGACAGACGGAAGGACAGAAGGACGGAAGTACGGAAGGACGGAAGTACGGAAGGAACGGAAGGAACGGAAGGACGGAAGGAACGGAAGGAACGGAAGGACGGAAGGAACGGAAGGAACAGAAGGATTGGATGGACTGGATGGACGGAAGGACGGAAGGAAGGAAGGACGGAAGGAAGGAAGGAAGGAAGGAAGGAAGGAAGGAAGGACGGAAGGAAGGAAGGAAGGAAGGATGGACGGAAGGAAGGAAGGAAGGAAGGATGGACGGAAGGACAGACGGAAGGACGGAAGGACGGAAGGACGGAAGGACGGAAGGACGGAAGGACGGAAGGACGGAAGGACGGAAGGACGGAAGGACGGAAGGACGGAAGGACGGAAGGACGGAAGGACGGAAGGACGGAAGGACGGAAGGACGGAAGGACGGAAGGACGGAAGGACGGAAGGACGGAAGGACGGAAGGACGGAAGGACGGAAGGACGGAAGGACGGAAGGACGGAAGGACGGAAGGACGGAAGGACGGAAGGACGGAAGGACGGAAGGACGGAAGGACGGAAGGACGGAAGGACGGAAGGACGGAAGGACGGAAGGACGGAAGGAAGGACGGAAGGACGGAACGAAGGAAGGAAGGATGGACGGAAGGATGGACGGAAGGACGGACGGAAGGACGGAACGAAGGAAGGAAGGATGGACGGAAGGACAGACGGAAGGACAGACTCTAACTCTAACTCTAACGCTAACTCTAACGCTAACTCTAACGCTAACGCTAATGCTAACGCTAACGCTAACTCTAACTCTAACGCTAACTCTAACGCTAACTCTAACTCTAACTCTAACTCTAACTCTAACTCTAACTCTAACTCTAACTCTAACTCTAACTCTAACTCTAACTCTAACGCTAACGCTAACTCTAACGCTAACTCTAACTCTAACGCTAACTCTAACGCTAACTCTAACGCTAACTCTAACGCTAACTCTAACTCTAACGCTAACTCTAACTCTAACGCTAACTCTAACGCTAACTCTAACTCTAACGCTAACGCTAACGCTAACTCTAACTCTAACTCTAACTCTAACGCTAACTCTAACGCTAACTCTAACGCTAACTCTAACGCTAACTCTAACGCTAACTCTAACGCTAACTCTAACGCTAACTCTAATGCTAACTTCTAGTTCGAATTCTTCTGTGGATTCTTTAAATTCTTTTCATTTAAAACAATCTGCTGCATTCTTCGACGCATTTCTTAAAGCTTCCACGCCTTTTTCACCAATCTTCAAATTTCACCAATTTCAGGTAGACTGCCGGCCAAGGCTAACAAGCTTAGGCTTGTAATCATAATGGTCCTCCTATGTTGATGTACATAATATGCCTGGCCTGCTTTTTGAAGTTAAATCTAAATTACTCAAGGTTCCTTATGTGCATTTACAACATGCACCTTTTTGGTTCTTTTTACAACTTGTTACATACTTTCTAATACTGAATACCCTCTCTTGTATTTATTTCTCCTTTTTGTTCACAGATCCTCCATGTACACAAACTGCCTGACCTTTTAAGTGTTACAAAGGCTAAGCAAAAATTGGCTGCAACACATTCTAATTGACATACAAAGGTAAGAAAGCAGCAAATTATATAATGCTTCAGAAACAAGATTGTGCATTCTTTAGAAGTGGACCTCCTCCCTGTGTATTCCTGCTGTGTATTCAAAACAGCTTGTAGATGACATATTTGACATGAACATTTTCTAATATTGTTCCCCAGTATGTGAGGTTTTAAAGAAACATTAACCCTATCACCTTACCCAATACTACAAAATACTACTTGTATGCAGTACTCTTATTACACTAGCCTATAAGAACTGGGTAGTATTGTGTACTGTACCCCAAATAAATGCCTAGGGCGTTAGGGTAAAAAAATACTTCACATTTGTTGCCTTAATCTATTTTCATGAAACTCGTCGTAACTTCAATGC